>CM072541.1:29967500-30405000 GCA_036898165.1 Silybum marianum | reverse complement strand
GATGAGTTTTATTGAGTTGTTATCTTATTAAGGTGGAATTAATGTGACAAAAGATATTTTTTGGAAAGTGGAGTTTTTGGATGCTTTACTCTTCAAAATAGAGATGCTATTGAAATTTAATGTTTTTTTTGAGATTTTGATTTTTGTTTTATACAATGTGTTGGAGGGAATATTTAGAAAAATCCAACAAACTAGCAAGTCCTTAAACTTTGTTTTTGAATTAAAAAACATTAAACGTTCTTATTTACGAAACAACGGTATCACTCTTCCTTGTCACTCATTGTCGCGCCATCGTTGTCGGTTCTTCATAGGAGTGGCCCCCCCCCCGGGGGGGGGGGGGGGTACTGGTGTTTGCATGAGGTTTGAATAACATAGGGTTTGGAAACCGTAAATCTGATTTAGGTTTCTTTTTTTTTTTACTCTAAGACCTTTCTCGCCGGTAGTTTTAGTTTTTGTTAAAAAGACATAGGTAACAAGTTTTTAAAAGTATTAAAAAGGATTCAGAGACTTAATCATTCAAAATAAGAAAGTTAAATGTTATTTTTACTCAAGAAAATAGTTTAGGGATTTTATCAATCAAAATGAGATAGTTCGTTAGGTTTTTTCTGAACTTTTCTCACGTGTTGGGGATGTCACCAAGAAGATAACAATGATTTATTGACATTGAACGAAGTAGAAAAGGTTTGGGTTTTAATGACCATATTTGGAATGTTGAGATAACCGGTCCATTCATCTTAACAAAGCATGAAGTATGCCCGGCCATAATTTTTTTAACTAATCAATAATATTAGCATAACGAATAAGATTTACAAGAAGATATTATGTGAAATTGGTATAATCTCAATCTATTATATACTTCAAAAAAAATACATCAAACGAAAAGAATTAAGATAAAACTAAAGTATATGCTAAATATAAAAGGCACCCTCAAGTATCAACATGTATACAAATACAACTAACAACATTTGTGTTTTTGTTTTTGCCTTTTTAGATTTGTTCATCATTTGGGACAAATTAAGATGCATCTTATGTTTCAACAAGTTTTTGCCAAGAAAATGAAGTTGTTTCTTTATTTCTTTGGCAACAAGGTTATAAATCATGATTTGCATTTGATATGCTTTGAACCATCAAAACCGATCAATTAAGGTGAATGTGATTCTTCCACTTGTTTTCATCACACTTACTTATGGATCGATTTATAATTCAACTACATAATCCTTCTTAGATTAACCACATATTGATTTATTAATTTTTATAGGTCAAACTATCTATCAAGATATGGAGCAAATGTCCGCCGTATGTACGTAGATCGGATATTTGCTTGAACTTATTTAGAAACTTCTGAATTGATGTGTCTTATAAATAAATGAGATAAAACACTCGGTGCATGTTGATTATTATATTAAATGTTCCATATAAGTTATATTATAATGTCAAACGGAAAAGAGAATTAGACACTTGAACAAAATTTTAAAAAATACGACAGATTAATTGAAGGACGTGTTGTAACAATATCCTTTCTAATTTTGGAAATTTTAAACTCACTATTATTACGAAAGTTCTCTAAAGTTTATAAATGATGCTTGTAATCTTTGATCTCAAGTGATATTTTCACTTGTTTTCTTGAGTTTAATTAAATTATAAACAATATATCGTTTTGGTTTGATTTTAA
This sequence comes from Silybum marianum, assembly GCA_036898165.1. Taxonomy (NCBI): domain Eukaryota; kingdom Viridiplantae; phylum Streptophyta; class Magnoliopsida; order Asterales; family Asteraceae; genus Silybum; species Silybum marianum. The sequence continues at coordinate 30,403,328 of CM072541.1, read as the reverse complement.
TTTATCGACACCTTAAACAAGTTATATGGTAAAACCGATATCATTCAGACCAAATTGTTATAGAAAATACACATTGAAGATAAATTTTCATATGGAAATAAATAAGAAACATGAATTAATTCGAGATTGTTTTAAAAAATGAGAATCTGGAAAGAAATAAACCCAATGGATGACACATTAATGATTGGTTGTCATTTCTTCTTTCATTACACTTAAAAATATGAAAGATTTTGTGCTTCTAATTTACCAAAAATGCAAAAACGTAATAGGGAACTACTCCACGATTGCAATTTTTGCATTTATTAGTTTTTGATTTTCTGTCATTTTGTTATGGGGAAAAGTAATATTTTTATGAATATTAAATATAAATTGATACTGTTTTAACTATCAAATATTATTTTAAAAAGCCAACGTTCAGATTTTTTTTTTCTTTTTTTTATATTCTGTTTATCCATATTCTTAATACCTTCATGTGTTTAAAATGAAGAAATATCGTTGCTACAAAAATATTTGAATTTGAATTACGGTTTCTATGTTAAAAATATTTTTATTTTGGATGATTATTTGTATTAATTTGTGTAACACTCAAAAATTTGATTTATTTCAAAATTTAATTTGGAGGTATTTTATTTCGAATTTCAAAAATAATTTAGAAGATTAGTAATTTTGGTGAATATTAATGAGAATATTATGGTTTTATTAATAGAATCCTTAAATTTGGAAGAAATTCAAATTATGGACTTAGTTCGTAAGGAAATCGGTGGAGAAGGGTGTGTTTCGTCAATGGACGAAAGTTGGATGGAAGGGATTAATGGCATTAATAGAGTTTCCATATTACGATCGTTTCCATAAAACTCTTAGCAAAACCCGACTATATAAACGAGAGTTAGTCTATATCTTAAAGGTTTGCTAAAAATGCACAACTAGAGAGTGTTCGGCCTAGGAAGCTTGAAGAAAAAGATTTAGAGTATCGAGATTTCGGCCACGTTCGGTAACCGGTTCGGCGAGTTAAGGTATGTATATCTTACAAATCTTAAATGTAAGGTTATCGGGACGTTAGGGATGGTAGAAAATGTACCTATATCTGTTTTAGAGTCAAATGGACCGCCGAAAGTCTAATTTATCGTTTTCGGTAAAAATCGAAACTTTGAACGTAAATATCTCCTTCAAATCTGAATTATTTCCAGCCATTCTTGGTCCAGTAGTTAGTATTTTAAAAAACTTAAATTTAGAAAAAAGAATCGTCGAAAACGGATGAGAACGAGTTTTGCCGAAAAATCCGGCATGACCGCCGGAAATACGACACTCGCCGGCGCCGGTGAGCTTTTCCGGCGACTTTTCCGGCCATGGGGGAGGGGCTTTCGGAGAGGTGGGCCTGATCTAGTGTGTGCTTGATTTAAAGCCCAATAGAGTTAAAATGTTGGACCATTGTAATTATGATGGATGTATTTAAAGCCCATTTATTTCTTTGATTTATTAATTGATAATAAATTAATTATTGAGTATTTAATTTAATAAATCATTTTAGTAGAATTAATATATTAATTTAAGTATAGTAATTTATTTTATTTTATTGGATTAAGGAGATAACACATAATTATTTGGGAGTTTTAAATAATTTATTTAGAACTTTGAGGTGTCAAAACTTTAATGATTGGACATTAATTAATCGAATTATTTAAGAGAAAAGTTCAAAAAAAACCCAACAAACTATCTCATTTTGAATCGTTAAGTCCTTTAAACTAATTTTTTGATTGAAAAAATTCTTAAACTTTCTTATTTTGAATGAGTAAGTCCCTGAACTTTCTCATTTTGAATGATTAAGTTCTTAATTTTTTTTTGAATAAATAAATCATCAATCTTTTAAAAATTAGTTACCGATATATGCAAGTAAAATCCCTAACAAGCAATTGTATCGCTCCCCCTCGTCACTCCACATTACCTCAATGTTGTCTGCTTTTCATTTCGCCTAGCACGTTGTTGGCTCTTGCCATCGATCTTCCCCTTTTTTGATCTATTTTTTATCCATCATAAGAGGATAATTAAAAGATAACCGGTTAAAGATAATTTATTTATGTTTAAAAGTTGTAAGTAATCAATTTTTCAAAATTCGATGGTTTAATTTTCTTGAAAAAAAAAATCAAGGACTTAATCATTCAAAATAAGAAAGTTTAATGGTTTTTCTATTCAAAATAAAAAAAGTTTAATGGTTTTTTCATCCAAAAAAACAGTTCAAGAACTTAATCATTCAAAATGAGAAAGTTTAATGGTTTTTTCATTCAAAAAAATAGTTTAGAGACTTAACCATTCAAAATATGATAGTTTGTTGGGTTTTTTCAAACATTTCTCATTATTTAAAGGTTAATTAGACGTAGGAGATAGATGATGGGAGTATTATGAGAATTGACTGAGGTTGATTGTTAGTTGATCTTAGGTTGACTTTTGGAAAAAAGTAGACGTTAACGGTGATTTATTGTGCCTATAATTGTAGGTTACCAATTGGAGCGGGGTTCTAGGAAACCAAGATTATCAGGTGAGTTTTTTACGAGATTTCACTAGGATGTACACGTATTTATAACAATTCACATAGCACAACGTTAAAATTTAAAATTTTCAAAGAACATACAGAAAAAATCAACAACAATTAAAAAATTCTGAATTCCATTAAATAATCACATAAAACTATATAAGAAAATATTAAAGATTAAAAAGAACACTAAATAATTAAAGTTATTAAATTCAATTTTATACTTAAAACCTTAAAAATATAAGAATTAAAAGAAAGACAGTAGTTATTGATGACAACGAAAATAGAAATTGAGGAACAAAATAAAGGAAATACATTAAAATTTTGAATTTCAGGTGTGAAGAATAAATTATATAAAGAAAACTATTAAAAACGGTAATGTAATTTAGTTATAGAATTAGTATAGGAAATTAGAAATATAGATAAAAAAATAGGATTTCAGAAAGAAGAAATCATATAAGAAAAACTATTAAAAACGGTAACATAATTTTAGTTATAGAATTACTACAGAATTTGTTTTCGATTAAAAAGATTTATTTTTTGTAAACTTATTTTGAAAATTAAAAAAACAACTAAGAATTGGTCTAAGCATATCAGCATATTCAAAATTTGATTTTACCATATAAAATCTTTAGCTGGTGTTTTCATCTCTTAAAATATTTTCCCAAATCTTGGAAATTAATTCTGCGATGACAGTGCAGGAATAGCATTCCTCCCACCATTGATGACAATCCCAAAAGCTTGCATGAAGCTCCACAAAATGATCATATCAAAGCCATCCTTCTCCTTCATCTTACTGGTAATTATATATCCCTCAAAACTCCATAATCTTTGTGCATGTTTTCAACTTAGAATTATGGACAACTGAATGAAATTTGTAGGTACTCGTCGGACTGCTTCTATCAACCTCATTCATCCCATTTGGGGTTTTAAAGATCAAACAAGTTGAAAAGGAAGTAGATTTAATCACCAAAAAATGTCATCAAGAAATATGGTCTGTCATACAAAATGCAGCATCTTCTACATTGCTTCCAATGAATTCATCAGCAACCAATTTAGCCAAACTTGTAAACATGTCGCTAAGTGAAACAGACATCACATTCTCTGATATCCAACCCAAGGTTAATTTGCTTTACTTCCCTTTTCTTCATTGATATGTCCAAGAAACAATCACTAAAAATGATTCTTTTTGTTTAAAGGTGGCTCCTTTATTGTTCCAAGCGCTGGTAACCATCCCACATCTGTCACAGATTTCGTATATCCGACAAGATGGCTTGTTCTTTGCATTCTACTCCAAAGACGACAACCAAATCTTTTCCATCTATAGTAATACTTCATATTCAAATGCCACAACATCCAAAACCCATTATATGTGGTACAGTCAGCCTGTTGATTCTGATACAGGCAAGTTATATGGAGATGCTGTTGTGTTTCCACCAAAACTTTTGCTTAATGAAACCTGGTTACAGAACACTAGAAGTGGATTTGCAGCTTCATTGGGGAACTCATTGAATGATGTCAACAATCATCTTGTTTTGAATACAGCTGGTGTCAATAAAAATGGAGTCATCTCACTCGGGTTTGAGCTAAACTCGTTGATGAATGTGTATGTGTTCTCTAGTGTTAAACCTCTTGGTGGAGGTTTTTATCTGGCTACGAGAGATGGGAAGGTACTAACCGAAGGAATACCAAACACTCGGATGGTTCTTAATGAAAATGGAACATTTTCTTTTCAATTTTTGAAAGCAAATCAAAGTGATAGCATCACATTACAACTTAATTACGAAACGCCACAAACGTATACTTTGGACATGCCAGGAACAAAATACGCGTTGTACTCTTCCTCGGTTGACATCATTGGAATGCAATTGGTATATAATGCTTTATAGACTACGGAAACATATTATCTTTCTGAATTTATTTATTTTCTTGACATCAATTAGGGAAATTCTTTTTTCCAGGTGTGTGTATTAGCATTACCATATGAAGGATTGCCAAGCAGGATGCATAAAGATATCGTATTTGTATTCGCGCTTCTTTCAGTAACGTTTGTTATCATAGCTATCTCGATCTTGAGTATTGTGGTGTTAACGGTTAGAGCATCACGAAAAGAGATGTGCTTAAGAGCTGCCCTTATAAAACAAAAGGAAGCAACACAAGCAGCAGAAAGAAAGAACCGGAATCATAGTCTTGCATTTGTTTCTGCAAGCCACGATATTCGTAATCCACTATCAGGCATTGAAGGAATCTTAGAACTGGCCATCGACAAAGTCCAACAAGGATCAGAGTTAGCTCAAAACTTGACACTTGCGCAAAATTGTTCAAAAGGACTTAAAAGTAAGCTTTTTAATTAATGATTAATTTGATGATATCTTTAGATAACTAATTAAATCATAACAATATGTGAATCCAATCCTTGTCAGATATACTCAACTCTATTCTGGATACAAGTAAAATCGAAGCTGGGAAGATGCAGCTAGAAGAAAAACAGTTCGACTTGGCAAACACACTCGAGAGTGTGGTTGACTTGTTCTATCCTGTTGGTTTGAAAAAACAAGTGGATGTAATCTTGGACCTCCAAGATGGTTCTTTGACCAAATTTTCTTTAGTCAAAGGCGATGAACACAGGCTTAAACAGATATTCGCAAACTTATTAAGCAATGCTATCAAATTCACCTCAGAGGGTTATGTTTCTGTTCGAGCTTCGGTTAGGAAGCCTAGATTGCATAAGTCGATGTCTGATTCTTCACGCAATCAATCTAGAAGATGCTTATCGTGCTTCTTTTTTAAAAATGATCACGGTGACTTGGAAGAAGCCATAGATGAAGTTGGGCATGATCGTCTTAAGGACTGCATGGAATTTGTATTTGAAGTAAACGATACCGGAAAGGGTATTCCAAAAGAGAAACAAGCATCTGTTTTTGAAAACTATGTTCAGGTTAAAGAAAATCATCCTGAACTTGAAGGCACTGGCTTAGGCCTTGGAATTGTCCAATCTCTGGTACGTAACATAATATACCATCTAAAGTTATACATATATATATATATATATATATATAGAGAGAGAGAGAGAGAGAGAGGAGAGAGAAAAGTTCAAATGCGAACTCAAATTTGGTTGTGAATGTAAGGATAAATGAGAGCGCGATACGTGTCTGAATGTTAGATTATTTAGACTGAATAATCAAAGAAATATTATTCAGACTAAATATAGTATTTATTCATACTCTAAATATGACACGTGTCACGTTCTCATTTGTCCTCACGTTCACAACCAAATTTGAGTTCTTATTTGAACCCGCCCCTATATATATATATATATATATATATATATTATGGTCAAACCAATACCTTTCATATTAAGGTAGTTATAGATATATATTTGTTTTAATCCCACCACAAAAAGATATAATCTTTTAACATTTACACGACAGGTACGATTGATGGGTGGAGAGATAAGCATAGTTGATAAGGAAGTAGGGGAAAAAGGGACATGTTTCAGGTTCAATGTTGTCCTTAAGGTTTGTCGATCTGCAGATCTAAGTAGCTTTAGCGAAGATGAAAAGATTGTGTCCCCTGGAGACTTATCGGCAGGGTCAAACACTCCCAAACAATCAGATAATAATTCTTCTATAGTTGTTCTCTTCATTACTAGTGATGAAAGGCGAAAGATGGCACAAAATTTTCTAACAGCCCAAGGGATAAAAGTTGTAGCAGTGAAAACCATACGACAACTTTCAGAAACGCTTAGGGAGTTTAGACACCAACACCAAAACATATGTTCTTCGAACTCTGATTTAAATTTAAGTTTCGGGTACCTGACTTGGCCCACATCTCGAGACTCGAATACAAGATCAAGGGAAGCTCCTTTAAGTTCCCTGGATGGGCTTGATGCACCAACGACTAATGAGTTAAGTGTGTCAAATTTTGTATTGCTTGTGATTGAAACAAGCAGGTCGGACTTTCGTGAGCTATGTAAGACAGTGGCTGGATTCAGAAAGCACTCAAAGGATGGTTATTCTAGAGTTGTATGGTTAGGTTCTAGGTGCATTGAACTCCATGGTCTGAATGAAAAGAAGCTCCCTCCCTCTGATATCATCATACCCATGCCACTTCATGGATCCCGTTTAAACTCGTTGATCGGTCTTCTCCCAGAGTTTGGAGGTAAGTTTTCGAGCCCATCAAATCAGCATCAATCTGGACCGAAAGAACATCCACCAATCAGACAGACGTCGGAAATAGGTCGGATTTTGCAAGGGAAAAGAGTATTGCTGGCAGAAGATGACGCTGTGCAACAGACGATCGCTAAGAAGATCCTTTCGAAGCATGGTGTGGCCATTGAGATCTGCACAAATGGGAAAGAAGCTTTGACTATGGTCTCCAAAGGGCTGAGTGATCAAAGAAATCTTGGAGCTTCACATATTCTACCTTATGAATATATCTTAATGGATTGTCAGGTAATCTAATTTTCTCATTCCCTCGTCTTTTCTGTTAAAAAAATGACAAAATTTTATCATCTTATAGATGCCGGTGATGGATGGTTGTGAAGCAACAAGACAGATACGATTAATGGAGAAAGATTATGGAGTGCACGCCCCCATTATCGGCTTAACAGCTCATACAGAAGGAGAAGAACTAAACAAGTTGTTTGTAGCTGGAATTGATATTCACGTATCCAAACCGCTAAATGAGCAAAAGGTGTTGAGAGTGATTGAAGACCTCCACAAAAGAAAATGATTTTTTTTTATTCTTATATATATAGCAGCTGTTGGATCTTGGTGTTTTCGTTTTTTTTGGTTGATTTTCTTGCTATTGTTTCGGTAATGTAATTCGGTTCGCTGAGGTCGGGGCTTGTTTGCTCCTTGCAAACTTGCTTAAACTTTGGTGTTTGAAAGTTAATTGGTTTGGGTAATAATATAGGTATGCTTTGCAAGATCAAAGAAAACAAAAAAAAAAAAAATGATTTTGCGATTTATATTCATTTGTGGAAGTACATAGTTGAATTAAACTCAAATATTGTCTTCAACTTCATTTTCATTTCGTTGAGTTGTACTGGATTCTGTTTTGAATTTTTATTTCAAATGGTTTTCCATTGTTGTGGATGTGCAGCAAGTTTTTGAGTTTGTAGTCCTTAATTGGTTTGGTGAGATGCTGTTAAAAAAACATATAACCGACCTAGAAAGGTCTTAAAGTAAAATGAAACCTAAATCATTTTTATGGTTTTACCGTTCCCAAACCCGATGCCCTCAAACCCCTAACAAACAACGGTATCACTCCCCCTCGTCACTCCCTGTTGGACCATCGTTGTCCATTCTTCATATCGTTTATAGGGCGACGAGGAGTGCCGGTTTGAATGGCATGGGGTTTAATATTGAGAACGATATATTTGATTTAGGCTTCTTTTTTTAACTTTAAGACTTTTCTCGGTAGTTTTTGTCTTTTTTGTTAAAAAGACATAGGTAACCGGTTTTTAAAATTTCGTTGGATTTTTCTAAACTTTTCCCATGTGTTGGAGATGCTCACCAAAAAGATAACAATGATTTATTGACATCGATCCAAGTAGAAAAGGTTTGGGTTTTAATGACCGTATTTGGAATGTTCGAGATAATCGATTCATTCATCCTACGGACATCTTAACAAAGCATCAAGTGTACTCCACCATAATTTTTTTAACTAATCAATAATATTAGCATAACAAATAAGATTTACAAGAAGATATTATGTGAAATTGGTATAATCTCAATCTATTATATACTTCAAAAAAATACATCAAAGATAAAACTAAAGTATATGCTAAATACAAAAAGCACCCTCAAGTATCAACATGTATACAAATACAACTAACAACATTGGTGTTTTTGTTTTTGCCTTTTTGGATTTGTTCATCATTTGGGACAAATTAAGATGCATCTTATGTTTCAACAAGTTTTTGCCAAGAAAAGGAAGTTGTTTCTTTATTTCTTTGGCAACTAGGCCACAAGGTTATAATCATGATTTGCATTTGATATACTTTGAGCCATCAAAACTGATCAATTAAGGTGAATGTAATTCTTCCACTTGTTCTCACCACAATTACTTATGGATTGATTTATTATTCAACTACATAATCCCTGCTAGATTAACCACATATTGTTTATTCATTGTTATAGATCAAACTATCTATGGAGCAGATGTCCACCTTATGTACGTAGATCGGATATTTGCTTGAACTTATTTAGAAACTTCTGAATTGATGTGTCTCATAAATAAATGAGATAAAACACTCTGTGCATATTGATTATTATATCTATTAATGTTCCGTATAAGTTACATTATAATGTCAAACGAAAAAGAGAATTAGACACAAGTTTTTAGAAATTTGAACATAAATTTAAAAATTAAGACATATTAATATAAGGACGTGTTGCAATATATAGTATCCTTACTAATTTTGGAAATTTTAAACTTACTATTATTACAAAAGTTCTCCAAAGTTTATAAATGATGCTTGTGATCTTTGATCTCAAGTGACATTTTTACTTGTTTTCTTGAGTTTAAGATTATAAATAATGTATCGTTTTTGGTTTGATTTTAATTTATCGACACCGTAAACAAGTTATATGGTAAAACCGATAAATCATTTAGACCAAATTGTTATAGAAAATACATATTGAAGAGAAATTTACAAATGGAAATAAATTCGAAAATGATAATCTAGAAAGAAATAAACCCAATTGTTGTCATTTCTTTTTTTGTTACACTAATTTACCAAAATTGCAAAACCAATTAATAGATATATTTTTGGTAGCGTTTAATTTGCCTTAAAAAGTTTGTTTGAAAATCATGAGTTCCCACCATTGGCATTGATTACAATCACAAAAGCTTGCATGAAGCTCCAGAAAATGATCACTTGTCATCTTCTGCCAGCAACACTCTTTTCCCTCGCAAAAATCCGACCTATTTCTTGTATTGTCTGATTGGTGGATGATTATTCGGTCCAGCTTGATGCTGATTTGGTGGGCTCTTGTTGTTTGGCAAAATCCGAAATATTTCTTTCTATTTCACATGTATTTGTTTTCATAACTGCATTTGTTTCATATGTAATTTTTTTCACAAGATGAAACAAACATATATGTAATAACATTTTAAATCATAGCATTTGATGAAAAAAAATCATGAAAATTTTATTTTTAACTTGGTTTGTACGAGTTTGTAAAATTAGTCTAGTTTGTAAATGAACCACCATCTATATATATATATATATATTGTTATGGTATTTAGAAAACAATTAAAACATAATATGATTTCACTACTAGAATAATAGACGAAATTTAGCGACGGCCGAATTCCGTTGCTACGGCTTCATTTATTGCTAATTATATTCATTTGTTGAAGTACATAGTTTTGAATTAAACTCAAATATTGTCTTCCATATGATTTCAACAAAAAATGATGAACGTTAAAACAAGAATTGAAAGATTCATCCTTAAAAAATGGATGTGTTGCCTGCCTTCCTTCCTGCCTATCTATGAACTACTGTTACATATATATATTTTTTTTTTATATTTCACCGTTCATGCAACCTAACTTACAAAAGAAAGTTCTACAACTTTGACAATTCTCTTTCGAACCAATCTGAAAGACGTCTCATCTTTGCCGACATTTCTTCATGTTTTGCAAAATAAGTAGCAACGTTTGATAGCATCACTTTAATGTCATGGTTCATTGCTTCAAAGCTTCTATAGTAGAAGTTCTTTATCCTCAGCTCGATGATCTCAAGAGTCAATGGAACCGGAAACCTGAAAGTAAATATATCTACGTTAAAATTCGAGTATGTAGAGTTAACTCAGAAAACAAACAAATACAGACAGCATTTTTACCTGTTTATAAAGTCTAACCTCTCTGAAACTTGCTTTAATTTCATAATCCCATACTTATCCTGCAAAATTCCACAATCGCCCTTGTTAGAATCTTAAAAAACGGGAATCGTACGTATAAACTAGATTTACCTGATTTCCCCTAGCCGAATGCTCTAGCTTAGAAAGCAAAGCCAGCATCGTTTTTCTGATCTCTGGATCGAGCCCGGGTTGCTCCCATTCACTATCTTTATCATGTAGTTCCCAAGGACTATGCCGACACGGTTCGAGCTCATCACCGACCGTGTACGTAACAAGAAATCTTTCCCATGGACTAGCAGGAAAATCAATTGATTTGTCACTAATCGAAACAATCCGACCTTCCCACCATTTTCCACCACCCTCCTCATCCCGCCACCATACAGAGCATTTATCACCGCAACTCCAGTTTCGTTCAAGAGAAGCCTCATAACGTGTTCTCTCCACCAAGAAATCAGGAAAGTTGCTCAACTCCGGTAAAGTTAACTTAAACGTTCTACCAAACGCGCTAGAGACAGGATCAACAAATTTAAGCTTAGCTTTACAACAGCTTTCCCCGGAGCCAGCAAGAGCAGCGTAAGCAACATCATCAACCGAACAAATTTCCACATCTCGGATGTTTTCCCCAAATAACATCCATGGGCCACGTTCTGATGAGTGGCATGAGTCTATGTACTCCTGATGACCCTGAAAATTTCAAGGAAAAAGATTATCTGAATTAAGAATAAGATAAGGGTATCGTATCGTTCATAAATTAAAAAATAATGAATTATCGTTACCTGTCTTAGGTATACAACTTCATCGCCCAGCTGAGGGATGTAACGGCATCCCTCTTCTTGACTACACAATAAGAGCCAACTGGTTTTACCAAGTTCAGCTTCTGACTTGCTTCCTGAAGCACTAGTCATACAGCTACTACTGAATGGAATCAGAGGTACGGGATTCTTGGGGGACTTTTCTGCATTTCTCGGTGTCTTCACTGATATCCGCACTTTGTGCTTTTGATTTGTTTCACGAGAACTTGCTTTAGATTTCAGTGATCTTGTTCTACGCATTGCATCAGCTGCCGTCTCAGATGAATCAACTTCTGTCAAATTATCATCGTTATTTTTGGCATTTCCAGGATTTTCTACAGTCCGACCATCACCATGGAGGTTTAACTTCAACTTGATTGGCTTTCTCTTTTGAGATGGAATATCATTCACTTCTGTTTTCGTTTCAGAACACTCGCCCGTTTTTGTTGTTAAGTCACCTCCAGCACTAGCACTAGTCGAGACTTTGGCATCAGCCTCCACCTTTACGTTATTTTTAATTCTTATTATAGTAGACTTGCGTCTAAAATCCAACCCGGTTGATGCCTCAACTCGATCATCTGGCTCCTCTTTGATGGGTGTTGAGCTTTCTTCAAGTTTCGAAGAGGTTGTCTGGTTGTTGACTTGATCCACGGAAGTTGTTGACTTCTTTGGGAATGAGAATTTCAATACCAATTTCCTTTTCGACTCATTTGGTGGAACTGCATTCACGGTCTCATCTAAAGATACAGCTTTTCCCTCCCCAATACATGGCTCGCTTTCTGACGAATCATCTTCTGACAAGTCGTCATCCTTCTCGTTCTCGTTTCCAAACGAAAACTTCTTACCATTTCGTGCAGAAGCTCGCTGAGGTCTTGATGGTGTCACCTGGCAAGATTTTCTCTTCGAGTTGTTACGGTTGTTTTTTGATTTCTTTGTTCGCTTACTTCGAGATGAAGTCCCTTCATGCTCATTAAAGTTCCTCTTTTTAACACGCCTTCCAGACATAGACGTCCATTCTAACTGAAAAAACCAGATTTATCTTTATTTAGTAGGTTGTAACACTGTCAAACTGCAAAAAGAATAAAAAAACCGAGGAACACCCTGGTAACCATTCTCATCTAGACAGTATGCACATGTGCATACAACTGTTTTGTTTTTTGATTGCTTCTAGATTACTTGTATGCACATTTGCATACTGTCTAGATGAATGTTTACCATGAAGAAAAGACGGCTATAAGAAATTTACTTACATCCTTGGGTTTCTTTCTTGTTGACCGTCGACGGCCTTCTTTATGACTCCCATCATCAACGTTGTTTCCATCACTGCTCTCTCCATCGACAGAGCTGTTACTTAAACTTCCTTGCTCGTCACTAGAGTATTCATCAGTAACATTGTACTCTGAATCAGTACTATCAACGATCACATCATTTTCCGGTTCCCAAAACATCGCATCTAAAAATTCCGGTAGTGGCTCAGCCACTAAATCTAAGTCAGCCAAAGGTAATATTTGATATTCTTGACCTAAACCGATATCCGTCCCAATAGCAAACTTTAAGGATGGAGGGCGCCACTCCAAATTCAGTGCACCTAACCGTCGTCTCTGGTAATTAGTCTGATAAGGTTCTGGATATGGAAGCATGCCTATCGTATTTCCATCAACAAAAATAGCATCAGATAATATAAACTAATAAATCTTATAAAGCTCTAATAGAAATAAGGTGAATCATTAACACACTTGAATCACAAAGAGCATCCTGAATATTTCTTCGGTAGGGAGGAAGTTGCGTCTCCTGCATAAGATTAAGATGTGTATCTACTATCAGATAAAATATAAATTTCTAGACTCAAGGTAGAACAAATATATTGAACTGACCAGATCAATGGCATTTCCATGTGCATCTCTTGCAAGAGGCCGGTAATCACCAAGGAAAAACTGTCAACACAACCATTGAAAACAGAAATCAAATTAAGAAACCAAAGATATCATCACCAAGTATACATGACTGTTTGGCAGTGACTTAATGATATAGAAAGTGGCTTATTCAGTAAGCTTCTAGGGGGAGCTTAATACAGAAAGCCAAGTTTTTTTCTACTAACCTCCCCTTCTCAATTAAAAAAAGCATGCACATTCCATCTATGAAAAACCCCTCCCAAACGAAAACCTTCACAATCTATACAGACAGATTAATCCACACAGACAGCTTTATGTATACATGCAGGACTTAAGAAAAACCAACCAAACAGCCCCTTATACCTGATCATATTTGGCATCCTGCTGGGACTCTCCTTGGCCGGTATTTAGCAAGTAAATTTGCCCAACATCATCTGAAAGTACAATTGAAGTCCCATCCCTGTGTTACATACAATTGAAAACATGTCAAAAAATTTACATAGATGAAACGTAAAAGTTTCCAATGGGCGGATAAGTCAATTCAATGACTTAGAAAAGTGATAGTAATATCTTTATGCATCACTTACGGCGAAAACTTTCCATCAACCAGCTTAAAACGTCCAATCTCATACACGCGAATAGGTATGCCTTCCCAGATCTACAAATATAATGAAAATCAGCACATCACACACATATAAGAGAAAGTCCGAAAGAAATAGCAACTTACATCCCAAATTATCGTCTTCCCATCATACCCAGAACTCATTGCAATTCGAGGATTGAAAGGATGAACATCCAAAACATACGTCTGCAGAAAAATAGCATTTTTATTTTAAATTTGAGCAGTCCGTTTGTGAAACAACTAAGAAGTGAGAGTAGTGCACAACTTACAGATTCACTATGACCAGTCAAGGAATGTACCAAGCGTCCATCACTAGCATTCCAAACACATATCCTGCAATCTGAACCAAAAACACGTCAATTAAACAAACAGTTTATGTATCTCGGACACGGCCCACGTGTATCAGTAATATACTTGATACTAGGATAAAAGAAAAAGTGGAAAGGAATTACCCATGATGGCAGCGAGCACAAAACGATTATCCAGACTCCATACAATCATATTAACCCCACGAGGAGTTGGAAGGAATCTTTGCCGTGGACCTCCTCGCCGTGGCTGAGGTGGCATTGGTGGAGGGGGAACTTTCAAATGATATGCTCGTGTCCACCGTCCTACTTTTCCCTGAAACAAGTCAATTAACAAATTAAACTCAGATGAAGTGATTTGATATATATATATATATATATATATATATCCTGAAACTTACATGAGATCTACGTGATCTTGGAATCCAAATAATTGCACTGCCATCACGTGAACAGGTAACAATGTTGTCATGACTATACCTGCTCACATTTGAATTCATAACAAAAATAATTAGCTTCGAACAATAGAAAATACAAGGATTATGATGGCAGACCATAAAAAACTTCAAAAATGAAAAATGACGTAATTAACTAACCACGAAGTTTTTAATTTTGGTACTTTCTCATCTGTCGAATCTGACGTCAAAGACCTTGAAGCCACAGCACACCCACTGCAAAACAAAACAGAAGAAGAAGTCATGCGAATGTATTTCTCAAACATTCTTCCCAAATAAAATAAAAATGTATTTTTGAAACAATATAGAAAATGAAAGTGGCTACTAATTAACCTGAACTGTACGTAATTCACATCATTCTCATGACCAGCCAATACGTCAATTTCATGTGTTGGTTGTTGTGAATCATCTACATTCGGCTTACCACAAGCACTCCAAACCTGAAAATGCTACCCTCTTAGAGACACCGATTACCCACAATTATTTGAACAAATAATACAACATAAAAACTTGAGTATGTACCCTCGCAAATGTATCAGAGCTACCAGTGACAAACACGGTCCCATTGGCATTATAAGCACAACATAGTATTTGATTGTTTTGCGATGATGAAGGACCGTTACTTGAGGAAGGACCATTGTTACTCCCTACAAACCATTCAACGTTCCAATGAGTTTAATCAGATATCAACAAAAAAGAAATTGAAAATTAACCATTTACTCAAACCACTAACCAGCAACATCATCTGTCCGCCTAGGAACATAAATGCGTGCACGACATTGGGAATATCTCGAATCCCAGATTCTACAAGTGCCGTCATCAGAGGACCTGCATATGTCAAAGACGATTGATATAAGATAAATATAATATAAGCATGCAAACAAAAAAACAGGAGGACATTATAAGATACTTACGATAAAAGCTGGAAAACAGAATTATGTCTTGGACTAAATGCAATGGCAGTAACGGCACCTATATGTCCCCGCAAAACCGAAATAGGCAGCCCGTCTGGCAAACGCCACTAGAATACACAAAAATTTACTTCAACTCAACAACCAGCACCAACAATATGAATGTTTTATATTGGTGCACATAATACTTACAACGCGAATATTGTAATCATTTGATGCTGATGCCACCAAAGTATTGTTTAAATTTACCGCTAAGTCAGTAATGTCACCCTGAATGGTAGGAATGAAGATGGTAAGACAACAACAGGCTTAAAAAAAAAGATTTCTTGCATACAGAACGCTATCAACTATGTAGACAAATTTAACATACTTCATGTCCTCGACAACTAGCAAGGCAAAACGCCGTCTCCATTGACCAAATTTTGACTAATCGGTCATCTGATCCTGTAATCACGTATCTCCCCGAGCGATCAAATATTGCTGAAAATCAAAGACATGCAGTACAGATTCCGTATTACGAGTATTATAAATGAATTGATTAAAGGTCAGATGTTGATAAAAGCCAATAAGGATATTTGTGGTCATACCACAATAGACAGCATCTCGGTGTCCTCTTAACTTCTTTATGTTTTGCATCTTTTGCACCATAGTTGATGGTTTAGCAATGGCATAACATGCAAACCTAATGGATGGAGCACGATGATGTTTCGGAAAACCACCTCCAATTTCTCTCAAGCCTATCCCACGGACCTGATCAGCCTGCATGTGAGGCCAACGTAGATATGCAGGCAGAGGCTTAACATGTACATCCACCTCCTTTTGGGTGCCTATATAACAATCAGAAATGGATCAAAAAGGGTGACTTTGGCTTTTTAATACTGTAAAGTTTTGATTTTTTATTATGTTTTCATGAAGAAGTTTTAATTTTAGCAAGTTACTACTAAAAAGTTGCAATTTTTATAATAAGTATTCACTGAATTAGTGTTAATTGTGCTAAGTAGTTATCCTGTTTAGTAGCTAAACAGTTTTTGAGTATAGTCATCCAACTAAAATAGCAAATCACCGTGACACACAAGTAAGGTTTATAATTTTAAACTTTGTTGTGTGTATAACGATGCCTGCAGCTAACTATGATGTAAATGTGTTATCTTTCATAAGGTTGTAAATTAGACCAACAGATTTTTCTATCAAGTACAACTTGTATGAAGGGAGAGAAGGGTCTAAATGACATACATCCAAGAAGTGAAAAGGCGCCAAGTCCAAGCAGGGTAGGAACATCAGCAGCAGTAGGAGCTGTTCTTCCAAATATACCCCTTGATGGGGCCACATGCATTATAAGTTGTTTCAGCAGTTTGACCAAGTGATCCTTTTCGATATGAGAATACCTAAGGTAATACATTCCCAAGTCAGCATAAAAAAGTCAAATGTAAAGTCACTAACTATAATATTGTCATCTCCATATCAAAATAAAAACAAAAGATATATAATAATTAAGAGGCAATCAACAATTACAGCTGAAATTAAGAAGCCTATTTTTTTTAACGGCATAAATTTGGTTGCTACAATTGCACAATCCAAATGGCTTAGCAAGGTAAAAGATATAAAGATAAATTAACTATACAAAAAGGGAAATTTTAAGTTGTCGGATTTTGCCAAAACAAAAGAAGTTCATAAATAGAAGATACCCTTCCCCTGTATTCCAAACTAATACCGAACTTACTTTCTATGAATGTAGAAGATTGTCCTAGTCATTTATGGAATTATTTACAAAATAAATTTCCAGTCACAATAACTTAACTAATCAAGACCTTGATTAACTATGATGGTTTATCGTCAAAAGACATATGAGTTCCTTTCACAGTAAGTGGTTGCCCACTTAAATGTCACCCATGCAAAGAATTTACATAACAAAGGGAAAATTCTATAATCGTTCTCTAAAAAGCATGGTATTAAAAGTGAAGCCCTATTGTTTCACTTATATGAATCATCTTCATAATGACCAGTGCCCTAAACCAAAAAAAAAATCAACACACTGCCATCATAATTTTTTGGCCTTCATCCCCATTTTCATTATACTACTAACCAACTATTTAAATTCTATTTGCACAAATAAATCCTCTGTATACCAAAGCATAATTCTCTCAAGTACAATCTTTATTGCAGATTACATGGTACATAATCATGAACCTTGCTAGAGTAACAGTTATTTATGAATTGTAAAGCACAAACTAAAACATGCATCTTGAAATTCACAACTAAAGCTAAAGCAGGAGAAATACCTTTGGGCAGCACCTTGATAGCTTAGAGGGAAAGAAATGCCATCATCAGTTTTATCTCCCGTAACTTCCCCATTCCTCGAGTACCAGGCATGGTATCTCTTAGGCAAAAGCTGATGTTCCATAAGTTCAGTACAGAACTGTGTAAACGTCCTTTGACATGGCCCATCAGATAGAAAATGCATAATCAAAAAGTATATTTCTCTCAAGTCTACATCTATATTTGTTGCTACAGCAGCATGGCCAATTTCACTTTCAGATTGATGTTGAGTCTTTGTATGCAGCCTGTCTATAAAACCCAAAGGCTGCATACTTGTCGATGGAGCCTTGTCAAAAGATGTGTGATGTCCCAAATCCATGTATAGGCACCACTGCCTGAATCAGCATAATAACCACACAATCAGACAGCCAAGCCCATGTTACAATTTAAAATCTTCCAGATACTGGACAACATTGACACATTATGTTCCGAAAAAAAAATGCATTTTAACCTAAATACGATAACATGATTACCCCCATAGGGATTACTTCACTTCCACATCTCCAAGAACAAAAGAAACATAAGCCAGATTTTCATAAACTACCACCACTGCATGTTCTAAAACATTCTACATTATACTTAAACAGTTGTAATGTTTGGTATATGTAGGGAAAAAGGCTAGAATAGAAATAAAAGATCCTTCAATAAGATAAAGAGTGCCTAAAGCAATTAGTTATGATTAAAATCACAGAATATAACTACTCCATTTCAATATCAAATATAAGTTAAAGACTTCCATGGTCAAAATAGTGACTTTAGGATTCAAAACTATATGTATTTTTGAGTAAAACATAGATAAGACCGAAAAAGAAGTTCTCTATGTCCCAAAAAAATGACCAGATTTGTAATTGTCAATTATGAATTCAAGAATTGAGGAGACTAGATTTGGGCATAAATATTTGGGAACTTAACAAGAGGGTTTAAGATGATGGTAAAATCAATAAATTATACACAAGATTAAGACTTGAATGGAAAGAAGACGAAACAAGGGCACCCAAGTGAGGGTTTCGTAAAATTAAATGAAGTTATAGCTTAGTAAACATCCAAAGATGAATAAAAACATCTTGGGTGGCATTCTTTCATGGAGCATTAGACAAAAAAAGGGGGATAAGCTGAAGATGAAGAAAGATCCCGTGTATTTTTACCTTGTTGGGAGAATTGATGAACAGAGTATTCTAAGAGAGTGTGTTGTTGTTGTTCATGATCGAAGAGCTGTTGTTGTTGCTTTGACCAACGAGTTTCATGCGATTTAACGTTGTCTTTTCCTTAAAACTCTTTTGAGGATGTATCTATCTATCTATCTGCTGCCTCCTGCTGCGACACGAAGAAGGGGGATTTGTGGGAAGTAAATCTTTTTAGCCTTTTTAAGAAAGGAAACGATGTTTTATTCTCTGGGTTTTGGATGCCATAAACATAAGCTCTTCTTTCATTTCCTCTATTCTCTTCTCTTCTCTTCTCTTCTCTAACCCTGATTTTGGATTCTTTTAATACTGAAAAAAAGATTAGGTTTTTCTCCTGAGATTTACATCTTCTTGTTTTGCTAATTTACATTTATGGAAATTTGTTTATTGCCCTTTAATTAGTCAAATCTAATTAATATTTATCTTAATTTGATTATAACTTTTAAGTATTTCAAAAAGTTACCTTTTTATCATCTTAGAGCATCTTCAATAGCTATTGTAAATTTGTTCTAAAATAACATATTAAAAGTCAAAATTTCTATAATAATTTGCATCCAACTCCAACAGCTACTCTATTTTAGCAACTTTATCATTAACAATATTAATAAAATATTCCATCATTTAATAAAATATTATTTTTCTCTCCTACATACTTAACGTCAATTATTTTGATTGGTTGAATATAATTAAAATATTGTTTCTCTCTCTTCTATATATTTTTAGAGATTCTCTAAATTTAGAGATTTTTCTTCTCTTTTTTCCCATTTTTCTATTTTAGCAATTGATATACCATAGCTGTTGGAGCACTTAAATTGCTAAAATCCTTCATTTTTCTATTTTACAATAGCTGTTGGAGATGCTCTTACAAATCCATCTATACTACTAAAAACCAATTACTTAATACAAATCACACAATCACCAACATTTTCATTCACACAATCACCAACATTTTCATAACCAACTACTTGGTATTGATCCATCATTGGCATTGTTGATACAATCTATCCATCATTGCATATGAATATAAAATGTGAAATGTGGTTGGATGAATAGATTTGTTGAATACACATCAGATTCAATACTATACGTGACAAGAAAACAATATGGAATTAAACAATGTCATTTAACAAAATAGTAGAGCAATTTATTAGTGTAAACATAATTTCAATTAAGAGGTTTTTTTTGGACAAGTTTGGTGTTTCATCATATAAAAATTGAATATATCAAAGAGAGCATTAAGACCATATTGTCATTAATCATCGGGGAACAAACACATATTTGGAACTGTATGCATTAACCAAAGTGCCTCATCCACATCATTCTAAGCAACAACTAGCATCTGAGAACCAGAGTCCTAGCATGAAACCATATTTGTTTTCATCTACTAATCCTTCCCGGAAAGAAACATGGTCAACTTCTTGTCCAAAAGTAAGTGTATTTATTTAACTAGTGAAGTATAAAGTGATGTTATAACCAGAGCTTTTGTGTATCAAGGACTAATGATCACATACTACTAGATCAAAAAGGAAAAGCATAAAATATAAGAACTCGTAGATGGTATTTGCAAAATGTAGAGTAAACATGAGTGTGAGTCGTTTGATTTTGCTATTTTAGCCTAATATTAGAGTCTGCAATAGTTATATGCTCCACTAGTTCTCTAGGAATAAAGGGATATAAACTTCTGTGAGCTTACTTGTAATGCCCTATCTTACCGTGGAGAGAATCAAAGTTTTGAAAGGTAAAGCTATGACAAACAACATTTAAGTAAAAGAATAGTTGTTGAGTCCGTGTAATTATAGCATGAAGTGAATATTGCAAGTAGTGGTATCATATTTTATTTCAATTGTAGGAAAATAAATGTATAGGTAGTTTCTCCAATCTCCATCTATACATTCTTGACCGTAAAATTTATGTAACCCTCCTATCTTACCATGGAGGGAATCAAAGTTTCGAAAGGTAAAGCTACGACAAACAACATTTAAGTAAAAGAATTGTTGTTGAGTTGGTGTAATTATAGCATGAAATGATTTTTACAAGTAGTGGCATCATATTTTATTTCAATTGTAGGAAAAGAAATGTATACGTAGTTTCTCCAATCTGCATATTTATAGTCTTGGCCGTACAATTTATGTAACCCTTAAAGACAAAATTATGTACTAGATGTATATAAACAACACTTAGAGGAGTAACTTAGTAATTTATTATAAATCAATCTTAAACCTAGAGATGTGGGGAACTCCTTTAATTTTACAAACCTTGAAATCCATTGAAAACTTTATACTTATATATGTAATGAAGAAGAAGCTTTTGGTCTTCAACAATAGCTACATTCTATTACTTTTATGAATTTGTAAACTAACTCTAGAAAGCAACTAGTTATAGTTATAGATGCTAGTTATATGTATAAAAAATCACCTTCATTATTTGATTGGATAAGAAAATCACAAAATTGTATCATCTAAGGTCATTATGTTTTAGGTATAACTTTTGTCAAACATTAGACAAACATTTTGTTCCATCATATCCCAAATACCAAAACACAATTACAAAATAAAAAGTGTTATGTACTAAAGTTTGTGTGTGAAATTGTGTTATATATAAAAGTTGGAATATTTAAAATAATATGTATTAAAGATTTATATAACATAAGTGTGAATGTAGTTCTATTTGTATGTAGTGGATTAAACTACGAAGAACCGTTGAGTAAGTCAAAAAATGTTCCTTTATATGGGTGTTCTTGAGAGCCTCTTGGTAATCAACTTTTTCCCCAAAAAGCTATGATCATTTATGTGGATTATAAACAGGACAAAGATATTTTCTGATATTTGTCTTTAAGAGTATCTCCAACCGATTCTCAAAAATGGAGAATCAAAAGTCAAAATTCCCAAAAAAAGAATTATGTTCATCTTCAACACCTTTTTCATTTTTAGAGATTACAATATAAATTATATTATTAAAATATTCAATAGATTTTATAAAATATTATTTCTCTCTCATTTACATTTAATTTCAAGGATTTTCAATGATAGAAAAAATAAAAGATAATTTATTTTCTATAAGTAATCATTTTTAAAGAATTCTTTAAATTTTAAAAAAATTACCCTCTTTTTATATTAAAAAAAATCTATTACAACAAAAATCTCCATTTAAAGAATATGCATAAATGATGCTATCAATTAAAATTTGGAATCAACACTTTACTCTAAGCAGCCCAACAAGCTTAAAACATAAGCAGCCCAATAAGATGGTTTTGGACAAAAATTGTTGAAATAAATGTTTAATCATCCCCTGAATGATAAACATATTAGATAAAACAAAAGAGTATTTATGTATTTTAGAGTATATGGTTGTCAATTTGTCATCATGTATGTATTTGTTGCATCCTAGTTATTTAAATTATTTCACAAGCTGTTTTAGTTGTACTATTTATTTAGTATTATTATGTATTATAAATTTGTTAATCTTGAACTATTTTAGGAACTACTAATTCTTAAGATTCAAAAATCACCAGTATTATTATGTATTTATAAATTTGTTAATCTTGAATTGTTTTAGGAACTCACTATTTCTCAAGATTCAAAAATTACCTGTGCATTATGAAACAAGTAAGTTCAAACGATTCTCATTTTCTTCTACACAAATAAGTTGTTTATTGCAATACTAAGTAGATAATGTTTTCAAACATTTACAACCAGATAATTATATTTTAGAAAAAATAACATTTAGCTTGCTTCAAGGTACTTCTTGTTTTGTTATTTTCTTTATAAATAGTTTTTGAACAAATTTAATAAAGCTCAAAAACCATTAAATTGTTTTATCTAATATGTTTATCATTGAATAATAGTTCTATCCCCCCCCCTATATATGTCTATATTAATATGTCTATATATATATATATCATTTTCCTTGTGAAAAATGCATTGATGAGTTTTGAAAGAAATTGATATTTAAGGTGGTGGTTTTTTAAAGGTGTAAAAAAGATTAAATTACACTTGCATTAATCATTAAACTAAAATAAAATACATAATAAACAGTAGCATCCACATCACAAATTTTGTACTTAAGTGCACAATGAAAGCAATTTATGCCTATAAAGAAAGCTAATAAAAATGTTCCAAGATACATATATGACCGTAAGTGTGAGAACTTTATAAACAAGTTCACTTAGTGAAACAATTTTTTCTTTGCAAGATTATCGATGTTTTCCATCTTGACATGCATCTTAAACTATACCACACTCAATAATTGAATAGTTATTGCACTCACTTACAAGTGCTTAAGTGGTAACATAGTTTCGATCACTTAAATGCATTCTAATAATTAGATATAAAATTAAGGAAAATAAATTTATTTATTGCATGAATGCATAACCTTTATAAAAAAATTATTGATGAAGCTGACATTATATAATGTAATTTATTGTCTATAATGATCTAAATTATATGCAAGAAATGTCCAAGTTCAATTCTAGAAGCTAATCAACAAGGATATAGGTTATCTACATTTAAGCAAAAACTAATCAACAAGGATATAGGTTATCTACATTTAAGCAAAAAGTTTTACTACTTGTACTTCATCTCAAACATAGTGCATATGTAATATGTAAAACAATTGTCACACAACCTACCTCCTATAAAAAAAATAGCAACTTGAGAGTCAATGAATCATAAATAAAATCATTTAAGTTGCATACTATAAAGTTTATTGTAGATGTTATCTTTATTATCATAGAAGAAGATAACATAGGAGAATTCATCATGGCTTGATTTCATCAAAATGAACTTGTCATTTGAATAAACATTTTGCAATATGGTTGGTTTAATTATTATTAAAAAGATTATTCTGATTGTGTGTTTTATGTCAACAAACTTCAAATGTTCTATTACTTAATATATCATACTACTTTCCTGTCAAAATCTTTTACTTCCTAAATAAACAATCAATCCTTGATTTAATCAAGGAAGTTTATAGATATAAATAAACTCTGTCTATTTTTTATTATTTCTATATCCAAACTCACAAACACCAAATCCACAAACAAATCATGTGATCCTTAAATTATATAGATGTAAATCATGTCAATTGAAATGCATAGAGGATTATTGTTAATTGATTAACGATAGGTGAAGAAACTATTACTGATGTGTTGGCACGAGAATCGTGATGCAAAGCTTCTATTGAGGAAACGTTGTTAAGCGGCGGACAACGATGTGATGTGTGCGTCGTGATGATTTGCTTGATAGTGTCGGAAAACGGGACAACGATAAACAATGTTATTTAGAGTCCTACTTCAGGGACAAAGCCACTGCGCTACCGTCGTACTGGAGGGGATGGGAAGCCTAGGTCGTCACGTCAATGTTTCGATGAGGAAGCAAATTGAGACTAAGGGGAAGTTGGGTCATCGATGAGGGATTTGGGGGCAGGGGTTGGGTCGTCTACAGAGTCATATGGCCCTATATATATATATATTTAGAATTGAGATTTGAGATTTGAGGGTAGGTATGTCATTTCACCAATGTTTGTGACAACTATCGGGATAAATATCAGGCAATGATAAATGATTTAAATTTAAAATTATACAATCTATTAACATATTTTTCAATTGCAAATTCAAAATAACCAAAAATCATTTGGTTCACTAAACTTAGGTAATTAATTAATTGCATAATATAGAGAGTAAATGTTTGGGCTTTGTAATTTTTATTACATGTTTGATCCCTATACTTAAAATGACCAAAATGCCTTCTCAGTTAACCTATTTAACAGAAAGAATCTAACGAAGTTAGATTTAAGGACCCAATGTTATAAAATGCAAACCACAAGGATATGAGTTATTTCACTTTAGGGATCCAAACTGTTTAAACCTATACACTACAGGGACCAAATATGTTATAGATTCTAGTTAATTTGATGTATTTTTTTTCAAAATTTTATGATATCTTCAAATTTATATTTTATTCAAAAATAAAAACATTATCGTTTTTTCAAAACCACATAAAACTGTATTATAATATCGACATCGACATATACAAAGAATAAAATGAATCTTTAAATTCGAGATGTATCCCGCTACATTATACGAGTACCTTCTAGTATTTATAAAACGAAACAAATATAACAAAAGTTATACAAAATTAATGTCTAATCTATAGTTAAAATCTTATCTATTGAAAATCACCTCCATCTTAAATAAATAGTTACATTTTAATTGCAGCCCCCCTGGTCGTTGATGATTAAAAACCAAAACATATTAGGTGGAATATAGACATAAAAATCTATTATGGATTTTACAAGTTGAGTGAATCCATTTAGAAGAGCAACGGAATCAAGGATTCTCTGCTTTGATCTTCCCTTGATGATGTCAAGAATAATCGGCTTGGATTATTAAAGAGGAAGTTTGTGACCATCTCTCAAGGTAAAAATGAATACATATCAAGTATGGGGTCGTTTACCCAAATACTTATCCTGTAAGCACTAATCGCTTATATGTCATCATCCTCACTTATCGAATAAGACTAGATCTTGATCCTTACCATCGCTTTTATCGGGTAAAATTCTTGATACTTGTCATGTTTATCTAGTAAGGTAGCTAAACTCCGTAAGTATTTGATAAACAACTCCTAAACTTTCCCATCTTTTGACCCATTTACCAATTTGGGAAAGCCAATGTGCGTGATAACCCACTCCTCTACTTCCATTCAACTTTATTCTCTTGTTTCATAGGAAATCTTTGTTTTCCATATATAGTAACAACATATCATCTGTCAATTTCATTATCATTATCGATACTATTAACAGTAAGATGTAGCATATAAGAATCAACAATCATGCTCTTTGATGTAACAAAAAAAAATTCCACTATAGATTGATATTGCACTCACAGTTTTAAATATGATATTCTCATGTCTTCCTAGATTGAAAGACACTTTATCTAAGAAAATCAAACATGAGATTAGAGCTACGGTCTGGCCTGAGAAGGAGGCAACGTAGGTTGGTACTTGGGTTAGAGATGAGGCAACGACAATGAGAATGCGATGCAACTATGCAAGCGAATTGGGGATGATTGGGATTTAGGTTAGGATTTTGATGTTTAGTTGAATTAGGATTTAGTTTTTTTTCATTTTACTAGCTATGCAAGTTACCGACCAATATTATAGGTTGTAAAACCATCTAATAAAGCATTTGTTAAAAAAGATTATTCAATAATTTAATCACTCAAAATTAAAAATGGTATAGGTATTTAACGGTGGACCTTTTGTTTTGAATGCAAAATAATACAGAGATGATGACAATAAGAGTAGCTTGTAGGGCATTGGCTGCCCAAAGTTGACTAATTCGGTATGGGGTGTCATTAAAATTTTCAAAAGTCATCTTTATTTCAACTTAATCATGAATTTATATATATTTTGATTTTTAAATGTCTATTAAATTTTATATAAGGGTCGAACTTTATTAATACCACCATAACTAATAAAAGACTTTCAACACAATTTATAAAATAAAAATATATTATTAGTAGACATTAACATAATATATATATATATATATATGTTTTGCTTAATAGTTGGCAAGTTTCAACCATATTTTGTCTTCCACTTTCTACTCTTTCTCCCATGGCGTCCTTTGTTTGTTCCTCCAAGTTTTTGTTGCTTCTTGTGGTTGTATCTGCAATTCCAATCGCCATCATCATCAATATCATCTCCCTGGAATCAGCGGCTCCAACCTCTCACCAATACCAGTTCCATAGCACCGGTTGGCTTAGAGAATCAACCAAATGGGACCACGTTAATCACCGCTTCATCGTCTCCTTCATGGACGGCGGAGGTCTAGGTGTTCTCCCTCTACCTGATGACGATGACGATGGCGTTATCCTCCAAGAGATGGTGGTTGTCAAAAATACAGACGCCATAGGGAACGGGTCTTGTGGTCTATTTATTGACCACCCCAGAAATAGGGTGGTGGTTGCCATCGCCGATGTTCTTGGAAATACTTACAGTGCAGTTGCGGCTTATGATCTCAATTCCTGGCACCGCTTATTTTTCACACAGCTCAGTTTTTCAGGTTGGACTTACTTTTCCTAGATATCCTTTTTTTCTCTTTATTATTTAAATATCTTAATAATAATTTATATTAGAATCTTAAAAAATAAAGAGAATTTTACCAACAACCTGCTTCCAAAGACACTAATATTGCAGAGTCATTTTTTAACACATTTAATGTTTGAGCCGGACGGAGGGCGAGCCCACACAAAATGGTTATGTCATAAAAGGAAAAAAAACAAGTTTACATACCGTTTTGTTGAGTGTCATCATGTATTTTAATGACTAAGATGGTAAATGTTTATACCTTTATACAAAGGGTCCATGTTTGAGTCTAATAGGTGTTAAATTTGTATTTTTTAACTTAAATTTTGGTGTTGTTTTTTGTTATTTTAAAAATATAGGTAGACCAGACTTGAACATATGTCTATTCTATATAAAAAAAAAGAATCAATCAACAAATTTATACTAATATGGTAAAAAGATAGCTATTTTTTATTGTCAAATTGCGCCCTCACCAGGAAATTTTTATCAATCTGCCTATGCTTTTGGCTAGGGAAAGCATAGTCATATTTTGAGTCACCCAACAATTTAACCTAAATAAAATATTAAAAAATAGTCATATATATATATATATGTCTATTGTCTGTGATTCTTTTTCTTGTAATTCACTATGCATGCACAAGTCCAAAAAGTACGACATGAAATCAACATATATACCATTTTATGTCGTATAGGTGACGGGAAAACATTTGCGGATGACGTAACCGTTGATGCAGAAGGAAATACATATGTGACGGACGCTAAAGGTACCAAAATTTGGAAAGTTGGACTAAACGGCCAGCTATTATCCGTCATAAAAAGTCCTCTTTTCCATGCAAAAGAGTGGTACAAAAATTTGGTTACCCTCAACGGGATTGTCTACCATCCTAATGGTTATTTGATCGTGGCTCACACACTCACGGGATATCTTTTTAAGGTTGAGATCAATAATGACAACAAAGTTACTGTGGTAAGGATTGATGACAGTTTGGCAATTGCCGATGGATTGGAGCTTTTGTCACCGACAAAACTTGTTGTGGCCGGAGCCAACGGTGTAAAGTTGGTGGAGAGCAATGATGATTGGGAAACGGCAACGATTGTGGGGAGGTCGTTGGTGTTAAAGCACCGACTCGTGACTGCATCGACGGTGAAGGATGGGAAGGTGTACATCAACCACGCTATTGGGATGGGTTACCCAAAGATGAAACACATACTTGTTGAAGCTGTTTTTTCGTAGTTCTTTTGATTAATAATTATTATTATTTTCATACTTTTTCCCTATAAATAATATTAGAATGAGTGTTTCAAGATTTTCGTGAAAAACACGGATAATGGGACGAGATGAAATTAAAAGTGATCAAGGGTCCATATCCCTTTTTATACTTGTCAATTTAACTCTTATTGTGAGACTATCCTTATAAAATATTTTATGTTAATTATGATACAATAATTTATTTATGTGATTTTTTTTGAACGACAGCGTTAGTGTTAGTGGTTATGTTAGTAACGAGTTAAACTCCAACCCCTGGGGCAGCGCGTGATCGAACCCTCGCACCTCCACAGAGCCACGTCATCTATGAGGAATAATACCTCCACCATTTTAGGGGAAACCACCACTCCCAAGGCTCGAACCCGAGACCTTGAGGATGTTGTAAAACCCCGGTACCGCTAGGCCAAAGGCCCTTTGGTTATTTATGTGATTTTGATTTGATTTTTTTTGGTTATTTATGTGATTTTGATTTGATTTTTAGAGATAAGAAGGATGGAAAAACAAAATAGGAAGATATGATATGATTTGTTGAAATGTGAGGCATGGTCACGAGATTCAGGGTCATCACGGGGCGATTATTGGGGCCAATGACCAGGGTATGAAGGTACAGATGATCAAAATGATAATATATAAAAAAAAAGTATAAAATGACATTTGATACCTTATTTATAGTAAATAATAATTAGAATAAACTAATTACGATAATTGGATTTAGAGAAGAACATTAAACCTTACAAGCAAAGTAGCCCATGGTCCTTAATCTATGATACCATAAACTTTAACCCAAAAATAATAAAAAAATAATCGTGTGAGAAAAAGAGTTAAATGTGAGAAATACAAGAATTTTTTTTTTTGAAAGACAAGTTAATACACACTTTCCTGGGGTATCCGGGCTCCCACTTAAGGGTGTCACCTGACTAATCCCCGTCGATCTCGGTCCAACCCAATTAAGGGTACCACAAAGTGGCATGCCCAAGATCTGGATATCTCCACATGCGCACCGCGGGGTTCGAACTCGAGTAGTCACGGATACCATCCACTGACCCCCCGAATGTTATCTTACCACTGGGCTAGACATGTTTTGATCGTAAGAAGTGATATGAACCCTTGGTCACCTTTAATCTCAAACTCATCCATAAATTGCGTTTGATACGGGGATTAATCCGGTACATCTCGATGCATCACATCCTAATGTGTATCCAAAGGTGGAAATCTCTTCTTATGCTTCTAACCTCCTTAACTATTCTTCTCAACGAAACCCAACCCTATAATCATATGTACATAAATGTTGTTATAATGACCTTGAACAATCAGCGACTAGCCCATGTTTTTTGCTGAACATGTATATTTTAAAGGTGGATAAAAAATTCGTAAAGTCGTTCGGTGCGTTTTTAGTCGAATTCCATGTTTTCAAGAGATTTTTTAAAGTTTTTTTTTGGTTTTCTGGATGATTTTGAGGGACCTTTTTTGGTTGATGTTATTTGCATTTTTTAATATTCCGGAACACCCCTCAAAATTTAACAGCTACATCTTTCATACTGAAACAAATTCTACTTGCAAAAATCAATTGAAAAGATACACGAAACCTCGATTGGGCTTTCTAGGTCCACCGGTGTGAATAGTATCAAATTTTGGTATAGAATACAAAACCCAAACAAAATGTTATTGATATAATTGAAGTTAATGATCAACTTAACTACTCAATAAATGTCAGGACTTAGTTTAGGGCTCATTTTTTTATAGGTAATTGAGTTATACGCAGGCTAATCTAGACATTTATTACCTAAAAAAATCTATTTACATCAATGTTTTAAAATCCGGGTTTAAAGTTGACCCGGTATGATGATCGGGTCTCGGGTTAACTGATTCAACCGGTTCAACCACCGGTTAACCAGTTTCAATAATTCCCTTAGTCTCTTGTTTTTGTTTTATTTTCCTACGTACATACATATATATATATATATAAATTAATAATTTGATGTCCACAAGTTTCAACATTAAAAATACACAAACAACAAGTTTTACATCAATCTAAATACATTAAAAAACACAGATAACACACATTTAAAAAAAATTAATTTTAATATAAAAACGGGTTAATCGGGTTTGAGAAACGGACCGGTCATATGCATTAACCCGACGTTAGTTAACCCGGTCATTACCCCGGGTCCCGGTCCAACCGGTTTGATCGGTCGGGTTAACCCATATTTTAAAACATTGATTCACATGAGAGTAAAACAAAAAAAAAAATTGAGCCAAACCTGGAGTTGTAAAACAGTCGCCTTTTTAGAGCACCATGGTCAGAAAATCCACAAATTTCAGGGTCTGTTTACTTAAAATAAAAAAGAGACACAAAAGAAATTAATTAAGACCCAAAGAAAGAAAATTGAGTAGCAATTTTTATGACGCACGCTTTCTCTCGTGGAAGAAAGCATTTGAAAATTGGATCATATTCGAACCACTACGCTTATTTTTTGCATCCTTTCACTGTCACTGTCGGTTCTTGTTCTTTTATTTTCAATTTTCTTTTTCTTTTTCTTTTTCTTTCATCTTCATCCTCCATGTGCACTGTTCTTCAACCTCTCATCGCTTTCCTGCTACAATCTCCATGGAGAAACAAACAAGTTTCTCCTTTAAACGCACAAGATTCCTTGTATTCTATTTATCAATCTCCTTCTCCATTATCTTTCTTACAATTTTCTCCATTTGGGTTTTCAAAACTGACCCTTTACTCATCAATCAAGAAACCCGTTTCCAGTTCACTGAGATTCAATCCTCTTCCGTTGGCAAGTCCCTCACTCAGAACTCATCAACTCGTTTAGTGTCAGCAAATGTGGTAAATCTGAATCATACCCTTTTTGGTAAACTCTTAAATACTTCCAACATTTCCTTCAGTTTTGATGGGTTTCAGAAAAGATCAAGTGGGACTCAACTGCCAAATCTGGTTTCACACAAGATTGAAGCTGTAAATGGTAGTAATAGTAACTTTTCTGGTTTTCATGTCAATAGTTTGTTTAGGAAAGTGAACATATCAGGTTTGATAGCTTTGAATCACTCAAATCCTCAAAATAACTCCAAGGATTCAGTCTATAAAAGATGGGATTTGAAACCAAAAGTTCCAGTAAGTCAAGGGTTTCACAAAATTCAGGAAGAAAAGGATGAAAAAGGTTGTGATGTTACAAAAGGGAAATGGGTTTTTGATGAGAGTTATCCTCTCTACTCTGCCTTTGCATGCCCTTTTATAGATGAAGCTTTCAATTGTGAGGCCAATGGGAGATTGGATAAAGATTATATGAAGTGGAAGTGGAAGCCTCAAGATTGTGACATTCCAAGGTCAATTTTTTATCTTTTTATGCTTGTTCTTGCAAACCCTTTTCAGTATTTGTCTTATTTCTGTATACCCATAAGGCCATAACCTTGTACTTATCTTAAACCACTGATTAACAAAAAAACTTTGTGTTTATTAGTTTCTGATTTTGGATGATTTGGTTCTATATAGGTTCAATGCAACAAACATGCTGGAATTGATCCGAGGAAAAAGACTAGTGTTCGTGGGTGATTCGATCAATAGGAATCAATGGGAATCCATGCTATGTTTGTTAATGAGTGCCATAAAATATCCAAAGAGGGTATACGAGGTTCATGGCAGGCGGATTACGAAAGACAAAGGAAACTACTGTTTCAAATTTGTGGTAATGCTTTCTTTTCCAAATGTATCCTGTCCCAAAAATTGTGTCAAATTTGCAGAACTTTTGATGTAATCTCAATCTTCCCTTACTTTCTCACAGGATTACAAGTGTACAGTTGAATACTATGTTTCCCATTTCTTGGTTCGTGAAGGCAAGGCGAGAGTCGGCAAGAAACGCTTGCAGACCTTGCGAATTGATACTGTCGATAAAGGCTCATCCAGATGGAAAGGAGCTGATTTCTTGATCTTTAACACCGCACATTGGTGGAGCCATTACAAAACCAAATCTGGGTGAGCTCACACCATCCGAACCCTCGTGTTATTAGTAACTTTTCCCGATAATTTGGTTTCCATATTTGTTTGAAATGAAGAAAATATCCATCAAATTGTATCCATAAGATTGGGAAACACCATAAAGTCTGTAGCTTGATGGCATCTAACTTCCCTTTAGGTGGTAATCTGGGAAATCATGAGTTCAAATTTGTATTAGAAACGAGCTTTTGAGTGATTTCTAACATTTACAAGAAATGTAACAGGGTGAATTACTATCAAGAAGGAGAGAATGTTGTACCTCATCTTGAGGTGTCAACGGCTTTCAAGAAATCTCTGATAACTTGGGCATCATGGGTCGATGAATACATCAATCCAAGAAAAACACAAGTTGTGTTTCGAAGTTCTGCACCTTCCCATTTCGCAGGAGGGGAATGGAATGCCGGTGGTCATTGTAAAGAAGCTTCTCAACCCCTAAACCGAACTGCAAACAGCATCTATCCGGCAAAGAATGCCATTGTTGAAGAGGTTATACAGAAGATGAAAACTCCTGTGAAGATCTTGAACATAACTAGTTTGTCAGATTACAGAATAGATGGTCATCCATCAATTTATGGAAGAAGGAAGGGTAGTGGTGTGAGAGGTGAAGATTGCAGCCATTGGTGCTTACCTGGAGTTCCGGATATCTGGAATCAGTTCTTGTATGTTCATCTGCAATCTAAGGTTAGAAACAGTTATATGCAGTCATGAATCAATACTTTTTTTCAAACTTGCTGTCACATATTTGCAACACTATATAACTGGGACAATTTGTATAGTCAATTCAGTTTGTATAGTAGAGCTTAAGCCTAATACTATTTTTTTCAAGCTGAGCTCGAATAACTTGCTATTTGACTCTGCTCCTTTACACTATGGAAAAGGGGGAGAGGGATGAGTCAGGTTAGTCATCCCCATCCCCCATCCCGGATTCTCTTAATGGGCCCGTCCCCCGATCCTAGGTCCATCATCGACAAAAGACAAGTTTAATTATGTATATTGTTATGGACTTCATTTAAATCAGTAATCCTAAATTGCACTTCTTCCTTTTAAAAGGATGGAATAATTATAAATGTTAATTCACTTCTAGTATTGGGGTCATGGGAGACCATGCTGTTTTAGACCACATAAGTAACACTTGACCATCATAGCAACACTGTTACAATGTTTTTAAGTTTCGGTGTTTTTTGTACCTTCACAATGTTTGCCGTGAAGTTTCAGTGTTATTTTGTGGTCTCATGGGTCTCAAAAAACAAATTGGTCTCATGTGAACCCAACCCATTCTAAATGAGGCTCAAATCGACTAATTATGCAAAATGATGGGAGTATTAATTACAACAAAAACACACACACACACAGATATATATATGGCTAGGTTCAGTGGAAAATCTAAAAAAATGAAAAACTGAGGAACCCTCTGGTAGCCCTACATGTGGACGGTATGCATGTGTGCATACAAGGAATTTGTATGCATACAAGGAATTTGTAATATGTACACGTACAAAAAAAACCAAAAACAACTTAATTTACTAATATGCACAAGTGCATACTTTTCAAATGAAGGGTTAGTAGGATGTTCTTCAGTTTTCCACTTAACCTCCCCCCCTCTCTCTCTCTATATATATATATATACACACACCTTCACCTATATATATACATATACACCCACACACAAATATATATGTTCATTTCTCTTTCAATGGTTGAAAATCAATTTTTGTCCTTCTGAAAAGTGTTTCATGCGGAGGTCCACTTGTTGCTTCATGTGGACGTCCACTTGATTTGGATGTCCATTTGCATCTGGAATTTCAAAATTGTTGTTTAAATGTAAGGTTTTTCTTCTACTTTAAAAACAACTTTTGGGGTACTTTTTATCCAAGAAAATCCATCTCTTTCTCTCTCTCTCTCTCTCTCTCTCATCTTCTTTCTTTCTTCTTGAGAACATGTTCATCTTCTTCAAGTTTATGATTTGATTTTCTAATTCAAAAGCTACATCTATTTGACATATCATCATATGACCACTTGATCTTCTTGTGAGTTCATATACTGTAAGTGGTGTGAGAATAAACACTTTCTAGTTCCTACCTATTGGATTGGGGTTGTGAATTTCATCTTATAGAATTGTTTATATCTTTTGTTCGGTTTGAGAAGTTTTCCTCATACACTAATTCTTCAAGTGTTTATCATCTTTGTGTGAGTTAGAGTTATATCTCCCAACTCATAGTACCATTGAGTGATCCTCCCTCCCTTTCGTAAAAGGTGGAGTGTTGTTTATCTTCGTTGTAAGATCATCATGCAATTTTGTTCTACCGTTTAAAGAATAACAATAATGAAGTGTCTTGAGAGATGTCTCGGTGTAGACTACCCCTAAGTTTATGGTGAATCACACAAATTTTATTTAATGTATCTCTCTTTTATCTCTTTACATTTCTTGCAATATTTGTGTGTATTAGATTTGTGGCAACTTGTTTGTAACATTTCTATTTTGGGACTTGGTATTATAATCATTATATTCATACCATTTTTAAGTTTGTTTGAACATGTTTAAATTTTGAAAAGCATTAATTTTTCAATCATTGCAACCTTTCTTCCAAATGTTGCACTAACAATTTGTTTTTCTTTGTTTTTCTGTTATAATTTGTTTGACTAAAAAATATTGGTTATATTGTACAAATTTCTCCATTAAATAATGGAGAGGATCTTTTTGTTTTAAGAAAAGGTGGTTGTGGCCATCTTTTCGATTACATCCGTTGGATCATATTATTTGACGGTTGAGATCTATTCTCCCATACTCAACCTTTTTGTTATTTTCATTTGAACTCATTGTGTGTGTGTGTATAATAATGGGGCACTGACATAATGGTTTGTCCTTGTAACCATGCCCATTGGTAGAGACGGTGTATCTCGTCCTTGGATCTGAGACCCGAAAATGTAGCCAATCCTATCCCCAACTGGGTCGAATGAACTGCATACGTGATGGAGTCGGGGCAAACTACCATCCCTTCTTCTAAAATACTTTGAACAAGTAGAGTTGGTCTCATGTGGCAAGTTATAATCTCACAAACCTCTTTGGCTTTCTTAAATGTCAGAACATTTGAAAGCTAAATAGACAAGTTATATGGTAAATAACAAGGATTACCATACAAGGATACACATCCAATGCATCGTAAGGAACTATATTTATTCCCATTTAGTCTCGTTCGCCAATGAAGTTCACAAGCTTTTTTGTTGAGGTGGGTAATACCGTCCCCCACTCATAAAGAGACCGTGTATCCTATCACGACCTAATAATGTGGGGAATCCCCATCCTCGAGCAGGTTGGGTGAACCCGGTACCCACCGGAGTTAGGGC
Source organism: Silybum marianum (assembly GCA_036898165.1). Taxonomy (NCBI): domain Eukaryota; kingdom Viridiplantae; phylum Streptophyta; class Magnoliopsida; order Asterales; family Asteraceae; genus Silybum; species Silybum marianum. The sequence goes on along the minus strand of CM072541.1, from coordinate 30,367,758 downwards.
AAATTACCATCTTTCATGTGGCAAGTTATAAGCTAACAGACCTTTTCAGATTTATTGAATGGTAAACATTCGAATGTTAAAAAGCAAGCGACGGCGAGCAATCTCTTTTTTTTTCTATATCTAGGAGCTCTAACTCATAGCAGTGAGTTGAATTACCTGGGATGCTTGTGCCCATAAGAAATCATAACACAAGCTACCATTATGAAAAGTTGTATGGTAAATAACAAGAACTACCATACAAGGATACAAATCCAATGCACCATAAAAACTAAATTTGTTCTGGTTTGGTCTCATTTGCCAAAAAAGCTCACAAACTTCTTTAGTGGGGTGGGGAAGACCATCCTCGTCCCCATCCCCGTCGAGTGGAGATATTGTATCTTGTCCCTAGACCCGATAATATGGGGAATTCCTGTCCCCAACTAGGTCGAGTGAATAGAGTACTTGCCAGATTTGGAGAAAACTATCATCCCTACTTCCAAGATACCTTGAAAAAGTAGAGTAAGCCTCATGTGGCATTATATAAACTCACAAACTTCTTTGGCTTTATTGAATGCCAAACATTTGAAAGCTAGAGCGACAAGTCTTATGGTAAATAGATTACCATACAAGGATACAAATATGATGCATCACATGAAATAAATTTATTTCTTATTGGTCTCATCCGCCAAAGAAGCTCACAAGCTTCTTTGGTGGGATTGGAGAATACCATACTTGCCGGGTAGAGACAATGTATTCTGTTGCAGGACCCGAGAACCCCTATATAGTGGGGGGAATTTCCATTCATGACCGTATCGGGTGAACCGAGTACCAACAAGCGTTTGCGAGAACTGTCAACTCTACTTTCAAGATACCCTAAACAAGTAGAGTTGATTTAATGTGGCAAATTATAAGCTCACAAACTTCTTTTGCACATTAAATGTCAAGCATTTGAAAGCTCAAGCCACAAGTCGTATGGTAAATAACAAGGATTACCATACGTGCATACAAATTTGATGCATCACAAGAATGAAATTTATTTCCAGTATTGTAGTCTCAAAAGCAGTAATAAAAATAATCGTCCAATAATGTCACTGCAAATCTATTAGCTTCAAGCTAATAAGTGACCACATAATTGTTATAGGTATCTTTGTATCGCCTATAAATTATGTTGATAAGCACGCATACATGTAACACATGTATTTTTCTTAGAGCATAACTAGTTATATCAAAACATCACCTTAAAAACATCCCAAACCCATAGATGAGGGATACTCATATCCCCACAACTAAGGATATACTAGAAAAAAGATTGTTTTGTTTAGGATTGATGGCTCTTACATGAAAAGTCTTCTTCTTAACCATTGGGTTCTTGAGCCCATGCAGGTGTTTGCTCGGGTTTATAAGAGTAATCATAGAAGATCTCTTGACCTGCTTTAAGATTTTCCTTGGCATATATGGCGACACGATGATCACCTCCGACTTTCGTTATCTGCACATCCTAACTTGTTTAGGCAGGAATGCATTGGGAGAGTGAATTGGGATTAGGACAATAAGAATATACCTTAGCATAACAATTAGGCTTCGAAGAATGATTTGCGAATTTCAGCTTATTTCCAGCTCGACAAGCATCTAGCACCAACTGCATTGCATATGATGAAGTTGATTTGAGTTTCAAAGTATCATTATATCATATGCACAAACATATCATGCCATATGATGACTTCTAAACTGCCAAGCATAAGTTGAGATCAAGTATTTATGGCATGTAGATGGATAAAGTAGATTTTGATTAAACTCAAAATCCTAGCATAAAGGAAATGTATGTCCTTTCCTCGTTAAATAACACTTATAATCATCCCTTATAACCAACTGAGATCAAAGACAAGATTTGTTTTCTCCCAAAAAACCTCACATAGTATCAAAGTTGTAACACACCCACCTCCTTCTTGCAGACTACCAGGGTATCAATGCACCGGTAAACTCAACGGCACTTAAAAGCTCAATACCGATCTCATCACTGTTCATCAGACCGTTCAACGTCATTGTTCATTGGTATTATTCATCAATATCTCTAAATCCCATCTTTTCATATCTTCATTATGACCAAAATGAATGACCTCTCAAACCTCATCCTATGAAATCTCGTCAAACCCAGAAGCTCTACTCACCAACAACACTCATGGATGGAGGATGTGAACATGTGCTAACTTTGATCACAGGTCATCGTCTCAGTGGCCACAATTATCTTCGGTAGGCACAATCTCCAATAATGCATTTATCCGGCAAAGGAAAAAGAAGAATACTTGGGTGCCAAAAAATGATAACCACATGGTAATGTCTTGGTTATTCAATTTCGTAAACATTGAGATAAGAGAAAAATCTTACTCGATGAAACAGTAAAGGAGATTTAGGATGCTACTACAGAAACATATACTAGCTAGAGAACACCTCTTAATTGATCCTAATAGTGACTATGTTGCATGATCTTGAACAAGGTAATTTGTCTGTTACAGAATGTTTTAATTTGTTAACTCAAAATTGGCAACAATGGGACACTGCAAGGAAGATGTTGTCATCTATCTACAAGTACATAATTGAGTAAAAATGAACGTTTAAATTTCTCTTTGACCTCAATCAAGAATTGGACGAAGTTAGAGGGAACATCATAGGAGTGAAACCCTTTCCAAGCCTTAGAGAAACTTTCTCAGATGTTCATCGTAAAGAAAGTAAAAAGAAAATTATGTTGAGACCTCAATGAGAACCATTTTTGGAAACAAACCAACTATAGAAGGATCAACATTTGCTACCCGAGGCACTTCTAACATCAAGGATTGTCACCAAGAACAAGGACAAAGGCCATGGTGTGAACATTGTAAGGAAACATAACATCTTAAGGGAACTTGTTAGAAAAAACTATTGATAGGAAGCCTTCAAGACCCTCGTTTGATAGAAAATGATCGTAGGAATATTGTTGCAGTATTTGAAGGTTTCTCTCCATTCTCCAAGGAACAACTTGATTATCTGTTGCACAAACTCTTTGATCAACAAGCTAATCCATAAGAAAAATTACAAGAGGGTTACCTCCTCAGGACCATGGATTGTTGATTTAAGAGATACCGACCACATGATTAGAGACGACATTAGGTCCTACAAACCAAGCAACACAACACCAACGATCCGAATCGCTTCGTTGATGGTTCTATATCCAGATCCATGTGAACAAGTTCTATAATTTTAACAAAGGATATTACACTTCACTCTATCATATTGGTGATTTTAGTGGAATCATCGGCTTTTTGTGTAATTAGATTCACAAGAAAACATGGAATTGTTAGCTAAGTTGTAACAGGGGTTACGAGGTGTAGAGTGCACACTCGTATAAGTTAACTAGAACTCGAGATCATTAGATGGCACCATATAGCGGGGTTCAAGGGGTAGCGCACTAGGATTTCAGTGTCAGGTAGTGATCAACGGTTATTCGTCAGTGTTTGTAAACACTGATGACTTGGACTGTTATTAGTGTGTTTAGCTAGCAGATGCATGTTTCAACGTCCAACTAGCTAATAGTTTGCCACTAATGTTTAACTTACAGATGGATGCTTGAGCGTCCAACTAGCTAATGATGCTTCAACTTTCGGATGGAATTGCATCATTTCTGTAACTGCCTTTTTTGTAGTTGTGCATTACTTACTTCTAACAATCATTTCCAATTAATGGAAAATTATTCTTGCACTTTAATATAACCACAAGTATGATTCTTTAGGTTTAAAAGGTAGTGATTTCTTCCAAAATCGTTACAGAAATTTGAGAGTATCCTCGAGTTAAATTTATGTACCCAAACAAGATTTGGGTCGAATATGACTTAAGGACAGTGACCTCTCGTGCAATCTCAGATTGTTTCCTAGTTCTATACCAACTATTTTCCCACTATACTCACGAATTCCTCCAACATGTCCTATATGTGCCTTCTTTGAAATGTAATTTGCTCTTTATTAGCAAATTATACCTTAACTTAGATTGTATAACACAATTCTCTCCAACTTATGTGAGTTTCAGGAAGTCAGTTCTAGGTAGACGATTAACAATGCTAAATTATGCTCGGGCTCTATATCCTTTGACACCATCCACAAAGAACCAACTCAAATCTATATCTCATTTGTTTTTAGTTTCTAGTCATCAATTCTTAAATTCTAGTGTCAATAGAGATAATGATGTTATATTATAGCATTGTCATTTTGGTCAGAAAATTTTTAATTACCTTGATGAGTTGTTTCCATCCTTATTTGTCAATAAAATTCCAAGTTCATTCTAGTGTGAAATATGTTAATTAGTTAAACATTCTCACAATGTGCTTACTCAGACTCCCATATAAACCACCTTTTATCATTATCCATAGTGATGTATGGGGCCCTTCAAGAGTCAAAACTATGATTGGATCTAAATGGTTCATATCATTCATAGATGATCACACTAGATTCACTTGGCTCTACTTAAGGGGAAAACTTAGAAGTAAGTAGGTAAAATGTTACAACTTTTCAACTCCAAGATCCAAACACAATTCAACACCAAAATCAAAATCAAAATCCTAAGAACAAACCATGCAAGAGAGTGCTTCATTCTAATTTAGGCTCTTATTTCTCTAATCAAGGTATTACCCATATAAGTAATTATGTTGATACTTCTCAATAAAACAAAGTGGCAGAAAGAAGAAATTGAGCCGACCTCTTCTTCAGATAAATCGATCCTTACTTATTTCTAACATTGTCCTTAATAGAGATGGAAATAGGCCTTGGGGATATTGTGGACCTCAATCCCCACTTAGGAACGGAGATCGTCATTAGGGAATCAAGAATTTTTTCACGTCTACGCATTTTAAAACATTATATTATATATATACACATATATTACATATTTAAATGTCAATTTCACGTGTAAATGACATATCATGCTAAACCTTTAATCAACTAAATTTTAATTGTTGTATTTGTATAATAATAATAATAATAATAATAATAATAATAATAATATCAAACAAAGCTAATTCAAAGACAAATACATCAATAACAATATTTAATAATTAAAAAAATTATACATCCACATATAACCCACCAAAAGTGTTTTCACAAACGATCAAACGAATAATGCACCTCATTTTACAAGTTTCCGTTATTGAAGATTAATTATATTTATATATATTATACATACTTATTAGGTTTCTAGTAATCTCATTATGTATTATACTAGTTTGGTTCGGATGAGAAACACAAAAATGTTAAGAATGAAAGAAATAACCTCAACCACTAGTTTAAAATTTTGATTCTAAGACTTTTTTTCACTAATTAAGATAACGATTAAAAAAAATCAAATACCATAACTTATCTCCTGTTAAATCTATAATATTTTTTTGAATATTGATCATCGATTTCTTATCCAATTTTCACCTTAAAATCATTGATGATTTTACAGTCTACAAATCAAATTGAATCTCATTTGCCTAAATCTCATATGCAAACATGAACATCGATGTTTTTCATTGGTCGTTTGAAATGTAACCAAATGCAAAAGGTACCAACGAACCATTATCGGATGGTGATAATTAAGTGTATATTGGTTCATATGTGAACATGTGAATCCTAATATAGATTCACATGTGTATCATAATATAACTTCACATATGATTAATCAATTTATAACTTATAACTGATATTTTGAATCAATATTCATATGTGAATTTTAATATATATATATATATAGAGAGAGAGAGAGAGAAAGAGAAAGAGAGAGAGAGAGAGAGAAAGAGAGAGAGAGAGAGAGAGAGAGATAGATTTTAAATTAAAGATAATGAAATTCTCCTTCTTTTGACATAAATTATTTAATTTAAATATTGATTATGTTTTAGATAATTTAATTTGAATAAAAATGAGTAATCTAATCTTTATTTAAAAAAGAAAGCGGGAAATTTTTTGAAGAAAAAAAGTGAATTAGTGATTTGATGTCTTGTATTAATGATTTAATTATACAAAGATTTTAAATAAGTTATAATTTTGTTTATATTTACCTATTTACCTATTTTGCTCTTAAGATCTTGGTCATTCAAAATTTAATCTAATGTTAAAGATATCTTCTCACATTCTCAATATTTTTGGACTTCTCATTTAAACTTTTCCCTATATATGTATATACACACATACATACAAATTTATTAATAAGGTGACCAGCAGTACCCCCATCCTCGGTTAATAGATTAGTGGATTCCCTATCTCCAGTCAAACCAAGTTAGGGTATCAGGTTTCCCATAGAATACGGATTTTGTTTGCCATCCCTAGTCTCTGACCACTTCTAGGTAGGGGTTTGCATCGGGTGCGCAAACCAAAAATCTGATCAGATTTCAGATATGGAAACCAAAACTCGCATTTTAGGTTTCGGATTGCTTTGGGTTTCTGGTTGGTCGGGTTCAAGTATAGTTATAATGCAAAAAGTGTGTGTGTGTGCGTGTATATATATATATATATATATATATATATAGGGGAGGGATCAAATGAGAACCACACCTTTTTAAAGGAACAAATTGTGGACCACCTATGATGTGGGTCCCACATAATATTAAATCATTTATGATTTAATATTAAATAATATTAAATCATAAATGATTTAATATTATATGGGACCCACATCATATGTGATCCACAGGTGTTCCTTTGTTCCTTTAAAAATACAAAGTTCTCATTTGAACCTTCCTCTATATATATATATATTCAATCGATTTTGAAGATGAATTCAAAATTGATTGTGAATATTGTGAAATCAATAGTAAATTTAAAAATTAGAAAACATTTCGACTAACCAGAATTCAGGATTTTTAAAAGATAATTAGATAAATAAATATATTTATATAGTATTTAAAATATATATGGACATATATTTCGGGTTTTTGGACGGGTCGGGTGGCCAAAGATCAAACCCGATCCAAACCCAAAAATCCCCCTAAAAGTCAAGTTTCGGATTTCGGGGTATTCAGGTTTTGCACAAACATCTTGTCTTCAGTTCGGGTTTTTAGATTTCGCAACTATTCTAGTATCATCTAATTTCCCTATCAAAATATTCGGATGTACAGTTTTCCTTTCCTTCAAATCCATCACCATTTCGGATGTAAGCGCTTACCCAGGTAATCGTTTGGTAAACGGCCCTAAGTCTCTCGAATGTATTTTTCCTCGTCACCGATTGTATCATATAAGCTCCCTCTCAAGATGTTCACATCATATGTACAATTTTCTTTCACATCCATCAACCATTTTGAGAGATCCTTAATATTACCCCCAAACCTGACATTTAGGGGGGAGAATGAATGAAAGTTATTAGGATATGAGGAACCCCTAGATGAATCTTCAAAAGAGCCCTTAAAAATTCTCCAAAAGAGCCCTTGAGGAGAAAGGGGAAGTTCCAACATATACAGAGGAGAAATGGTCCAAGTCTAGCCGATGTGGGACTCTAACAAAAGTGAATATCAGTTTTCTAAAAATTACTCCTACCAACAAATACTACACCTGCAAACAATCGTTGAATTATAAATAAATTAAGAATCCTATTTTATATATATAGGAAATCTAATTGTTATATTGATAAGTACTAGATTATATAAGTATTTATGGTTTTTCAATTTCATTGCAGAAGTGTGTAAAGACATGTAGGTTTTAAGGTTATGATGATGAATAAATAATAATATAATTAGGATTAGGATTAGGATTAGGATTAGGAATATAAAAAAATGAATACAAGAAGAGAAGAGGTTGCTTGCCTCTTCATTCAAATTAAAAAGGAAAGATTTGTTTGCACCATCGTAATATTTCCCTCGTAAATCTGCTTCTTCATGCGAGATCAATTCACCCGTATACTCTCCAAGATACTCATCCTTCTTCACATCAGTCTAATTAACATACGCAAAACAAACAAAACACACCATTCAATTAATGTGTTATTCAACCAACAATATATATATATGTGTGTGTATATACACACGCCAAAATAATTTAAACGATCGATCGGTTGGTACCTGAACGAATGCTCCCCAACCAGCAACATCGGATTTACCAAACAAAATCTGAGGATGATCAAAATATTTCCATTTATATATATATTTAAATTATTACAAGAGTGTGTTAGTATAATTAGGCAAAACATAGGATAAGATATAATATATAGCTCACTCTTTGCTTCTCCCTTAGAAGCAGCTTCATGTTACCACATGGACCTTCACCACTTTTGGGGGGCTCACCTAATGACCCATCATCACAACTACAAATAAAAAACAAACAAACAAACAAACACAATTAGCATTTATGTATGATATATATATATATATATAAAGGACAGGTTCACTTGCAAACTTAAGTTCCCTTCTGAACCATGGAACAAATGAGAGTGTGCCACGTGTCCCTAATAGATATTCATCATGAATGAGGTGAATTATTTACGTTCATTATTTATGATGAAAAGAAACAAATGGGGACACGTGTGGCAGTCTCCTCTGTCCCCAAATCAGAATAATAAACTTAGAAAAAGAAAATAGAAAACGAGAATCGGCCATGTTACGTTATGTGGAGAACATATTACCTGGCCCAACAATTCCCGCAGATATCTGGATCGCATTCACGTCCAGCAGCAACACATGGGCATTGCTGGCCTCTGCATTGACCCGCTGCACATTGGCATCCCCTAAACCGATGTTTGCACCTTTTTGAGCACCTAAACACACATCATCATCATAAACATTTCTCAACTGAAAGAAAACAGCATGTAATCTGTAGATATATATATATATATATATATTGATTTAGATGCATTCTTAGACTTGAAATATAATGGTCAATAATGTTAAACACACCCGCAATACTTTTCACAGCAAGTAATATTTTTTACGCAGGGGCAATCCTTTCCACACATACGAGTGCATTTGCATGGAGTATAATTCTTCCCCAATGCGTGCATCCCGATAGCAATTCGTCTTGCCGATGCACGTCCAGAAGGCGTCACGGAAAGTTTTTGTTTCTTTGCTTCACCACCCTTTTCCCCAACTAATTCTGTTCTTGGCACCATTTCTTTCCCCTAACAGAACATACAACAAGAAGTAAACTTTAAGATTATTTATACAAACAAATTAAAATCATTTTAAATCTTTATGTATGGGTTTGAAGAACCAACTAACAGAAAGCAGGAAACAAACCTTATGACCTACATCAATTTTCATATTGTCAACTGATGCAGTAGATGAAGACATATCTTGCATATAGTTGGACACTTCCATGCAGGTTCTTAATCCAGACAGTAGGTTCCTTGTTATGAGGCAACTGCAACTCATAACGTTTGTAAAAAAGTTAACAACGGCTGAATGGCAAATTAAGCATTTGGCTACTACCCATTATGGGGGGGTACTGAGATCGTCATACCTGTTTCTTCCAAACATCTCTAGTCCCTTCAAGCATAGATCTTTCTCCAAACGTTTCCATGGGCGAATAGTTCCACGCGCCACATTGGATGCATCATTTACTACAGGCACTTCTCCAGTTTCTTTGGTTCCTTCATTTATGTTAAAAATTCATATATTCAGCATAAACGATTAATACAAGATAACCTTTACCAAACATCGATCATCAAGCAATTAAGATAAACTAGCAAAACATAATATATATATATATATATATAGAGAGAGAGAGAGAGGGAGGTTCAGTGGAAAACGCTAAAAAAAGAGAAACAACTATTAATTCACATCTATTCTCTAATAGAACTGTGCAGTTCATCACCTTGATCAGCATTCTCAATGTTACTTGAGCCACCTCTTTCTGGATCCGTCATTGCAATTTGTGGCTGAAAAATTATGATAAGATCATCTTTAGAAGAATAAAACAATAAACAGTAATGCAAAATGATGATCCATTGAGGAAATAGAACAATAATGAAAGGTGATTCTAACTCATTCACAAATTAATGAAATAAAAAATAAACTTATGCGATGAGATGAGATGAGATGCCATACCTGTAGGTAACACTGATCACCACAAGGCACCCCATCTTGAGAATCATCAATAGGAGGCTCTACTCGTTCAGCCTGTAAATCGGGCAAACGAAAATACATCAATGCAGGCTGTAAAAAAAAACTCCAGTAAAAAAGGTAATGAGATTTTGAAAGCAGAAATCCTTACAGGAGTAATAGTGGGTTGGTTATAGAGATGAATACCACAATCAAACATCTGGGAGGTAAACAGATAATTAGCATACAATTCACCAACTCTAATAAGACAGCCATTAAATAAGAAAAATTAAACATTAAGCACAAGTACCAAACATTGTCGACAAAAGAGAGTATCAAAAGAAGCTAAACAAGAAGAAAGGCTTTTATCCAAAGGCATTCCCATGCTGTTCTCAATCTCCTCAGGAACAGAGACATTTTGGTTTAACTTTTCTTCATCCTCTTTCTTTAGCATCTTAAATACCTCCTGCATCACAGAAGAAAGACAGCTGAATGATAAAGAATAATATTACAATGCAACTTATTAGAAAAGTAGTAAAAAGTAAAAGTTGATAAAATAAAATTTGAGCCTGTTACTAAGATAATGGAGCAACAAAATTACATGAATTTCATCAGGAGTAGCTCCTGTAAAGAATTCTGTCAAGAATTGAAGGAGTTTCTCGCTTGGTTCATATTCCTCATAAACCATCCTGCAAAATTCAACCGGTAGCAATAAAGTGTGAATCACGGGATTTGTTTTCAGACCGATATCAAGTATAAAACTTTTGCAACAAATGTAGAGCGGGCAACAGCAGGAATATATACAAATATAAGAAAAGCAAGTATATATAATTAAACCATATTTATTTTATTTCAGTGCAAAGAAATGAGAGGTGTCTTATGTAAATTTACCTTATAATACGTTTGTCTCTCTCAGAAAATTCATGTTTCTTTTTGGCTGGTTCCTTAATTTCTACCTCATTGTCACTAGAAGCTAAAGGCCGACCCCCAAATTGTTCATTGCCAATATGCGGAATCCCTATGACTGAACGATCATCAATTATTCTCTGATTCCTGTAGCGGGTAGAAAAGAATTTTAGAAACTATAACAGAATGAATTTTTTTCATATGGTACAATTAGAGAATTAGTGTCACATATATCTATATATATATATATACAAAAAGACCAATGATATGGGAAAAGGGAAATGAAGGAATACCTTTGCAAAGGCACCCAAGTAGTAAAAGGTGGTATTTTCTCAACCAATGGAAGCTTGGCAGTTACCGGAAAAAATGCTTCTGGCACGTTGTTGAAATCTTGGTCATATGATCCTTGAGGTAGGATGAAGGGATTTTGCATCCTTAAAGAAAGCTTATTCACTAAGCCGGTATTGCGCATGGCATCACCTCTGGATGCTGCTAATGCCAAACGATGAGCTGTGTCAATTTCCATCTTTTTTCTGTTTTGTGTGTATCTTTCCTGTGCCATAGATAACTGATGGTTACTTTCACATTCCAATCAATATAAAAATATGTCTCGTAAGTCATACCATCATATATATACATAATACAATCACCCCTTCTGTTTCCTCTTTTAAGTCATTACAAGAATAACATACATGTTGGTTCACAAAAGAATGTTTACAAGTTTACAGATATATCTATATATATATATAGAGGGCAAGGTTCAATATACCTATCTAAGGGAATAAGGTAACACTACAAAATCATATATGATTCACGACTAACTGGAGCGGACGACTTTTGGGGCCATTTAAGTGGTATGGAAAAAGTCGTCTGGAATTAAGGGGTGATTTAATACAAAATCATTTATGATATTGTACATGAACGACCATTTTCGTATTCTCGCGAATAGGTTTCATTCTCGTATGTACCTAATTCTATATATATAGAGAGAGAGGCATCTTAAAATACAAACCAATCAAAGGTTACAAACTCGTACAAACCAATATAAAAATGATTTTTTTTCATCAAACATTATGATTTAAGACGTTATTTCACATATGAGAACTCAAATTTGGTTGTGAACGTGAGGACAAATGAGAGCGCAATACATGTCATGTTCAGACTGAATAATGAAAAAAAATATTCAGACTTAATAATACTACATTCAGACTGAATGTAGTGTTATTTGGTCTGAATAATACTACATCCAGGCCGAATAACACTACATTCAGACTGAATAACACTACATTCAATAAATATGACACGTGTCGCGCCTCTCATTTGTCGTCACGTTCACAACCAAATTTGAGTTCTTAAGCCCGTCTATATATATATATATATATATATATGAGAAACGTTCATACGAGAATGTTAACTTTTTACGAGAATACGAGAAATTTTTTTCATGCACAAAATCATACGTGATCCGGACGACTTTTCTCATGCGACTTAAGTTGTCCCAAAAGTCGTCCGCTCCGGTTAGTGCAAAATCACATATGATTTTGTGCAGAAACTTTTTTCATGCACAAAATCATACATGATCCGGGCGACTTTTCTCATGCGGCTTAAATTGTCCCACAAGTCGTCCGCTCCGGTTAGTGCAAAATCACATATGATTTTTGTGCATTATTAAAGTTTCTTGTATTCTTGTAAATAGTTAGTGTTCTCGTAAGAACCTACCCCATATGAAAAAATTATTTTTTATATTGATTTATCAAAGTTTCCATAGTTTCTAACCTTCGTCTAGTTTCTAAATGAATATATATATATATATATATATATATATATGGAATTGTGGAAATCAAGAATGGAGATGAAGAGCGTGAATGACAGCATACAGTAAGGTAAGCATTCCTCTCTTCTTCAAGTTGCCTTTTGAGGTCATCGATCTTTTCTCTTAACAATTTAAAATCACCCACCGTCGGTTCTCCTCGCAATTTCTGTCAATTTCAACAAAAAAGACCAATAACTCATCTGGAATGTTAATCGATTAATGGAACACAACAACTAAGGATCACAGATAGCATACAAGTATCATCCACACAGTTTTTAATAATTAAAAAAAAAACGAAAGCAATTAAAGGTATAATGAAACTTAATCTGAGAAGAAAAAAAATCTGTATATATACATTATAGTAAAATTGAAGTAGTGCAGGAAGTATGAATTCATTCGTAAGTTGGGGGTGATGCATGAACGATTAACAATAATGGATATATAGCTTCAACAAAATTCATTATTAAACCAAATAAAACCCGTATCCATTTTCAGATTTTCTTCACCTGTTTCCTTACTTGGATACCCAAAAAAAATGAAAGAAAACAACTTTTTTCAATAAACAGGAGTGAAAAATCATGAGAAAGATGGTCAGCTAAAACGTTTTGCGTGACGAAAACACAAAAAATTTAAACTATTAGCGATCGTCAATTCAACTAATAAAATCAAGTAACACGCACTTCACACAGACATACATTCTTCCGATTAAAATCGTTCAAAATCAGGAACGATGATCAGTCGGATTATGTAATTCAGATGAATCAAGAGATGATATATATATATATATAGATATAGTCATTTTAAAGAGAGTAGCGAAGAGAAAGAGAAGACAGACTCTAGATTTAGCAGCAGCAGCAGCAGCAGCAGAAACAGGGATGGAGCTGGAAGCCATGATCGATTAAGCGCTGACGGAGGAAGAACAGAGGTGCCGGAGAGTGCAGTGCAGGGAGTGTGTTATGGAGAAGAAGGAATGTTAGAGAGGTATTTTAGGCTGTTGGTCCTTTTGGGTTAGTAGGCCCACTAAACACAATTTACAAGTTTTTTATTTTTTTTATTAAATAAAGTTTGTTGGAAAATAGCATTAGAAAATTATTTTATATAAAATAGCTATAAATTATAGATTTAATTTTGATATTTTATAAGAAAATCTGGCCATTAAAATTAGCAAAGAATCTTCAACAAATTTTATAGAATAAATAAAAGGAAGGTCTTAGGTAAATTTTTAATCTTTAAAATTGATAAAATTAAAAGTGAGATGTGAAATTCTTCAAATTTAAATTTTTTCCTTAAAAGAATTACCATAAAAGATAAACGAATTTTATTATATTTCTATTAATAAAAAATCTTGATTTTAATATTCGAAGGAAAGAAATAATATTTTAATAAATATATATAATATTTTAATAATATAATTAATGTTGTATACTATATTATATTAAAATTATATTAATATATATTATGTGTAAATTATATTATACATTCCATTACTATATATATATATATATGTATATATCTTGATGTTTTTTTCTTTAAAAACTTTTTAAAAAGTAGAACCTTATGGAATATAAAAATAATTTTTTTTCATTAAATGTAATTATTTAAGATATGGGAAACAAATATTACTTATGGAAAAAATCGTTGGTTCATTATCACATATATGAAACGAAATTCATGTGATGAAACAAAATGTTTTTTTCACATGTAATTTTTTTTCACATGTAATTTTTTTTTCATATGAACACAAATATATGTGAAAACAATATTTTAAATCATAACATTTGATGGGAAAAAAATTAATTTTGTTTTGATTTTATATTGTTTTTCATGAGTTTCTACTATTACAAAAGTTTTTAAAGAATTATCCCTCTATATCTATATACCTATATATAAAACGTACTCTTGATTTTTATATGATATTGTATTTTATATATATATACATATATATATATATATGTTATACATATTCTATTTATTATGTGTGAATGTAATATGATATACAATATATAACATATATAAAAACAAAAAACATGTTTAAAGGGAGTTACTAAATATGCCAAATAGATTCTTCAAAATGAACATTTTAGAGTTTTTTGCTTTAACAATTTCTTTATAATCTTCTTAAAAAAAGGAGAAAGTACTTATAAAGGGATATAAAAATCTTCAATTAGAAAAACTCTTCAAAAATAATTCCATAAATAATTACTTATGGAAGAGAAATGATTTTTTATTTCTTCTACTAATTAGAATCCTTGAAATTAAATGTTTAAGAGATAAAATTAATTATTATTAATTGTATTAATATTTTAATAATATAAACAATATTGTAATATCTAAAATGAAGAAGTTGTTGAAAATGAACCTAAACTTTTATTGAATTTTTTAATTTTTGATTCTTCATTTTTATTGTATACATATCACATTTATCTTATTTTATAAAAACATCTATGTATAATTCTTAAGTTTCAAAAGTATAAAATTTTCAAAAGTATAATTCTAACAATTACTTCATAAGTTCCAAAAACGGAAAAATCATCAAAATTTAAAAATATTACTTTCAAGTTCTATTTTTGAAATTATAACATTTATTTTATTATATTAATAAATTAATTAATACATTACTATTCCAACAAACTTTTAACATTTAAATAACAAAAAATAATAAAATAATATATATATATATATATATTTCTCACTATACCAACATTTAATGTTAGAGATTCTTCAAATTCAAAAAAAAAATTACACCCTGTTTCTCTTTGAGAGATTTGTTAAAGTAAAAAACGAAAGAAAAAAAAAACTCTCATCATTTTGTATTTTCGATAACCTAGTGTTATGCATTATAAAATGAGCTCTAAGGTTTTGGTTTATAAGATCTCTATCAATTTCATTTTAAGTATTCGATTCTTTAATCCTCTTGGTTATATGAGTTAAATTTGTAAACATTGCAGTTTTTACATAGTAAATTTTCTCATTAAAGACACGTATTTCCAAAAAGAAATTCTAAAATAAGAATAAAATTAATTTGACATGTATTTTAAAAGATTGTCCTCTTGTAACCGGTCCTCATCCGTTCCCTAGGTACAAAGTCCGGTCCCTAGAATTGGTTCTGGGTTGGGCCCAAATCAGTTCCAAACTTTTTTTCAAAATTAAATTTTAACATAAATATCTTATTGAAATACACGTTAAAGTATCTAATTCGACAAATAAATACACTTAAAATCATTTAAGAAAATTGCACAAAAATATTATACATGTTTTCAGGGTCGGAATATGGTTTTTGATGCCTTGTACGAAAATGCTATAAAAATTCCCCGATGCCAATTTTTTAAGCAAATTCAAACGATGAAACAAACGAGTGTTAAAAGGTTTAGAACCTTATCAAGATAGGTGTCTCATTCTCAACTGAACTTTTATTAATTGTACGTTTGTAGTAATGGGGGAGAGAGGCACAAAAACCAAAATCCCGAATTACAAAATATAGAAAAGATAAAAAGATAAAACTTGAATTAAGATCGTGCTTTCTTTTTTCAAAATCTAAATTAACACAATAGAACATTTACTTCAATATATGAAACTTAAAAGAAAAGAAAACTATAATTAATTTTAACTAAAATAGTAAATTATATCAAAGTTAGTATCATAGTAAATAAAGAACAAGTGCCTAGTAAGACAATATCACAATTTATTGTTGTTGTTCTCGAGTGTGCTCTAATTGTGTTGATACAATAATGTGCCCATGTGCATCGCAAATTTCAATATATAAGAGCAAGACTCATTATTAAAATGACAAAAACTTCTTGACTTAATAAGTCAGTAGCCCACACGACTACGCAAACTTAATTTATAATAGTCAATTGGAAATTTAGAATTTTTTTTGCAAAAAGAATTTAAGATTCATAAATCATAATACGACTCACACATCAACTCAGCAAGTTCAATCAACTATAGAAATCTCCCGTAGGGGATTTCCATCTTTGGTTTCTTGAATTTAGCTCCATAATCGTTAATTGACTGGAAACAAAACGGCATGCATTGAAAATCGGAACAATCAAACTTTGAAGAACTATATAAATCAACTTGAGTTGTTGGAATGTAAGAATGTTACGCGTTCACCGGTTCACGATGAACATTCAATATCCATAACTACTTTAAAGCTCAGTTGTCTAATTTTCAAATTATTAAATCCAAAACTAGTAATAGATGACAACTCGATGCCTCCTTGGATTTTCATACTCTGTGCGGTTAAACGGGCTGCACATGGCCAGGGTCGGCCCTGCATGTTTTTATAAATTATGATGTTTAAAATGTATTATTAAAACACTTAAAAGACTTACAAAGACTAAAAAAAAGATTGAAAAATCTGTTGAAATTGGCTCACAAACTCTGAGCTCACTGTATACCAATTGTTGAAATTGGCTTTGAGAACTCTTTCTGTTGATCACAACTAATTCAATGATTTTATTGAGAAAACATAAAGGCTCTTATATAGAGCTTACAAACAAACAAAGAGAAGACTAATTCAAAGCAAATCAATACTAACAGAAACTTACGTGACTCCTTTATTTCAGGAGTGTTTATTGAAAAAGACCCTAACAGAAAGTTTTTATTTTGACTTATTCTCAACAAATCCTTCCCCAAACTGAGAGTGCTGAAAGAAACTCAGTTTGCATCTTCATAATGTCGGATCCCAAGCATGCTACACAACTTCAAAAAAGCATCGAGCCTTAGTGGCTTCGTCATGATATCAGCTATCTGCTCTTGAGTTCCACAGAAGACCAGCTCAATCTCCCCATCTTTAACCAAATCTCTTATAAAGTGAAATCTCACCTTAATGTGTTTTGTTCTACCATGAAAGACAGGATTCTTCGAGAGTTTGATTGAAGAACTGTTATCACAGTAGATTGAAACTACTTTGTTCTGAGCTTCATGGAAATTGCTTAGTACTTCCTTCATCCAAACACTTTGACACGCACATGCTGAGGCAGCAACGTACTCTGCTTCGGTAGTCGATAACGTCACAATCGGCTGCTTCCTCGAACTCCAAGCAACTGCTGCCCCGCTTAGTAAAAATGCATAACCAGACGTGCTCTTGCTACCATCCATATCTCCTGCAAAGTCGCTATCCGTGTAACCTTTTAAGTCGTCGATATCTTTTCTCTTGTAGAACAGCCCCAACTTCAACGATCCTTTGACATACCGTAAAACTCTTTTGGCAGCCATAAGATGAGCTTCTCTGGGACATGACATAAACCTACTGAGAAAGCAGACTGAATACATTATGTTAGGTCTGGAAGCAGTCAGGTACATCAAACAACCAATTAGTTGTTTGTACAACGAAGAGTCGACTATTTCTCCTCCTTCCTCCTTTGCGAGCTTGGTACCAGGTACTATTGGATTATTCACGGGGTTACAATCTTCCATACCAAATCTTGCAACTATTTCCATGGCGTACTTCTTCTGGCACAAAAATATTCCTTCGACGGATTGATTTACCTCTACACCCAAGAAATAACTCATCTTGCCTAGATCTGTCATGTCAAAATTTTGTTTCATGGATGATCTAAAATTTTCACACAAACCTGGATCATTCCCGGTAAAGATCAAATCATCCACGTATAAGCTTACAACGAGAAGTTTTCCTTCAACTATCTTCTTGGTGAACAGTGTATGCTCGTGACTGCACTTGTTGAATCCTTCTTTTGCAAAGTAATCTTCGATCTTGCTGTACGAGGCTCTGGGTGCCTGCTTCAGCCCGTACAACGCCTTTTGGAGCTTATAACCTTTGTGCTCCTCTCCTTCTCGAATGTAGCCTTCGGGCTGCTCAATATACACCGTCTCCTTCAAGACGCCATGGAGAAAAGCGCTCTTGACGTCTAGTTGAAAAACACACCAACCTTTCTGAGCAGCCACAGCTAGAAGCATTCTAATAGTGTCCACCTAGCCACGGGAGCAAAGACCTCTTCGTAGTCCACTCCGTATTGTTGTGCATAACCCTTAGCGACCAACCTTGCCTTATATTTATCAACTTCTCCTTTTTCGTTCAACTTCGTCTTGTACACCCATTTCACTCCAATCTTCTTTACTCCGGTTGGTAAGTCTACAAGCTCCCAAGTCCCTTTTCTTTCGATTGACTCAATCTCTGCGTCCATTGCTTCTCTCCACCTTTTTTCTTTTATCGCCTCAGCGTAGCTTGTTGGTTCTGTGCTACAAGTGAACATTGCAAAATGTTGAGCATCATCTTCTTCCTCAGATAATCCTTCCCCACTAGTATAATCACGTAAGTATGTAGAAGGAAATCTGTTTCTTTTTTCTCGAGCCGGCTGATTTTGAATCTCGAAATTTTCTTCAGGTGAGTCTTCAGATGATGGAGATGATGGAGATGGTGAACTTGAATTGCCTTCACCGGAATCGGGAAGTTGAGTAATCGTATCATCTTCATGGGTTTCTTCAACCCCATCTTCATCAATTATGAGAGTGTCACTCTTCACTACTCGTTCCCCAATTCCAAGATTGTTGCTCATCAAAGTCAACGTATATGCTGATAATGCACTTCCGAGCTATTGGATCATACATTTTGTAAGCTTTTGACTCCTCGCTCACACCCAAAAATATGCATTTTTGACTCTTATCATCCAGCTTCATCCTTTTCTGACTTGGGATGAGCACATGCCCGATACACCCGAATA
The DNA here is from genome assembly GCA_036898165.1 of Silybum marianum. Taxonomy (NCBI): domain Eukaryota; kingdom Viridiplantae; phylum Streptophyta; class Magnoliopsida; order Asterales; family Asteraceae; genus Silybum; species Silybum marianum. Next base: position 30,348,350 of record CM072541.1, on the reverse strand, counting down.
TTTTGAAATACTCCACACTAGGCTTGACTCCACTCCAGCATTCTTGAGGTGTTATTTCCTTTACTGCAGATGTAGGGCATCTATTAAGAATATGCCCAGTCCACTTTGCAGCTTCTCCCCAGAACTTCTTTGGCATGTTTCGTTCCTTTAACAAGCATCGAACCATATTCATGATGGTTCTATTCTTCCTTTCCGCCACCCCGATTTGCTGAGGTGTAAAGGCAGCCGTAAGTTGTCTTTTAATGCCAAATGTAGTGCAAAAACTATTGAATTCCCTGGAGTTAAACTCTCCTCCTCGATCACTTCTCAAACAACGTATCTTTAATTGAGCTTCATTTTCAACCATCGCTTTGAAACTTTTGAAGAATGTTAGCACTTCACTTTTATCAGATAGAAAATACAGCCATGTCTTCCTACTGTAATCATCAATGAAACTTAACACATACCTCTTATCACTCGCAGTGCTTGGTGTGATTGGTCCACACAGGTCTGTGTGCACCAATTGTAACGGCTCGGATGCTCTCCATCTTGCTGCTTTTGGAATTGGCTCCCGTTGTTGCTTCCCTTTTGCACATACTTCACATACGTTGTTCAATTTCTGAATTGAGGGAAGACCTTGTACCATCTGTTTCTTCGCCAAACATTGCAGACTTTCCATGTTTAGGTGACCAAATCTTTGATGCCAGAGTCGTGAAGTGTCTTCAATAGTAGTTTGCAGACACGAAGATGGTGGTACTTCAGCCGCCACTGCAAACATCCTATTGGATGTCATGAATGTGTTTATGATCAGCCCCCACTCTGGATGAAACACCTTGCACATGTTGTCTTTGATGAGTATTGATAGCTTCTTCTCCTGGAGTTGTCCAAGACTTAACAGATTTGTAGTTAGTTCTGGCACATAATATACATCACTTACAACGTGTGTTCTTCCTTCTACGGACAACCTAGTGTTCCCTTTTCCTCGTACTTGCAATCGTAAGTTGTTCCCCAACTTGACAGAATGTCCGGATTCCTCTTCCAAGTTTGTAAACCACTTCTTATTTCCGGTCATATGATTTGAACATCCCGAGTCCATAAACCAAACATCCTCTCTTTGCGTTTCTTCCTTTTCAACGAATGCCATTAATAGCAACTCTTCACTTTCATCAAATTCTGCATAATGAGCACTTTTGTCCCAACACTCGGATGCGAAGTGCCCTAATTTGTGACATCTGTAGCATTCAACCGTGGATCTCCCGTAACTCCGTCCACGGCCACGACCGCCTCTGAATCCTCCTCTTGGATAACCTCGACCCCTTCCTCCAATTCCTTTGTCATCACTTGATACTTTTAGTACTTGCTCCTCTTCAATATTGCATTTCATGCGTTGTTCTTGCACCAATAAACTACTCTGCAGCTCGTCAAGTGTGAGATTATCCAGATTGTTAGACTCTTCAATGGAACAAACCACGTAATTGAACTTTACCGTCATAGACCTCAGTATTTTCTCGGTGATCGTATTTTCTTGAATTGCTTCTCCACATGCCTTCATCTTCTTAGCAATTGTAAGGGTTCTTGAGAAGTAACTGTTAACCGATTCTCCTTCCTTCATATTGAGTACCTCGAATTCTTTAAGTAAGGCTTGAAGTTGGGCCCTCTTCACCTTCGTTGAGCCTAGAAATTTCTGCCGCATGTTGTCCCAAATCTGCTTGCTTGTGTCGGTGTTGAGGATTGTTTCAAGAATATCTCTATCAATGGATTGATACAGATAATTCTTGAGTTTTAAATCCCTCAACGCCTGGTCGTCGATCACTTTCTGCTCTGCGTCCGTAGGTACTGCTCCTGTCGGTTTACAGATCCCATTCTCTATGAGATCCCAATGTTCCTTTGAGCGAATGAAGTTTTCCATCAATCGAGCCCAATGGTCATAATAACCATCGAACTTAGCAATTGATGGAACAACAAATCCCTTTGCACTGCTACTATCTCCCATCAGAGTTTCTTACTCTTAATGTTTCTCGCTCGAAATCAGATCCCTTGTGAGAAGGCTCTGATACCAATTTGTTGAAATTGGCTCACAAACTCTCAGCTCACTGTATACCAATTGTTGAAATTGGCTTTGAGAACTCTTTCTGTTGATCACAACTAATTCAATGATTTTATTGAGAAAACATAAAGGCTCTTATATAGAGCTTACAAACAAACAAAGAGAAGACTAATTCAAAGCAAATCAATACTAACAGAAACTTACGTGACTCCTTTATTTCAGGAGTGTTTATTGAAAAAGACTCTAACAGAAAGTTTTTATTTTGACTTATTCTCAACAAAATCTTGTAAAAAACTTGTTATATCAATTATAAAACTTGTTTTCTTTTAAACGGACCTCCAACTTTCACAAAAAAAGACATGCTTAGTCCTGGACCGTAAACCATAATCGATCCCGATCAGTTTCAAGCTAAGCTAGGTTTCGGTCCTAGACTTGACCAGACCCTTTGACCATCCCCAATCCTAGGTGGAAACAATAATCATATCATAATTGTGTAATTGTTATATGATAGAAAAAATAAAATCTTGTGGATATCAATACATGGGATCATATATAGTCAATATATATAAACACCCAATACAAACAATTGATCACATGTCTAATTCAACAAATCAATCAAGAAAGAAAAAAGAATTAATAAAAGGTCACAAGTCACACTTTTTCTTGAACCCTAATTAGTGAGAAGCCATTATCAATACCATCACTCGTTTGTTCCACCTTCCGGTAAAGCAATATAACGCCGAACCAAATAAGACCCTTCACCACCCTAACCATCCCAATCATCACCACCACATAATACAACCACCACCCCACCACCTCCACCTCCACCATCTCCACCAAAGACTCCACCTCATCTCTCAACCTCCACCACCATAAACCACCCAAACTCACACCCATCACCACCCTATCCACCCACCTCTCCTCCATCTCAAACCCAAACATCGTATCATCCACCACCGGCTTCACTATCATCCTTGACCAGTAAACCGTCGTTCCATGCAACCCTAAGAAAAACACAATCCTGCAAATCAAATTACTTTCATGATCACCACCACCAAACCCACCTTCAATTCCGGCACCTATGCTCCCTTCAATCCCTAAACCAACACACACTTGTAAAGTGCAGAGAAAGATCCACGCCGTGTACAGACGTGGTCTCACGGTGGTGGTGGTGGTGGTCGCCGCCGGCGACGTGGAGAAGGTTGGGAAAGTGATCCGGCCGTCGTTCAAGGTGTGGACAAGGGAAGCGATACAGATAAGGGATACGAGTAGGTGAAGAGGGCTGAATGGAATGTATTTGAGGAGGAGAGAGAAGAAGAGGAGAGAGGGTGGCTCAGCCGCCGGAAAGTCACCATTGAGGGAAAGAAGATAAGAAGCGGTGGAGAGACGAGCCAGAAGAAGAAAAGAGAGAGGAAGAAGAAGGCTGAGAAGGGTAATTGTTAGAACTTGAAGGGTTTGTTTTAACTTCATGATCAAGATATTTTCACAGCTCATCATCATCTGAAGCTGATCCATCTTCGTTACTTTCATGGAAGCCATTAATTAACAATTTGATTCGTGTGGAGATCGATAAGACTTAATTAGGAGACATATGATTAAAGGGTTATATATATATATATATATATATAGATATAGATATAGATATAGAGTGGCAACCACGACTCAGTTGTTGGTTGACATATGACAGAGTTTCATCTCATGTCATTGAGGAGGACGACTAACACATGCGAACCAATCTAGCTACCACCATTTTATAACATTTGGTGTTTTTAATATATCATAAAATATAACCAACATGAATTGATTTTAAATTTAAAGATTCTTCTAGTTTATGTATTTTATCTTTCTTGTTTATGAGATGAGTTAAATATTTTATTAATAGTAAATTATTGGTTTTTTCTAATATATAAATTGGCAAAATGTTAATATAACATATTTTGACGTGACCAATTCTTACATTGAAAAAATATTTTGACGTGACCAACTCTTACATTGAAAAATCATTTTTTAAAAGGTTCATTTAAAAGTCAATAATTCGAAAAACCGTTCATGATAAGTCTTAATGTATTAAGTTATGATTTTTGGTCAATATCACAAAATGATAAAATACCAAGCAAAGTCACTAGCCATTCATTCTCTCTCGAAATCAAAAAAGTAAATCCAGATATCCAACAGAAAATCGAGTGATAATAGATAATGAATAACGACATTAATTGATATTGGAAGGTTATTGAAGTATGATCGATATGATATGTTGGTTGTATTTAAAAAAGGCTAAAACTGAATTCAATGTATATTACCCCACGTACTAGCTAACTGCTTATTTCTTAAACATATATATATCTCATGGGAAGTAAGTTGAAGGAATGTGAATGCAACGAAGTTGGGTAGGTGTAGTTTCTATGTGATCCGCCCTTACCGGATTATGTATGTATTTGATCAAAATCCGTAATGTTTATGGGTATCACCAAGTTCCAAAATTTTGATGTATAATTAGCATGGTGGAAAAGAAGGAACCGTTGTGTGATTCAAATTAAACTAGCACCGTAACTTTAGAATCCAGATGGCGAGATATTAACAGAACAAATGATCCAACTTGCACCAAAATCGGTTGAGGTTTAGGTTAACCGCTAGGATTATTTGGATAGGATGGGCTAAATACAAAGTATTATTTCACTTAGGCTGAACTTGCTAAAACATCAAGGATGATATATATATATATAGCTAGAGTAGCTAAAACATCAAGGATGATATATATATATATATATATATAGCTAGAGTAGCAGGAAGCTAGCTAGTATTTAACACCACCCAACAACCCAGGACTAAGACTTGGCACCAATCATTGAAACTTTGAAGATCTTTAAAATTTATAAACAATTCTATATTTCTATGTACTAATTTTTTACCCAAATAAACAAATTTCAATAGTAAGTTAAAATTCAACAAAACATACCTAATATTATTATTAGAAAAAATTAATAAAGTAGTGCTAAATGACCAAAATACCCATTTGTGACATTTTTATACCTTCTTGCTTAAACTATTAAAAGTACTATATAATGATAATATTATTAATTGGTAGAGGTAACGGTGTAGGTAGTGACAATAAGTAACAACCGTGTTGGTTGCGTATTGTAGTAAGGGTGGGGTGTTGGTTAAATTGGATTCTAAGACTAATTTTTTCATTTTTTAAAATGACAGTGGTGAGTGAATTAGGGTAAATAAAAAATAGGATTGCCTTTCTTAAAAGATAGAATGAGATGAATTTTAAATTCATTGCTCAACCTCAAAGAATCAGAATTAAAATTCCAACTCCTTCAAAATTCAAGAAACCAAACGCTTCTTAAAAATGTTTCAAAACTTATTTGGGATTTTCGGTGAACATCTTTTTAAAATCTTGAAAATAAAAAACAACGAATTTTAAATATCTAGAATTAATCTCATTAATAGAAGTAGCGGTGGAGAAATTAAAAGCTACCCAACAACCCTTGCATGAAAATAACAAGGCTAGCATGGGGGAAAATCTATTTTTAAATTTATTGCAAGTCCCCACAAAAAAAATATTGTTATAAATAATAATAACACAACAAGAATCATGTGTGATAAAATGCAACAAGTTTGATTTCTTTGAAATCTTATTCTAAAATGAAGGTGAATGCCTAAAAAAGGGTGCCTTAATATCTTGGTTTAAACTAACCCAACAACTTATTTAAAAATATATTATAATATAATAATAATAATTAATAAAAGAAAAGAAAAGATTGCCACTTGCAAACTTTGGATAAAAAAACTCTATCCATAGAAGAAGGCAAGGGTATTAAAGTAATTGCATGTGGGTGAAGTGCATGTTGTGGATCTTGTCATCTATTGCTTTATTTCCCTTTCTCTCCCTCTTAATCAATTTGCTTGCTTTAATGCTTCTTCTCTTCCTCCTCCTCCTCCTCCTCTTCTTTCCTGCATCTCTTCTTTCACTTTTTCCCTTCCAACTTCTAACTTCCATCATATAAACTATAAACAAGATCCAATTAATGAAACAAGACTCTCCACTGAATGATTCAGACATCCATCCTTCCAAGAAAAGGCAAGTATTCAAAGATCAACAACATTTTTATCATTTCTCCAAACCATATATATATGTCTGCATGTTCTTCCTCCTAATTAACTATTCAAGATCAAAAACCCCTTAATTTCTTTCCATTTTTACTTCAAGAATATGATCTTCTTCTGCTTCTTCTTTTGCAAGGTAGGAAGGTGGCTGAAAAGATTGTGGTAACAGTGAAGCTTGAAGAAAATGAAGGCAAAAAAAAGACTGAAAACCCTTCTTGTGATTGTTGGTCTTGGAGAAAATATGGGCAAAAACCCATTAAAGGATCTCCTTATCCAAGGTTAATTTTCTTCTTCATACTTTACACCGATATTAATATATATATATATATGTTATTTATGGTGGTTATCAAGATTTCTTTCTAGTTGTGAAATTAAAAGGTGAACATATTTGGTACTTTAAGATTTAGGATCAACTTCTATTTTGAGAACAAAGTGGTATAACATTTCTGTCTGTTGTTTCCTACTTTTGGTATAGGTCAATCATTATATTATAATCTTTCACAAAACTATGATACATAGTTTCCTGGTATATATAATTTATTTCCATTTTTTCCTGTTCTAGTATTATTTTTCATATCAATCCAATCATACTTATGTCTGTCTGCTAGTGAAAGAGCAAGTGTGTTGGGTTTACTGTTCCTCCATTAACTACCAATTTTTCATTTGAGTGGTTAAAAAGTGTAGGTCCTTTTTGCCATCACTCATTCTCACCAACTTCAAAATAAATAAAAAAGAAGCATCAATTATTGCTCACAAAAGTTAGTTATTTTTGGAATCATTTTGCAGGGGATACTACAGATGTAGCACATCAAAAAGTTGTTCAGCCAAAAAACAAGTTGAGATATGTAGAACAGATTCATCTATGCTCATCATCACTTACACTTCTACTCATAATCATCCAGACCCTTCTCTCTCCAAAGAATCAAAACAACCCAAAATCAAAATCCCACTTGATGATTCTAATTCTACACCCCCAGAACCAGAACCAGATCAAAAGAATGAAGAACAGAAACCCGTTATCACTGTTGTGGATGATCAAGATCCAATCATTGAAGAAAGTGACAACTTTCGTTACATCCGAACCCCAGAAAACGAAACCCATTTGACGTTAGACCTGGAAAACACATTCTTTAACGAAGAACCGCTCTCCTATCCCAATCTCATGACCTTTTCAGCACTGAAATCGGAAGAAAATGACTTCTATGATGAACTTGAAGAGTTACCCATGTCTTCTTCAACATTCAAAAGTTTCATGAGAAGCAATTTTTTTGAGGAGAGAGTTCTTGTTCAACCTTCTTAAGAAAATTAAAGTTCAACCCTATGTAATTATATTTAGCTGTCCATAATTTTAAGCTAGCTGTAGCTAGTAATAACAAGCTGAAAAGCAAGCATCTTTTCCCTCTCTCAACCTGCTAAAAGACATGAATCTCCAAAAACCAAGTGGAAATGATATATAATATGTTTATTAATTTAGTGGATTATTGTTGCTTCCTAGATGTTTTTTATTTGATATTTTATAAGATGACACGAGGATCACGAGGTTACATAAGTGGGAATACATGTATACATACCATTGAAAGTAATGCCCTTTTTTGCACTACAAGAAAGGGTTTCTGGATGTGGTGCTAGAATCTATCTGCTACAAAGTGGGCAAATAGATATTTGGTTTTCTTGATGTTTTCTTAGCACTACAAGTTGCAGATTCCCCTATGCTAAATGCCAAATCTAAACATCCAAAGATTCTTTAGAAACTGTCGTACTTGGTACACCCACCAACTATTGTTAGTTTGTGAGCCAAAAGCTGGGATTGGACAATGAATCACCAATAATATCTAATAACCCCTAATTGTAGTTATCATTTGGTGATGCTAATTGTGGTTAAGCTTTTAGAACTTGCTAAGAGGATGTTTAGTTGGTTTTCCATTAAATTTTGTATGCATAAAGATGAATGTATGAATTAATCTGTCTGTAAAGATTGAGAATGTATTTCTTTTGGAGGGTTTTTTAATAGATAGAAGGAATGAGGTTTTTAATTGGGAGGGGCGGGTTTGGAAAAAAACTTAGGCTTTCTGCATAAAGCTACCCCATAAAAATTTACTGAATAACCCACTTTCTATATCATTAAGCCACTACCAAACAATCATGTATAGCTGACCGAATAAGTTGTGAATCCTAGTAGGTTTATGAAGTCTGCCTAGCATGGCATATTCACTCGTTTTGGACCTATTCTTCTTACTTCTATATGCTGCTTAATGAACCGTTTTCTTTTTAAGACTCTTATATCAACTAACGGCTGGAATTGGTTGACGATATCTGCTACTGCACTACGGATTATACAACTACAATCTCTTAATCAATCTTGACCATTCATTTGGAGTGGTTGGTGCTTGCTTACAATGATTTACATATTCTGAGTTTGAATCTCTTTCATTCAGATTCTCCTGTAAAGAAGTAAAAGACTTGTTTACCCCCTCAATTCACTCGCGTTCAATTGTTCAAATAAGGTTTAACAGATGTTTAATAATCAAAATTTGTATCAAGAAATTTGTACCACCAGAAAGATTTTAGAATCTAGATCACTAAACACTTTGAAAAATATTTCAATGTGTCGTCATAAAAATCTTCCAAAGGGCCCCTACAACCATTTGGCATCTTCTGCTATAATCCATCAAGCTTGTTGTCCTGTTGGTTCACTCCAATTCACCATATCTCATCAATTTCCACCAATCTCGCTGCTTAATGTGTTCATTCCAACTTTTTAGAGATCTTTTTATCAATATCATAACTTACTTTTTTGGCAAAAAGAAAACTAGGATCACAAACAAAAAACATGACACTTACAATATAAAGAAAAATATTACACTAGTGTTATAACATGTGAAGAGAGTTCTAATTGGGACAAATCATCAAGAAAAGGAAAGATCAAGAAGACTCATCACGTGGTGCGCATAATTCAGCATCATGATGACATTCTTTTTAGTGCAGCAAATAATAAGAGTTGGTTTACAGAGCTTAAAAAATGAGATCACCTAGGCAGCTGCCAGCGGTTGGAGAGCTTTGAGAGGGTTCATAATAACACCATCAATAAGCCCATATTCTTTGGCTTCTTTGGCACTCATGAAATAATCACGGTCGGTATCTTGGTTGATCCGATCCAGGCTTTGGCCAGTGTGGTATGCCAAATATCCATTTAAATTCGCCTTGTGATGCAACATTTCATTAGCCTGCAAAAAGAAATGGGGCGCAGTACAAAAACCGTTCATTTATCATAATAATATGGCTAAATAACAAAATTGATAGGTCCTGATACTTCCGATAAACATCTTATTTAAAACTTTAAATTTAAAGGTCTTCAAATAAAAATCTTAAAAGTAACAATTTGTTACCAATCATCTTTTCAGCTTAACCGTCTATAAGCAGCATATTATACATAGAACAACATGTGCATAGTTAAGATCTCTTGAAGTATATGCTTTTGCTTGAGATAATATTTTTTAAAAGCAAACCCAAAAATTAGGCGAAAAGAAGACACACCTGGATGTCTAAATCAGTTTGTCCACCTTGTGCCCCACCAAGAGGTTGATGTATCATTATCCTCGAATTTGGAAGGCTGTATCTTTTCCCTACAATTATGATTGTGAATATAAAATTATAGTATTTTAGCCACCGGTATCATAAAAAGTTAATCATAAGACAATCACAGTCGAAGTAAATTTATTCACCTTTTGTGCCAGCACCAAGCAGAAAAGCCCCCATACTGTCAAATAAGTGAGTAGAAACATACTGATCAACAAAATAGGTGATATAAAGCAAAGATAAAAATCAAGTATATTCTACAACAGTGAAGTACTTTGTTATGCTATAGTTCTAATCGATCACAGCACTTACATAGCCATTGCCGGTAAATTGGAACAGGGAGAGAGTAAAATTAGAGCATATTTTGTAAAACAGAAGTTAACAATAACTAAGTACTGTTGCAATATATATATATATATATATAATTGAGCACAAGTGCATCATGGCACAAAAACCGCAGCAATGAATCTATTACCTAGCAGCAAGTCCAACGCATACAGTTGAAACGTCAGGGCGGATATGCTTCATGGTGTCAAAGATGGCCATACCTAAGGGAATAAAGTATATAAACTTGTTTTAAAAAATCGTCCATACAAACATTAAATAGAAATAAACAAGAAGAAAACAAAAGCATCAAGGGTTAAAAAAAACGTTACCAGCAGTGACTGATCCACCAGGAGAGTTGACATACATCACAATATCCTGTCAATGATATTGAATACATGTATCATCATTTTGTCAGTAAAATTTCTACAGCACATTAAAATGTTCTCTAAATATCTTAATAGATATGGACATCCATCCAAGTGTGTGTGTGTGTTATAAAGAACATGGAATGTAGGCACCTAACATGAAGCAAAATACTATACCAGCTAGTGCACTATTAAGGCCAGCATATCTTCACATCCCATAATAATGGCCCGTGTGTTAGCAGCTTAATGGGACTCACAGCTTATTCGGTCAGCTATACATGACTGTTTGGTAGTGGATATAGAAAATGGCCTATTCAGTAAGCTTCTAGGGGGAGCTTTATGCAAAAAGACAAGTTTTTTTAAAACCCGTCCCTCCCAATTAAAAAAACACGGTCCCTCCATCTACGAAAAAAAACCTCACAAACAAAAACCTTCTCAATCTATACAGACAGATTAATCAACGCCGACAGCTTTATCCATACAGGAGTTAATCGAAAACCAGCCAAACAACCTCTATCTCATAGAACACGACACTGACATATTTCAACACAGGATTTTAATATATTAAATACCTTTTACACCTTTAGTAATAGGAACTCAATGTTAATGCATGAAATATGGCAACAAAATGCAAAGGTTTATAAGCAACAATGTAAAGTTGATGTTCAATCATTAAACCATGGTGATGTATAATATGCAGATTCATCTATCTAATAAGAAAATTGCACAATCAACTCGCTAAAACTTCAATTAAGATATCTTGTCTGAAAAGAAAAATAAAAGATTTGTTTTTCAACATGAAAACAGTGACAACACAGTAAATAAAATAATGAACTCTAATAAGATGATGTCTTATAGTTCAGGAAATATGTAACAGATGAATTAAGGGAAAGGCATGGATATGATCAAACCTTGTTAGGATCAACAGCATCAAGATATAGAAGCTGAGCAACTATGATGTTTGCCATGTCATCATCAACCGCTCCACCACAACGTATAATTCGCTACAAATACAACCACTACTGGTATAAATAATAATACAAAACCCAACAAAGTTCATATGTACAACAAAGAAATGATGTAAAAGGCCAAAGATGATAGCAACTCACATATTGAAAAAGTTGACTGATAACGCTCTGAAAACGTTCTTGCATCATGGGAGGTGGACCTTGACCTTGTGCATACACCGGAAAGTAGGGTGATGATGGAACTTGTACATCCTCCCTATTCATTGAAAATTAATCCACAAGTACAAAAACTGAACAGGCTGAAAATACAAAAAAAATGAAACAAAACCTTACCTAATGGACCATAGTCCCTGCCTCGAATTCTTGTCGGGCGAGAAATAATCACCAGAATAAACAGATTTTACTGAAGAAGTTCGAAGAGTTTTCTGATTACCTCTCAATTTACTTACTTTCCTGCAACCAATAAACATCATTCGATTGAAATCTCAGACTTATGCCCCAGCCATCCCAAATAAACAAACCTTTTTAGCATTATAAACAGTATAATTGTATAATGTTTCTTGTGATGTTTTGCCTCTTATGTGTTCAATCCAATATTCCAACTATTTCTTTAGTTAAAACTCAACTAAGGGGTTGTTTGGTTGATTTTCCATTAATTCTGTATGGATAAAGCTGAAGCTGTCTGTGGGGATGAATCCGTCTGAATAGAGTGGGAAGGTCTTTATTTGGAAGGGTTTTTTTCATAGATAGAATGAAAGGACGGTGTTTTTTAATTGGGAGGGGCAGGTTCTAAAAAAACTTGGCTTTTTGCATAAAGCTCCCCCTAGAAGCTTACTGAATAAGCCATTTTCTATATCCACTACCAAACAGTCATGTATAACTGATGAAATAAGTTGCAAGTCTCATTAAGCTCATTAATCAGCTAATAAACAGGCCCTAAATTATACACTCCTTTCCCCAAAAAGATCTTATATAATTTGTGCCCTCTGGAAGGTGCCTTTTGATGTAATATATATGCAAGATATGCCATTCATTTCCACAAAATCTATTGAAAAACCAAATTCTGGGTACAGGCGCCCCTTTGTAAAGGACATAGGCCAATATCACAAATAGTCGGGAAAGTTCCCTCCTAGTTATTTGGACGAAGTAAACGAAATCCTTGATTTTTAAGATTTGAGCAAGAAATTTACTTACTTTGGAGTAAAATTTATTCCTTAATATCAAGAGAAAGCAACTCAAGGCACGAAGGAATCATATTCATTTTTCTCAATTGTATATTAAGAAGCAAACACGGTTGAAAGTATCAATCATCAAGATGTTTAGCTTAAATAGAATCCTGCTATCGCCAGATAGTAAACCTTCGAAGTACAAAACTTTTAACCTCCCTTCCCCTTTATCGATTCAAAAATTACTTGATAGTACTAAAACTATGTTTTAGTCTAAGTCGTTTCAAAATCAGTGAAGAATTATAACAAGAAAGAAACAAAATTTCTGCAAATAAAACGATAATTAAGAGTAAAAATTGATACCTGGAACGAAGGGGAAGCAGAGGGAGGGGGTTAAAGTTGGGTTCAGATGTGGAGCTAGGGTTTTTGGTAGAAGAGAATACAAGAGAGTTAAATCTGAGAGAAGGAAGGCAAGATTGCGCCATTGTAATATGAGAGGTGATGTTCCTTTGGAGCAAGAGACGGTTGCTTATCCGTTTAACAACCACGACGACGACGATGACTGCAACGGAGTGAGGCAGTGGGTGAAGCCAAACAAGGATGAAGGAGGAGATAAAGAAAAAAAAATGAAGACTTTTATTTGGGTTTGTTGCGTGTAAAACCCGAACAATGATTCGGGTTGGGCCTGGGTTTTGTGGTTATCCTTTTCTGATTATTCTCCACAACTAAAATTACAAAATTTCGATCACTAATTTCATATACATACATATATATATATATATAGAGAGAGAGAGAGAGAGGGGGGGGGGGGGGCATTTATTTATAAATCTAATAATTCATGTTTATATAAATAGTAATATAATCTTATTAACAAGTAGCATCGCGTGATCCGATGTAATATGTAGATTTTGAATTGGATTGTGACCCGATTTCCATAGCTACATTCTGATTAGTTAAAATTTCATTAATTTTAAATATAAGATAGTTGTATATATATTTAACATTTTAATCTGTCAAAGTAAGTCCTTAAGATGTATCAACAATACTATTTAAAAGTAAATTATAATTATACATTGATGTTGTCAATGTTTCTTATTATAGTTATATATTGAACCTCTTTTCAACGTTTAGTCGTTGAATCAGCTCCAAAATACCTTCTTACGTGTGCTTCCTAGGGAGTGAATTTCATGTAAGGGATTGTTTACTACCTGCTATTTAGCACCTCTTACTAGGTAAGAGGTGCTTACCCCAGTAAGAACTAAGAAAGGATGTTGTTTACTAATACACTATGACCTATAAATATGCCGACTGAAATGTTGGAAATTTTTGTTTTTTATCGGTGTTTCAGTCGGCGTTTACCCAGACATTTGGTTAACAATCATTTTCAATCAACACTTACGCAATTTTTGTGTTGGTAAACGGCCCAGTTGATGTTGTAGCTTTGTTGACATAGCTATTTTCTAAAATATCACATTTGAAAATCAATTTCAAGAAAAATATTTGGTTAAATTCCTTCAAAAAGTAGTATTATACTATTATTGCTAAAGTTTCTTCCTGCCAAAAATACATACATACACATTTGCTACATAACAATAACGAATTGGATCTACCATATAACATACATACATACAAAATAAAATTTAAAAAAAAAAAAAGTTACGTGGCATAATCCATAACAGTTAAGCATTCACGAGCAGCTTTCGTGGTAGCCTCCTCCAATGCCTTCATCGGAGAATCCTCTCCCATATTCTCCGAGAAACACGCTTGACAACTACCGATATCCGCCTCCACCGCGCTAAAATCGTCCGCAAGTAACGTCACATCTCGAACACCAAGATCCGTTATCGCCGTGTTCAATTTATTCAAACTCGCTCCATATTTCTCCACACATTTGCTTAAACATTTTCCCGTTTCAGAAGAAGCAATATTTGGATCATCTAGAAGCTTCTTAGCCTCGTCCATTGCTAATTGGGAATCCGTTTGGCTTTGTTTGATTCGAGATTCGATCGCCAAAGCAACGTCATGATCAAAGAATCCCTTAGGCGATGGAGTCAACGCGATTGAATTTGGGTACGAAACTGGCGTTTCCGCTTCGGTTACCGTAGGACCCATCGCCGGACCCGGGCTAGGGCTAGATGGCTTTTTTCCTAGTCCTAGCACGGATTCGGCTTCGTTTACGATCGAGGACGTAGTCGGTCCAAGCTTCTTTTTAGCTTCTTCGATAACTGAGGACACACCGTCCCATAATGACGTTGGTCCGGCTGCCTCTTTACGTCGATTGGAAACTGGGGATGGACCCGGTGCATCTAATGACGAAACAGGGCCGAAAGATGGTGCGGTCGGTGGCTTGTTGGGTTCATCTAAAGATGAAAGGGGGGCTAATGATGGTTCTGATGCCTCTTTAACTAGGTCTAAAACGCGCAAACCTTGACCTTTTGGTAATAGAGTGAATCTAGAATTTGGTTGGGATATGGATGGCAGGATATTCAAACCTTCAACAGAGAGATATAAGATGAGAGAAGAGATGGCGAGTATGACGAAAATACGAGCTTTTAGCTCCATATAAACTTGTTCTTTTTTAATCATCTCTTCTCTCCTCTCAATTTGTGGGAGGGGGTAATTCGCAGATACAAAGAAACAAACAATTGGAATTTGTAACAAAATGTATGGTTCTTCATTCAACCAGGATTCCCTTCCATTGTTTCTAACTAATCTTTGAGGTTCACATCATTTCCCTTTTTGCCCTCTATTTTTAGTAAAGAAAAAAAACAAAGGGCAAAAAAGGGAAGTGATGTAAAACCTCAAAGATCGGCTAGAAACAAAGAAACAGAATCCTTGATAAATAAACCAGATTTGATAACCTCAAAATAATTAGAATGTATCAATTGTATAAGCCAATACATATAAAAGAATTACTGGAATTTAAATTGCGAGAACGTAAAATAACCTGCAATCTACTCGGAACAAACTTTTTGAAGCATGTCTTCAAGCTCAGCGGTTATCAGGGTGCCATCTCTTTCAATCCTTTGACGAATCTCAGGGTTTTTTATACCAGCAGCCATGTAAGTCTGCAACAAGAGACTGTACACCTTATCATCAACACAATTTAGTTTCTTTAAAATCTTGAATAGCTTCTCGGCGTTCTCTATATCTCTTTCTTCTTCAAAATGTTTCATAAACATATCAATATTGTCAATATGCGGGTGCCAGTTACCAGTTTCAACTTGTGCTGAGGCCGTTTCCACACATTTCAAAGCCATATCCATTTGTTGATTCCCAAGGTAATGTTTCATGAACAATGCCAAAGTTTGAACAAATGGTCCTTTTGATCTCTTTACAGATCCCTGAAAGATTAACTCGGCTTCTTCAACCATATTATGTCTTAGATACGCATTTATAACGACATTAGCCACTCTTGTATCATAATATGAGCAAATTGATTCCCATTCTTCAAAACAAGTTTTCAATCCATCAAGATCTTCTAGTTTAGCAAGAGCTTGAAGAAAAACCAGATAGCTCACATTACTAGTTGTTTCAAATGAAGATTTCAGATCATCCCAAATGCGATGAACTTCCTCTTGATTATGAAGTGAAGCATGAAAGGTTAAAAGAAAATGGTAAGCCTCCCGTGAAGGGCGTCCCATTTCATTTTCAAGCATTCTAAGAGCGGATTTGGCTTTTTCATGAAGACCAGCCTTGATATAAGCTGCAGTAACGTTACTGTAAGTCGTCCAGTTACAAGTCTCTTTTTTGTCTCTTGTTATTTCCTCAAAAACCCTCTCTACACCTTCTATATCTCCTAAAATTGAATAGCTTTGCATCCAAATGTTATAAGTAAAATTGCTTAAATGGATTTTTCGTTTCTTCATTTCTTCCACCAAAGGTGGAACTTTCTCAGGCTGGTCTAGTCCTATATATAGTGTCATTATGTTGTTAAAAGACAATGACGTGGTGAAATTCTTGGCTTCGATTTCCTGAAAAAGAGCCAATGCTTTATCTGCCATTTTTAACTTACAATAACAGTTGAGGAGAGCTCCATAAGTATTTCTGGTCTGCAATGGTGGAGAGAGGTTATTGAAGAAACCTTCGGCTGCAGCCACCCCGTGGACCTTTGATATTAGATCCAAACGCACCGCAAGGTCAAGGTTTGAAAAGTTTATCTCTCTCTTGTCCATCCATTCCATTACCTGTATTACAAAAAACTTTAAGTTCAGAAGAAAAGGCACTAGTGATTCTGTATTTATCAGTGTATTTATCTTGAATATGATAATTCACACTTTCACAGTTGAGTGGCTAATAATATGCATAATGAATAGTATAACTATTAAGAAAATCTAAGATTTCCAAACCAAAATAGACTTCCATCCACCCAATTGTTGTCCACTTTTCAAACTGGCATCCTAATTAGTGATTCCAACACCCAAAAGAGAAGAAAAAGAGACCAAACTACATATTGTTTTACTCATTCAGGCAGTGGTTATGGAAGTCAAATAATCTTTTACCCCTAAAACAATAAACAACATACTAACGAGTGGCAAGAACCCAATTTTGATGCAATAGTTCGTTAATACAAACAGTAATTCAGAAAAATTTCAATCATATTCGTTGTTTAAACTTCTACCTCTGATCTATAATTTGGAGTAACCTGTTCCAGTAGGAAATTCGCACACAAGGGAAGAATAGAACTATAGAAAATGAGCCCCTAATTTAGATTTCTGAAATAATTACATACTATAGATGTTATAAACCTAATAATCAACACGAAAACAAGTCGATTGATTGTTATCTTCAGATGAAGCAACTAAAACACATACCTCGAGAGCGTGATGGTACTTGCCGTACCTGCGGAGTTCTCTGACACATCTCTCTAACTCGACCTTTTTGATGAAATTACCTTCTCTAATATATTGATTTAATGTTTGTGCTGCTGTTCCTCCGGTGGCTCCCAACGCCGACAGCCTTCTGTATATACGCTTTTCATTTGCGGATTCTTTGTGTGGCGGCGAAACAACCTCAGCCGCAGTATTCGCTTCTTCCGCCACCGTACAAAACAGCCTTAGCAGCGTCGGCGTTTCGGCGAACGATATCCTGCTCTGGCAGCGGATAATCATCATCCAATCCCTGCTTGATCGTTTTGATAGAACCTCGAGGTTTTGCAGAGAAGGGTTTAAGGGGGTGTTAGGATTGTTAAAGTGATTGATAACTTGGGGAGTTTTTAAGGGGCGAGCATGGTAACCGGGTATCTGTTTTTGTTTTTGGAACTGGAATCGTTTTAGAACCGTCGGTTTTGGAACCCGAATCGATGTGATTGGTTCCGGTTCCTAAAATACGGAACCGATCAGGACCGGTTCTAGTTTTTTTTCTTATTTTTTTGGAACCGTTACCCGCTGGGTACCCGCTACCTGCCACTTTTTAATAAAAAATATTTTATATATTTATAAATAATAAATAAAAACTCAAACTTTTTTCTAGTTTGTTTATGTAATAATTAGTTTTTATCGCATTGGTTTTGACCATTTGTCGTATTTATTACTTTAAGTCGGTATTTTGTAGTATATAATTATATTTTTATTGTATGCAATGTAAAAAATAAAAATAAAAAGTTGAAACCAGGTACCCAGTACCGGAACCGGTTCCCATCGGTTCCGGTTCCAAAATATAAGGAACCGGTGTTAGCGGTTCCGGTTCCAGATTTCCAGGAACCGTCGGTTCCGGTTCTGATTCCGGTTCCATGAATAATGACCCGGTACCCGGTTATTCTCACCCCTAGTTTTTAGTGTTTGTACCGAGACCTATATCGGTTTTGTAACATAAGTTACAATAAATGAGAAGTTGTTACATATATAAATAAATTTTGTAAAACAATTAAAAATTTATTGATCAACTTATTACGTTTTAGTGTCGTCATAAGTTAATTCAAATAGTTTTTATAAAACTCCGGTTTAACAGGCACTTTTACAAAAAAAAACACATAAGTTGTTTTAAATAAGCAACCTTAAACACGGGCTGGGTTTCGGTGAAAAGTGAAGTTAAGGTAGAAAGGGTAAAAAGGGGTATCTATCATTGGACGTACATTAAGATGAGATGAATCGAGATGAAATACAACAAGATGCACCAGATCAATCCTTGTATCAAACACGATTCATGGACGGGTTTGAGATTAAAAATATCAAGGGTCAAGATACATTCTTACGCTTCTCACATTAATTTTACTTCTCATGCCTCTCGTACCAACCCCTCCCCCCCGAGTTTAAGATATAAAATTGAGATTTTGGGCTTTTGGGGCTTTTTATTTTATTTTTCTTAATGCACAATCAGGATACAAAGTGTAACAAAATTTCTTAAATAAATACCAGGATAAAGTTGGTTCAATTTAAATGTAACTTAAAAAAAAACAAAAAAAAAGATAATAAAATAGAGGAGTATACATAATAAAAATGTTATATCATTATAGAAATGAACGTATATGATATGCTCTAGTGGCCCCATATATTATCTAGACTCAAAACCTATACTCTTCGGTCTTATACCTAGTATTTTGCTATCAATTATAGTTTTAATAAGAATAAAAATAAAATTTAGAAGAAAAATCAATTTGAACTTTATGATTGTAGCATGATGTGATTCAATATTGACCTCATGCATTATGTTATCTAGTTGGAAAATTCGAACTTCCAATCTTCTAATCTTCTGTTCTATTTTACATATCTTCTTTATTTTGTTTGTGGGGTTTGAGAGAGTGGTAACTATCAATTTAAAAGTATGATGTTGTATTTCAAAAAAAAAATATGATGTTGTGTTTCAAAAAAAAAGTATGATGTTGTATTTAGTGTTGAACATATCATTCATTTAAATGTATCTATGACTTAATTTTATGTAATTCAAACTTGGAGCTTTTTTAAATTGTATGTTTACAATAATAAGTAGTAAACTTTACTTTTTAAAATATTTTAAGAACATTAGGTAAATGTTCTATAATATCGTAAAAATATTTATGTAAATGCGTTCGCATATGAATATACTAGTGAGTGAAAATTTGAGAGCTCAATTAAAAAAAACTAAAAGCATATTGATGTGGGTTATATCAGCCCTTGTGGTTGTGGCGGCCATTTACTTTAGTTATCCTGACTCTATTTAGTGTGTTATGTCATCATCGACCTCACCGCTCGTTTGATCCGTGAAACCTAGTGACTCGAAACTATCTTTTTGGGTAATTTTTTCCCTTCAATGTTGACTTTCACTCCCTTCATTGCTAAACCCTCCATTGAGTTACACCATATCCGTTCGGTTTTGAAACAACTAACGCGTAGGCCTTCTGACTCCAAAGCAACCCTCCATTGCTCCAGCATCTCATTCACCTCCACCTTGGACCCCCCCCCCCCACCCCTTACGAAACAAACACAATGTCATCTACGTATAACATGCACCATGAGATACTCATGTTAATATAGAATCACACCAAACAGAAAAGGGCTTAGTGTCGATATTTGGTGTTACCCTATATCCACCAAGAAAAAATTCGTCTCATTCATTGGTATCTTGATATAAGTCATCAATCACTCATACATATCCTGAATTGTATTGACATACTCTAGGTCAGCCTCCGTTTTCTCTAGATGCCCCAAATCACGTTCGTAGAAAGATTATCATATGCTCTCTAGAAAAATATACACAAGTTAAGCCGCAATACCTCAAACCTTCTACAAAATGGCAAAGCACTCCTTCCAATTTTCATCAGTACCTTGGAGAACTTCCAAAAGCGAGCCCAAATCCACCTATTTCACTAAATTGCACAAACAACCACAAATACAAAATTTCAAGAACTTTTTAAAACACTCCTATTTGCGACAACTTGATGATAAAATCCTAGGATTAAAAAAGGCAACATAACTTACATGACAAACATTGTATAAAAAAAATATTGTTAACTTTGATTCATTAATCAAACTCACATCTATGTGACGTTTACTACTTTTCAATTAGATGGATTTGATTCATCGCTCCCTAGCGATGACGTAAATATTTTTCACCATATCAACTTATTGTAATTGTGTTTATGTTCAAATTATGCAAAACAATCTTTTTGATGTATCCTCGTGGGGTATTTGTTCGTGGCCATTACATTCCATATAATATAATGTCACCCTCTTAATGTGCGTGGATCACGTGTCACTGATTAAAAGCATCTAAATCATTGGAATTTTAGCATGTTGTGGTACAAAATACTGGTGCAACCAGTTTTCTTATTAGAAAATTATATAATTCAATTAAAACTTGTTATATGATATATTTTGACCCATTTTTTGAGGGTTATTCACATGATGATTAAAAAATGGAGCTTATTATATGATATCTTAGCATCCACTCTTTAAGGATTCATCACATGGTAATGGGCATGCTACGACATGGTAATTAGTCATGCATCATTTATATCCAAACCAATGATAGATTACAAGGTAAAATATATCTAATATTTTATTAAATGTTTTTTCAAGTCATGCTAACAAATAATCACAAAAAGTGAAACAACCAATTAAAACTATAATAATTTAAGTAAACAATGAATAATGATCGGTCAAAAAACAAACTTAAACCTCACTTTATATGAAGAGATTACTGATTCTACGCAATCAAGCTTAATCATATTTGTTAAAAAACTTGACTTTGTGACAATAGTTTTCAATAAAATTGAAATCACCGACTCTCTTTATTATCCAAACAACCTTCAAGATGACTTCTTTAATGACCACTCAATCAAGGTCCTCTTTTAAAATAAAATAAAAACAAATATCTTGTATATCGACGTATCTTAACAAGCTATTTCAACATCAATCTCTAACCCCTTTGCTTTTTTTAAAGAAATTCTTTTGCTCTAAACCAGTTACCACCACCTTTAACATAGAAAAATCACCACACATATAAGTGCATATCACAAAAAGGGTTACACATATCCTAATATGGTATCAGAGTCTAGATCTACCACTCTAGTGACTTGACACTTTTGGATAACCCCCTCTAGACAATTCAGTGTCCATCTAGCCTCGTTCAAGGGGGCTTGTTAGAGTCCCACATCGGCTAGACTTAAACCATTTCTCCTCTATATATGTTGGAACCTTTCCTTTTTTCTCAAGGACTCTTTTGAAAATTCATCTAGAAGTTCTATATATCATAATAATAAATAACAAATATATTTATTAAAACAATACAATATACAATCAAATTAAATGAGTTAGTATAAACAAGTTACGATTGTTTTTGTAATAAAATGTATATATAAATGAAAAAAGTTAAAATGGGGGAGCGTTATCCAAGTCCAACTGCCGGTCTGAATGATGATATCACTTTACACTTGGACGGTGACGAGATTGACGGTGATGGGTTTTAACCGTTATATAGTGTATCCTTTTCCGTTAATGGCGCACGTTAGACCAAAACAAAAAACCATATACCCAAAAAAACCCTCAAGAGAAATTGAAATTGAAATTGTTATTGTTTTCTAGTAGTAATTCGAAAGCTTCTTCTACTCAGTATTTCATTTGATGGCTGAGTGAACCCAACGACATCTCCGTCTTTCTTGCCCAAAAGATTCACAAATTTCTAAATATATATATATATATATATATATTTGTTAAAATTTACATGTGTTTACTTCTCTTGCCAACAATTGACTTGTCGTCGGAGCTGCAAATCTGAAAACCCCCCGATTTTCAAGCTCCGATTCAGTTGCTATTTCGGCTAATTCAAGCTCATTCAATGGATTATGAGCATTGTTTCTGTTCATAGCAAGTGATCTAGCTGCATCTTTGACGGAATCTTCTAGATCTGAATTCTTCATGTCCGTCGGTGCCGGTGATGTCTCAACTCATAAACCCGGGTGCTGTTTCTAACTACACTGGTGCGATTTTATTTCTTAAAATTCTTTTAATTTCTTGTTAATTCGTTCTGTTTTGTAATTCACTTATGGTTTTAGAGATTAGGTTTTCATCTGTAATGTGCAATCCTCACTTGGTGTTCTATATGTTTAGCTGTTATTTGTTGATTTTCGAGCTGATTAAGTTAGGGTATTGGTCTCCAATTGTTCTTAGTTTCAATACTTGAAGTTCGTAGTTTAAAACCCTATGTCTGGTGAGATGAAATCTTATTGAATGAAATGTGACTGCCATTTGATGGAAATCAAGTTTTATAAGCATGTAATGATGTAATCTGCATATTAGAGAACACTGATAAATCTCTTTCCTTGCTCATGGAAGTTTGATTCTGTTTCCTTATTCATAATTTCAGGATCTGTAAGGAACATCTGTTGGTCTTTGCTGAAACAGTTACTTATTCTATGTATTGTCATATGCATAACTAATGCTGATTTCACTGATAACCAACTGGAGGAACAAAATTTATCTCCACCTACTGCACCCTTTGCTTCCCATGACATTCCCGAGCTACCCTTGCCAGTTCGCCTTCCATTGTTCCAGAAACAACATAGGAGGCGTCTTTCACCCCTTGGTGCACCGAAGCTTGTGCTAGCACCAGCTCTGCCACCTGACTATGGACCGTTGATAACTTCTACCCACCCTCCTTCAAGCTCACATTTGTCAAAACCTTCAATGAGGAAGAGTGAAACAGTGCCTCCTGCTAATGGGTTTACACCTCCACGGTTAGCAGATATTGCTCCTAGTCAATCTGGTGCCGGAACATTGCCTACTGGTTTAGCCCAGCCGCCATTGTCTCCTCACGCCTCCAGTAAGACTTATATATGTATATCTATATATCTATATATATATGTATGCTTTCGTAAAGAATCAATACGTATACTGTTCATTGTCACTCAGAAGGCATGAGGGAACATTCAAGTTTTCATTTTCTTTGTGTGATATGTTTCTTCTGTTAACATCTGTTTCTGCTTCTATTTGGCAGATTGTTGTGGACCTGAAACGGTTCTAAAACGAAACAGTGAGGGCTGCCACTGTGTATACCCGATAAAGCTTGACATTCTCCTTTTGAATGTCTCATCTAACCCAAACTGGAATCTATTCCTTCAACAGTTTGCTACTCAACTTGGTCTGAGGGTTGCTCAGATTGAGCTAATCAACTTTTATTTGCTCAGTTTATCGAGGCTTAACATTTCAATGGACATAACTCCACATACAGGAATCAGTTTTCCTTCCAGGGAAGCATCTAGAATAAACTCTTCACTTTCTACGCACAAGGTTCGTTTAGACCCCAAGCTCGTGGGTGGCTATGAGCTTCTCAACTTAACCTGGTTCAAGCCTGTTGCTCCAGCTCACGGTAATTTTTCGTTTCACTACTCTGATCATGAAGTTTTTTTTTTGTACTTGTGCATGTTTAAATTGGCATGAACTTCTATTTTGTTGTGCACTTGTTTGCGTGGGTGCTTGGTTGGTTTTTCATTTAGTCCTGCTTGGCTTTTTGCATAAAGCTCCCACTAGAAGCTTACCGAATAAGCCACTTTGTATATCAGTAAGCCACTACTAAACAGTCTTGTATAGCTAATCAAGCTACTAACAAACAAGCCCTTAGTTTAGTTTCAAAATAATCTGCTTGCTTGGCACAATGATATCTTGTTAGGAAATCATATAGAATCAATGAGAGGTGGAGGTGTAACTTGTAAGTAACATTCTCTTATTAAATTCTGATTTTTGGACTAAATCTTTGTGGGAGGTTTACATCTGACGTAGAAATAAGGTCTAAAGGTCTACAATGCTTCTATAAAGTTTTTGGCTGATTTTTTTTCCTTTTTCTTTCTTGTAATTTTTGCATTTTAAAACTCTCATGGTTACAATATATATGCAGCACCTCGAATTGCTACGCCACCCACCAAAGCACCTCCGTCCATGCCTTCATCTCCTACATCAGCGAATACTTCTGGTCGTGGAAA
Source organism: Silybum marianum (assembly GCA_036898165.1). Classification (NCBI taxonomy): domain Eukaryota; kingdom Viridiplantae; phylum Streptophyta; class Magnoliopsida; order Asterales; family Asteraceae; genus Silybum; species Silybum marianum. The sequence goes on along the minus strand of CM072541.1, from coordinate 30,323,919 downwards.
ACACCTCAGCTTGATTCTTGTTGTTGGCATTGGCGTTGGTATCCTTTCTGTTGCTGTTATTTGCGTGCTTATAATTTGTTCATGTGCTTCTCGCCGCCATAAGCCAGAAGCATCTCCAAAAGAAACCGGTATGAGTTTATGCTAATTTTGTATCTCGTATTCATTGTACTAACCTCTCATCTCTACTTGTATTTCCTTTTGAAACGGAAAATCTAGTAGAAGCATGCGAATATGAATGGGTTATATATTTGGCTTCTTTAAAGCTCTCCATTTTCAGTTTCTTAGGGTCTGTTTGGTGGGTTTTCTGTCAAGTCATGTATGGATAAAGTTGTGTGTGTGTGGATTAATCTGTTTGTATAGGTTGAGAAAGTTTTTGTTTGGAGGGTTTCATAGATGGAAGGTTTGGAAAAATCTTGGCTTTCTGCATAAAGCTCCACCTGGAAGCTTGATGGATATGCCACTTTCTAAATTATTAAGCCACTACCAAAGAGTCATATATAGCTGACTGAATAAGTTGGGAGTCCCATTAAGATCGTTAAGCTGCTAACGATACCTTCTCTTCTTCTTGCAAACAGCAAAGCCAAGAACCGTGGAAGCTCTTCCATCTGGAGGATCATTTCCGCATCCTACTAGCACAAGATTTCTTGCATACGAAGAACTAAAAGAAGCTACAAATAACTTTGAACATTCTAGCATACTTGGTGAAGGTGGGTTCGGAAGAGTTTTCAAAGGTGTCTTACACGATGGCACAGAAGTAGCAATAAAACGGCTTTCTAGTGGAGGCCAACAAGGCGATAAGGAATTTTTGGTAGAAGTCGAGATGCTTAGTAGGTTGCATCATCGTAACCTTGTGAAACTTGTTGGTTACTATAGCAACCGTGACAATTCAGAAAACCTCCTTTGTTACGAACTCGTTCCAAATGGAAGTTTAGAGGCATGGCTCCACGGTAAGTTATTTACACACACCATATTATAATAAAAATCTTGAACACCATCTGGGATCCGGGCATCCTGCATCCGCATAATACTTTGTGTTAAAGGGTAATTTTGTCTTTTTACAGGCCCATTAGGGGTTAACTGTCCTTTGGATTGGGATACCAGAATGAAGATTGCCCTTGATGCTGCAAGAGGACTGGCATATCTTCATGAAGATTCACAACCTTGCGTGATTCACCGAGATTTTAAGGCCTCTAATATCTTACTCGAGAACAACTTTAATGCTAAAGTTGCAGACTTTGGTCTAGCTAAACAGGCCCCAGAAGGCAGAGCAACTTATTTGTCAACTCGTGTGATGGGTACATTTGGGTTAGTACATTCTTTTACTTGTTTTTCAGAACTAAACCAATTACATAGCACTAAGATGATATGAAGCTTTTTTTTGTTATATAATAAAGTAATAAGTTTTTAACATGTAATTTGTACACAAACTCATTTACAGATATGTGGCTCCTGAATATGCCATGACTGGGCATCTGTTGGTCAAGAGTGATGTCTACAGCTATGGTGTGGTCCTGCTTGAATTGTTGACCGGAAGGAAGCCAGTCGATATGACCCAACCATCAGGACAAGAGAACCTTGTGTCTTGGGTGAGTTATATATCATCTTACCATTAAGTCCTATATGAATAAAGCTGTCTGTGTAGATTAGAAAGGTTATTCTTTTGGAGGGTTTTTCCATAGATAAAATGACCATGCTTTTTAATTGCAAGGGACAAGTTTGAAAAAAACCTTGGCTTTCTGTATAAAGCCCTCCATTGAATAAGCCACTTTCTATATCATTAAGCCACTACCAAACAGTCATGTATAGCTGACCAAATAATCTGTGATTCCATTAAGCTCATTAAGCTGCTAACAAACAGATCCATTATTTGGGATTAATTGGTGGAGATACTGAATAAAAATGTTGGTTAAACAAACAGGCAAGGCCAATCCTAAGAGACAAGGACCGTTTGGAAGAACTTGCGGATCCAAAACTTGGAGGAAAGTACCCGATTGAAGATTTAGCAAGAGTTTGTACGATTGCAGCAGCTTGTGTATCTCCTGAAGCAAGTCAACGGCCAACCATGGGTGAAGTTGTACAATCGTTAAAAATGGTGCAACGTGTAACAGAGTATCAAGACTCAACAGCAGCCGCAACAACAGCAGCTACAAACCCCAGACCCAGTCAGAAGCAATCATCGACTACATTTGAATCAGATGGAACATCTTCTATTTTCTCATCGGGTCCTTATTCTGGTCTAAGTGCCTTTGATCATGATAATATATCGCGTACAGCTTTGTTTTCAGAAGATCTTCATGAAGGAAGATGATTACTTGCCTACTTTTCTTCTTCTTTTTCCTGAAAAGATTTTTGCAACTTGGAAGTTGGAGAATTTGCAGACAGCTTGAGGAAAATGGCAAATGGTGAAAGCTTTTTATGGGCTTATTGGTGAAAAAGATTAAACCTTGAGGTCTGTTAACCGCAAAACAGAAAGAAGAAAGCGAACGACAAGTAATTAGTATTCCTGGAAAGCATTGTACAGTAGCTACTGTTGTTTTAAGGCGTTTTCCTCGTTTGAAAGTTTTTTTTTTTTGGCTAAGAATTATTTTTCTTCTTTATGTATTTTAACAATTATATCATATCAATTGTCAATGATTATGAGAAAAACCAAAATCTCACTTCTTTTGTCACGAAATAAGGGTTCCATACCTTTTCTTTTTAACAGCAAAAAAGATAAATAAATTGTTGCTGCCCAGGATCGAACTGGAGACCTTCAGTGTGTAAGACTGACGTGATAACCACTACACCACAGCAACGTCATGGGTTCAATATCTAATTTCCGATTGTACATTTAACCATGACATATTTGTTATTAAGAATATAGTTACTGTAACAGGAATAGCAAAATTGCTGATGGTTTCATGAAAGTCGATTATGATTTTGGATTTCCTCGTTAATGGTTTTTTATGATAAATAAAACATAACAATTAATATGTCACTTGACGTTGCTGTGGTGTAGTGGTTATCACGTTAGTCTTACACACTGAAGGTCTCCAGTTCGATCCTGTGCAGCAACAATTTATTTATCTTTTTCCCACTTTTTATTCAATATTTGCAAGGTCTTAAATGCACACACAAATCTCTTTAATGGCCTATTTCTTAGCCGCCGGCTTAATAAGCTAATGATACGGGGTGTTTGGGATTGCTTATTTGAAATAACTTATATATATTATATAGAGGAAAGTTCAAATGTGAACTCATTTTTGGTTGTGAACGTGAATATTGACATTGTAGTGATTACCCCTTAATAAGTTAATGATACGGGGTGTTTGGGATTGCTTATTTGAAATAACTTATATATATTATATAGAGGAAAGTTCAAATGTGAACTCATTTTTGGTTGTGAACGTGAGGACGAATCTCAGCCACTTATCCGGTCAATAAATGCGGCTTTGACCTGGTTCTCCTTCTTTAATAATCTCCACCCTCCCATGAATCGTGTCAATCCTCCGTGATCGCGTCCACCATAACCGAAGATGTGTGGCTGAGATTCGTCCTCACGTTCACAATAAAAAATGAGTTCACATTTGAACCTAACCCTATATATATATATATATATATATATATATATATATATATATTTTAAAGTGTTTATTAACTTATGTGATAAGAAGGTAAGTTTAGGGTTAAAATGGTAAATTGGTTTCTATAAGTAATAAGTTGGTTTTGATAAGTTAAATTTTTTTAACTTATTGAAAACTCATTTTCACCGGCCCTTTACCTTTTTCCCATCCAAACACTCAAAAGTGTTTTTCACCGATTCCACACCGGTATAAGTCAGTAAGTTATTTTTATAATCAATCCCAAACACCTCCTAAAAAATAGTTTATTCAATAAGATTGAAGAAAAACTTTATGCAGAAAGTCGGGTCTTTTACCTCAAAACAAAAAAACTTTCTTCATTCATACATATAGACACATTAGTCCACAAAAATATCTTTATCGATACATACTTAATGGAAAATCAACTACACAACCCCTAAATCACATATAATATACATTATATATAAACATATTTTTTCTACTATTTCTCAATGATCCAATAATATCAAACAACTTAAACTCGAATATATATATATATATATATATATATGTTAAATAGTAACAAGAAAAACATTAAAAAGATACGTATCGCGTTACAAAAACCATGCTTTAGACCATGACATGCCCACAAACTTAACGTGACGTCAGACACAAGCTTTGAAAACCACGACCACCATCGACCGGTGAGCCTTTTTTAGAACAATGAATACTTGGGAAACCCATGGCTTGCATGAATGATTGAATCCATTCCCTTCCCTCCTAAAAGGTTTTCCATGGCCAATTGAGGCAAAGGGAAAAGGAATCAAGATTTTTCTTGAATGAATGAATGATGACAACTTCGATTTATTATGTCATCGTCCTTTTGGATCAACGATCTGCGAGAAGAACATGCCATTCGCATCATCCTCATCCTCGATATCAAGATTTAGCGTGTTGAGATGCATCGCGATCATATCATTCCGATCAATCGGAACTTCCACCATCCCATCTCCCAATGACTCCGATTTCTTATGCTTTCCGGTTCCCTCCTCACCACCACCATTCTCCCCCATCTTCCGAAGCACGTATTCCAAAGTCCACAATATATCCCCCATCGATGGCCGTTCCAACCCATGGTCCGATAAACACCTAACCGCACAATCCGTAAACTTCTTAAACCCCTCGGCCGTTATTTGCCCTTTCAAATGTGGGTCCACCATCTCCTCTAACGTCCCTTTTCTCGCCGATTGCAATGCGTAATCCGCTAAACTCACTTGTTCTTTTGGTAGACTCGGATTCAAAGCCGGCCGAGCACATAACACTTCAAATAATACAACCCCAAATGAATAAACATCGGATTTTTCCGTTAATTGTTGCCGCCGGAAATATTCGGGATCAAGATACCCGAAACTACCCTTGACAACCGTGCTTACGTGGTTTTGGTTCATATTTGGGCCCGTTTTAGATAACCCGAAATCAGAAACTTTAGCGACCCAATTATCGTCACAAAGAATATTGGTGGTTTTAACGTCTCGATGGATGATTGTGTATTTGGCTCCGGTGTGAAGGTAATGAAGTCCTTTCGAAGCTCCGATTAAAAGATCTAATCTTTGTTTCCATGAAAGTGTGATTTTGTTACCTTTATAAAGATGTTCTCTAAGTGTTCCTTTTCCCATATAATCATAAACCAACACCATTTCATTACCTTCTTCGCAAAACCCGATTAGGGATACTAAATGCCGATGTCGCAATTTCGATAACATCTCGATCTCGGTTACAAACTCGTTAACTCCTTGTTCGGATGACGGGTTCGATCTCTTGATCGCTACTTTTGTTTTACCGTCGACCACGCCTTTATAGACTTTACCGAAACCTCCGACTCCGATAACGTTAGATTCGTCGAAACTATTAGTTGCGGTTTTTATCTCTAATAACGAGAAATAACGACAATTGCAAACGGCATCCGATGAGAGATTACTACCACCGTGACTCCTGCCGGATATCGTCGATTTACTGGTGGAAGAAGCACCGTAAACCGGTAACCAACTGGTTGTACCGGAGTCAGCTCCGGGGACTTTTCGTCTTTTACGAATGACGAAAAGAACCAACACCGCCACCCCGATGGTGGCGGCACCACCGACCGCGCCGCCGACGGCGGCTTTCTTGATCGAATCGTTATCGGAAACCCGATTCGCGATCAACTGTTTTTGCATCAATTTCGATGGAACCGGATTTAATCCGGCGAGATTCGATTGGGAATCGCTGAGTTTAAAAATCTCTAATCCGTTAAGAAGGACATCGTAGAATTCAGGTTCTAAATCGATATTTGTATGCAAAGTCACCCATAATTCTTCATCTCCCGGCTTATCGCCGGAGAAAACCGCATAATCTTTTCTCGTCGGAATCCCTTTGCCGCCGGTCCAAGCAATCACATCGGCGGTGGCGAATGCAGTTTGATTATTTAACATTATCTCAAAAACCCTCTGGTTAGCTTTTTCAAGTTGACATTCACAAAAATGAAACCTTACAAGATAAGTGAAATTCGCATCCACCTGAAAAACCCACGTCACATTGCTTTGTTTATTGATATTCGGGTCGGGTCCTTGAGTTCTCGCCGTCCTGTAAACATCCGCCGGAGCTGTAGCCTCCGGCAATTCATTATACTCGATTGTAACATTTCCGACGTGGGTAATCGTACCGGCACCAAACATATAAGGTGTATCATCATACCAACTTCTCATTAACCCACCGGAATCATTCGTCGGAGGAATAAATTGCCCACCGACATTCAACCGGAACATATTTTGCATGTTTGACGATACCCCATCGATTGTTCCGGCGTCCTCCGCCACCCCAACCAACGCCGCTTGATCATCGAACAATTCCGGTTCCGTTATCAACTCGATTCCGTTAACGAACGCAAACGATTTTCCGGCGGGTTTGAAGGTGAGAGTAATGGAATCGGAATTAAAAGCTGCTAAAGAGTATTCTTTAATTAAATAAGCTTGTGAAAGAGCTTCAGCGGTTATGAAAGCACTAAAGTTCTTCAATAACGTGATTTCACCGGTGGATACGACGGAATACGAATCGGAAACGTTGTAATTCGGGTAATTTGATGGGTAAAAATGGAGTCTAATGATGTATCGGCTGGTGGAATTGACGTCGAATTTGTAAGAGGTTTCGCCGTTAAAGATTCTGGCGGTCATGTACGGTACGTCGGAAGTTAGCGACGGTTCGTGGGTTATGGCGGTTGATGAAACGGATTTATCGGAGGCCACGAGGTATTTATTATCTGATTCCCATCTTCGATTATCAGCATCATTGCCGGCGTCTTTTGAGCCGCAGTTTAACGCTAATGGGACGGCGGAGGACGGCGGAGGGAAGGTGAGGAAATTGGAAAGAAGATGTAGATAAAGAAACCGGCGAATGAAACTAGATTTCATGATAAAGAAAACAAGAAAAGATTTTTAAATCAATGGAAGACATAAAGGAGGATTTTGGAAACAAATTAAATATTGGATTGAAGAAAGGGAATTGAAATTGTTTGATTAGCAAAAAAAACCATATCTTGTCGGCCATGGATGGGGGTTTAAGGATGATCACAATTGTCATGCAAAATCTTTGTTTTTTTGGTTGTTAGGATTAAAGAACGAATTAGAGTGAAAATCGCACACATGGGTAATGATTTATTTATTAACTTTTCAATCACATGCATATTCCACCAATCATTTTATTTATTGAAAGTTGTACAAAAATTAATTGATTAAAAGTTATGTGACTATTATAACTATTAATGGGGAGTCCAAATAGCACCTATTAATATAACTATTAATGGGAGTCCAAATAGCACCTCTTTAATAGGGATGTCTACGGATTTTTTGGTACTATAATAGGTGTTGATGTAGATATGTGTAAGGATGAAATTCATTCTTAGAGGTGTCATTAATTAGCAGTATGTAGGGGTGCCATTAGCCTACCCCTATTAATTCTTTCTTTTAGAAAACAAAAATGGTTCTATTATTAATAGATAATTTCAATACCTTTTTATAACATAAAAGTGAAATATTTTCTTGGCATATAAATTTATGTCATTATTTAATTCATTGTTATTGCATTAATTTTCGATTAAGACAAACAAAATAGAGTTTGTATTATAAATTATATATCTCTAGTATGTGGTTTCTGGTATGGACTTATTGTTGTATTCATGTTAGATATGACATGTGATAAAGTTATTGAAGATGCAATATAAAGGTAATATATTTTGGTCGGATAAGTAGGAGTTTCCGGAGGATTGGTTTTTGATAGTCGATAAAATATCAATATAGTAAAGGCAAAACCACTCGTCTAGCTCCATGGCATCAAAAATTTATCAAGACTCAAGGAAGAACAAGCCACCCCCCAACCCCCCTCAAGGGGGCAGGTGTTTCGGAGGGCGGAGATATCCCGACCCTACTATCATTATGCCTTAGCAATGTTTCTTGGTTCAACTCTAGAATTGGGTCAATTACGTTTATTAGAAGTGGACAATCGAGTAGTTGTACCAGCCAAAAGTCGAAAACAAGATTTATGCAGAAAGGTAGCGAACTCTTTTTAGTAGTCGTCGGTGCTATATGATTTTATCAATTTGTAGTGTTCTTTTTTATGCTTAAGCCTTTTCTCTCATATTTGTCTTTTTTATTTATTCTACTTGATGCTTTTTTGCACAAATGGCTATTTTGCTACTTTTTCATTTGTCCCTGCTCTCATGTATCTTTTATGGTTTGAATTACAAGTTAGAGGTCGTCATAAAAATGTGTCAACCTTTTTATAGTAAAGAAAATATTTGCATGTCCTCCCTTAAACTTTACATCTGAATGAGAATACTACATATGTTTGGCTTGGCTTCCACATATAAATATCCATATGCATGTGTTGTGTTACCATGTACTAAAAATGAAATATATGAGTTAACAAATTTTACATGTTGACATATGTTATATATTGGCTTATAATATTCATACAAAGCAATGTTATATGTTTTTGACAAAAAGTTGATTACCAGCAACCCCAACCGGCCCCACATGGAACCCGCCTCTAAGGACACCAATGTGAGGGGGCATTTTAAGACTCACTCAGCGGTTGAGCCTAGTGCTAGGGCCGGGGGGGGGGATCGAACCCATGACCTGTTATGTATTTGGGCAAACTCTCCCCACCCCTTTGCCAACTAAGCTACATGCCAGAGACATTTTATAGTATTTCTTCTATTAAATTCTTTTTTATAACTTTTGTTTAAGATTTGTATTGTACGTATTGAAACTATTTTTTTAATAATATGTTGGGATCAAGTTTAAGCTAGATGGGAACAAATTGGAGTCCGGTATACTTGGATCTTCCTACTAGGAGAGTTCGCTTCGTGACTGAGCATTTAGCAATACTATACGGCTTCATGAAATACAATGCATCATTACCATTACACTCATTCTTTTATTTACTAAAAAATGGCATGGTTATATAAAATGTTTTTTCTAAATTATTAACACGCATTAAAAATATACAAAAGTCAAACCAAAATCCAATATTGCTTTCTCCTACGAGGTAACCAAAAGTATAACCTAATTTTTGGAGTTTGAACATGCATGCAATATAAGCATTTTTATTGACAAAATCCATACTTTACTCCTTTAAAAAAGATTCATAAGTTGAAGTCGATAATTTTGCTAGTCGATCTACCGGATCAACTTTTGCCTACCCCGCCCGGTCAAAGATCGTCAGGGGCCTTTTTAAAAAAAAAAAAAAACAATTTTACATCCTAGTTTATTTTTTTTAAATTGTCAAAATAGCCAATATGATCGTAATAAATGAGGTCACAATTGTGACCTCACTATCAAAATTAAACATACAAAATATTAAAATATATATCAATGAAAAGTGGTTGTGACCCTTGTATACCTTATTAAAATATATCAAAGAAAAGTTGTTGGCGACCCTTGTATACCTTATTAAAATATTAAAATATATCAATGAAAAGTGGTTGGCAACCCTTGTATACCTTATAAAAATATTAAAATATATCAATGAAAAGTGGTTGACGACCCTTATATACCTTATTAAAATATATCAAAGAAAAGTGGTTGGCAACCTTGTATACCTTATTAAGATATTAAAATATATCAATGAAAAATGGTTGACGACCCTTGTATATATCTTATTAAAATATTAAAATGAAAAGTGGTTAGCGACCTCACTATCAAAATTAAATATACAAAAAAATGGTTGACGACCTCATTTCTTTTACTCAAAAGTGGTTGACGACCTTGTACCTTTTGTTAATATGGTCTACAGTTACTTTTTTCAGTGAGGTCGCATTTTTTGTGACCCTATTGACTATTTTGGAGAGAAATGGTTAGGAGGCAAAATTGTTTTCCTGAAATTGTTTTTTGAATAAAATTCCCATTAAAAATCACTAATAAAAATTACATTATCTTTAATAGATTCTTTATTTTAAAGATTCTAACAATAATTATAATATTAAAATATTATTTATTTATTTAAATAAATATTTTTAAAGTTTTCTATTAATAGAAATTTTAAAAATATATTTCCCTCACGTTACAATCATTTACTGTTCTTTATATTTAAAGAAAAAACATTTCTTTATTCTGCTTTTTCTATTTTACAGACACTTTAAAAAAAATTGTTGGAGTAAAGTTTTAACCATACATCCTTTTTATTTTTATTTTGGAAAAGTCTAGGAGATGTTTAGTCTTAGGTAGGACCACTTTTTAGTTTTGACCCCGTAAAAATCATTTGTCTTATAATAACGTATTCCATTTTGTGTTTCACAGATAAAATTAAAATACATAATATTTTTATATTATTTTAAATTCATTTACTCTATGTTTACCTTTTCTTTCTAAATACATGTATTTATAAATTTGATGGACGTAAATGAAAATTTATCACAGCTTAACTTTATATCCTAAAATGTTATCATTTAATCTTTTAAATAAAGAAAATATTATAGTTTAAATTTAAAGCAGTAATTTTTAAATAAAATAAAATGTAAATAAAACAATAATTAAACTCTCAATTGAAAAACGTATGATTTACATGAAAATAAACCATTTTTACATTTTTTATATTATAATGAACTAATAATCTAATTTTTAGGAGGGTAAACAGTAGTGGAGTGAGCCAGCCGATGAGCCGAATGTCACTTTTTGACTTGGCGGCAGACTCAGCTGATTGTATGGGTGGATATTCCAATGTTAACACTATTCCAGCTCAGCTCCATTTGCAGCTCAGCTCTTCCCCTTTCTCTTTCTCTTCCCCTTTTATCCACAATCCCTCAAACCCTAATCCACCTCTTTCCTTCCTCCCTTATCTTGGCGATGGCGTCCTCCACACCACCAACCTTAACCACCTCCAAACCCTATCAGAACCACCACATCCAAGGTATCAATAACCACCACCGCCGTAACCACCATGGCCATAACCCCCACCACCCATCTTCCCTTCATCCTCCGCCACCACGAAACCCCACCGGAAACAAACCCCCCGTTCCCACCACCGCTACACCCGGCGCCTCCTCTTCTCTCCACCACCGGAACCCTAATTTCGCCCCTCTTTCCGCCTCAAAATCAGAACTTGCCGCCGATTTCTCGGGTCGGAGGTCAACCCGATTCGTTTCCAAGATGCATTTCGGCCGTCAGAAAGCTTCTGGTTCCAGTAGACATTCGGTTTTAGCCGAAGATGCTCTCCACCAACTTATCCGATGTAGCGGCGATGATCGATTGGTTGACAGTGTTCTTCTCAGTTTTCAATCCAAGCTATGTGGATCTGATGATTACAACTTCTTGTTCCGAGAATTAGGTAATCGAAACGAATCATCAATGGCGATCCAATGCTTCGAATTCGCAGTTACCCGAGAAAGACGACGAACAGAACAAGGTAAATTAGCTAGTTCTGTGATTAGTGTTCTTGGTAGATTAGGGAAAGTCGAATTAGCAAAAAAAGTATTCGAAACAGCTGTTAGTGAAGGCTATGGAAACACAGTTTATGCTTATTCAGCTTTAATTAGTGCTTATGCCAAAAGTGGCTTATCCGATGAAGCCACCAAAGTCTTTGAAACCATGAAACTTGCTGGCTTGAAGCCAAATCTCGTTACTTATAACGCCTTAATCGATGCTTGTGGTAAAGGAGGTGCTGATTTCAAAAGGGCTTCTGAAATTTTCGATGATATGTTGAACAACGGGTTTCAACCCGATAGAATCACTTACAATTCGCTTCTTGCGGTTTGTAGCGGTGGTGGGTTATGGGAGACCGCGATGAATTTGTTTAACGAGATGAGTTATAGAGGGATTGATCCCGATATATATACATATAACACCCTTTTGGATGTTGCTTCTAGTGGTGGACATATGGATTCCGCTTTTCAAATAATGGCGGAAATGCCAACCAAAAACATAATGCCGAATGAGGTTACTTATAGTACCGTGATTCGCGGGTGTGCAAGATCCGGGAGGTTGGATCAAGCGTTAAGTTTAGTTAGCGAGATGAAATATGCGGGTATTCGTCTCGATAGGGTGTCATATAACAATCTTCTTGCTATTTACGCTAGTTTAGGTAGATTCGAGGAGGCTCTAAATGTGGTCAAAGAAATGGAAAGCACCGGCTTTAGAAAAGATGTGGTCACTTATAATGCACTTCTTGACGGATTCGGGAAGCAAGGGAGATACGATAAAGTTAAAGAGTTGTTTAAAAGGATGAAAACCGAGAAGGTTCCGGCTAATCTTTTAACTTATTCGACACTAATTAGTGTTTATTTGAAAGGCGGATTATATCACGAAGCTACCGAGGCCTATAAGGAATTTAAGCACGAAGGTTTGAAGGCGGATGTTGTTTTCTATAGTGAAATTATCGATTCCTTATGTAAAAAAGGATTTGTGGAGTCTTCGGCTTTATTACTCGATGAGATGACTAAAAAAGGGATTCAACCAAATGTTGTTACTTATAATTCCATTATTAATGCTTTTGGTCAGTCAACAGATACGGGATTTTCGGTTGAAAATGGAGAGGAGATCAAGTGTTTACCTTCCGTGATTCCTGAAAGCATTAATGGTGACAAGAAGCTTGATAATGAAGATAGGATTATTAAGGTTTTTGAACAGTTAGCGGCTGGAAAGTTGAGTATTGTAGAAAAGGCGAGTAAGGGTAGAAAGGAGATTATTTGCGTCTTGGGAGTTTTTCGCAAGATGCATGAGCTGGAAATTAAACCAAACGTGGTGACGTTTTCGGCTATTCTCAACGCTTGCAGGTTTGCACTTACTCGTAATAGTATGCCTACTAGAAAAAAAAACATGATCTTTTTCGTTATTTCTAAAGAAAACTTGTAAATGTTGTGACATATATATATATATATATATTCATAATGAAAGTACATGATAAAAATGCACGATGTATGATATTATTGATAAAATGCAACTGTATATTTTTAAAACTACAATAATAACATAAATTTCTCTTGGTAGAGTTGGTTTGCATGGTCTTTTCTCCCTTTCTAGGTGCGGGTTCAAATTTTATTTGCATAATTTTCTTAGTTTTTAGCTTTCAATTTCAGGTTTATTATGTTTCTGAGTGTTTTTGGGATAGAAGACTCGAGCACAGGACCTTACATACAAAAAGCAAGAAACTAACCAACAGACTAATGCTGATTTTGTAAAAAAATATGTATAGCTTTGTTTTTTATAGTCAAATGGTGCCACCATTTGAAAAAATGTCTAGGTCCGCCTTTGTTATTTAGGGTTATTCATGACGAATAGTATATGAAATATCTCAAACTATTTATGATTATCATCTGAACTTTCCTGTGTAGATGTATGTATGCATACATGTGTGTGTGTGTATATATATATATATAGACAGGAAAGTTCAAATGCGAACTCAAATTTGGTTGTGAACGTGAGGACAAATGAGAGCTCGACACGTGTCTGAATGTAGATTATTCAGACTAAATAATCAAAGAAGTATTCAGACTGAATATAGTATTTATTCAGTCTGAATAATTCAGACTGAATATTTCTTTGATTATTCAGTCTGAATATGACACGTATCGCGCTCTCATTTGTCCTCACGTTCACAACCAAGTTTGAGTTCTCATTTGAACCCGCCCCTATATATATATATATCTGTGTGTGTACATGCATATAAATCCTCCTTTGGAAGCTTAGCTAGCGGTTTAGACAAATTTGGGCTTAGACATCAATGAAGATAAAGAAACAAAATATCAGGAACTACTTATGATCATATGTTACTGTTGAAATCTAATATTTCTTAAAAATTGTTTTTTTCCCTCCATATTTTTTGTGATGGTTAAAACCGTAAAACTCATTTGAATTGGGTTACATGTTTGCAGCCGTTGCAGTTCGTTTGAAGAAGCTTCTTTGCTGTTAGAAGAACTACGTTTATTCGACAATCAAGTCTACGGAGTGGCACATGGCCTTCTAATGGGCTATCGAGAAAACGTATGGGTCCATGCTCTCACCCTTTTCGATGAAGTCAAACGCATGGACTCTTCAACTGCATCCGCCTTCTATAACGCTTTGACCGACATGCTATGGCATTTTGGACAGGTAACATAACACTCACATTTTATACGCGATAGATGCACATTTTCATAAACCCATTAACCACAAAATCAAAAGTTAGCAAATTTCACCCGGTTAAGTATATATATATATATATAATATAATTTCAGAAACGTGGAGCCCAGTTAGTCGTTCTTGAAGGGAAGCGCAGACAAGTATGGGAGAACACATGGTCTGATTCATGTCTAGATTTACATCTGATGTCTTCTGGTGCAGCCCGAGCCATGGTTCATGCATGGTTACTAAATATATGTTCAATTGTTTACGAAGGCCACGAGTTACCAAGTTTATTTAGGTGGGTTTAAGGTTTATTATCATTTTAAGTATTTCCGAATTCCGATATCTTCAAGATTTTGACACATTTTTATTATGGATTCAGTATTTTAACAGGATGGGGTAAACACAGCAAAGTAGTCGGTGATTGTGCACTTAAAAGAGCCATCGAAGCGCTTCTTAGCGGGATGGGATCACCATTTAGGGTTGCGACATCGAACATCGGTCGGTTTATATCACCTGGTCCAATGGTGGCTGCTTGGATGAGAGAATCAACCAGCATGCCGAATTTGCTTATTCTACAAGATGATAGAGTTTACCCTCAACAAACCCCAAGGTTGAATTTGAATCATCATTTGCAATTGCAACCACTTTCTTTGTAGTTTTTGTTTGTTTGTATTTCTGGTTCTATTCACCTTTCAGATTCTAGTTTTGTTGTGTTTAGATAGGAAAGGGGGAATGGGACAGTTAAAAGTTGGTAAATCAACCAACCTTTTATCCATGTAAATTTAACTTAAAAACAGTAAATAATATATGCTTTTGACTGTTGGAGACCATCTTGCTGAATTTTGTTCCACCTTTTTTTGGTGGGACAGAAAAATATGCATTTTTGTCTCATTCAGGTGTTGTCAGTGGCGAATCCAGAATTTTTGTTCAATGGGGTCCCATTAAGGTAGACTAAAGGCGTGCAAAGTCACCTGATGTATTTCGGGAAAATTTTAAAGTTTTTCAATTGATTTTAAGGGATTTTCTTATTATTTTTGTCGATTTTGAAGGATTTGCTTAGTGTTTTTGTCGATTTCGGAAGATTTTTTTCGGTTTTTTATTGATTTCAAGAGATTTTTTAGTGTTTTTGTCAATCGCTGGCAAGATGGGGTCTTTTAGAATATTTTACTGGGGGAATTAAGGCTAAATATAGTATTTTTGATATTTTTTAACCTGTAATATGTTTTTTAACAGTTCACTAGGGTTCTGGGACCCCCCCCCCTCTTGAAGGCTGCATCATGTCAAACGTAGGACGGCAGATTTTTGTACGTGTTTAGTTTTGTGTTTTTAACGGTCCGTTTGTTAGTAGTTTAGTGAGCTTAAAGGACTCGTACTTATTTGGTCAACTATATATGATTGTTTCCTAGTGACTTAATGATATAGAGCATGGCTTATTCACTAAGCTTTTAAAAGGGAGTTTCATGCAGAAAACCAAGTTCTTTTTCCAAGCATGCATTTCTCAATTAAAAAATACGCTTCTTTTATCTATCAAAAAACTCTTTCAAACAAAAACTTTCATAATCTATAGGACAAATTAATTCATAAAAACACTTTTATCTATTCACGACTTAATGGAAAACAAATCAAATAGACCCTTAGTTTGGCTCCTTACAAACAAGGAGCGATCCACTAAGGATACACATGTGGTATGTGCCACCGTTGAATTTGTATGTTATTTTGTAATTTTTTAATGACTCTTATGATGTTACTATTGTAAACTGTCACTAAAAAAACTGAAAGGATATAGTAATATATCAAAACTTAAATATAAATTTTAATGATTAACGATAGTAGAACATAAAAACCTTAATTATAAATCATTAAAATTGATAATGATTCGTTAGTGTACTACATTTGATAATTACACTTTATTTTATATCACAATAAATATAAAGAAATAGAAAACACAACACATGTTTGGATATATCCATCCATCTTGATAATTGGTAGCCAAAACCATTGGTTTACGTTTTCCAATAAGTGATCTATATGACTCATCTATCATTTTCATTCTTAATTTTTATTAATATCATTTATTTGCATTTGCATTTGAGTTGAGTCATTACTTATTTAATGATTAATTACTAAATTAATATACTTGTATTATATTTCAAAATAATATAAATAAATAATAAAAACATATTGATATTTGTTAGGGAAAAAACGTAACATTCTTTTTACTTTGATGATTTTTTTTTTATAGAAAATATAATAATATTTTTTGAAAAAAATATATATGGTTATAAATGATGTAAAGCTACCAAGTAATATACACATTAGTGGGTGAGACATCATTGTCCATTTGCTAATCACAACAAAACTAGCGAATTAGGTATTATTTGCGGGAAAGGTTTCTTGTCCAAAAACTAACTTAATTTCTAATTTTTTTATATACCATAATTAATTAATCTATTGTGAAAGTCAAAAGATGTAAAACAAATATGTTGCAAGTGTTTAAACGCAAGGTAAACATATATATTCTAGCAAATAAAAGCATAAAAACAGAGTCTTGGTTTTTGTGGTATGTTAAATAATGCATTTTAAAATTACTTTGGACACGAAAAAGTATAGTAAGAAGCAAATTACAGTTTTGGTTCTTGTGAAGTTGTGAGACGTTATTATATATTTTGTTCTTAAACAATTTTTATTACAAAAACAAAAAGAAACTTGTCGTTTGTATTTTGTATTGGTCTCACGACTAAAAGGCCGTCCAACTTGTCTGTATTAAAATTGTAATAAAAAATTCATATCCAATTATGTGTTTTTGCCATTTCTATCAATTGTAATAAAAAAAATGTTTTTTCCCTCCTTTTAATAATTTTCCTATATTCTTTTATTGAATATTCTTCCATGATAAACAATGAAGACCATCAAAAACATACTTATGCAAATTCATTCAAGAAACATAAGGAAAAAAACATCGTAAAATCAGAAAAATCACTACCAACAACAATTTAGTACAAAATTTCATTCCATAATACAAACCCTAAATTAATTAAAAAACCTCAATCAAATCGAAAGGCAAACATGGTAGCAGGTTGGGATGCCTTAATGGTTATGGTAGACTTGATGCAAAACTAGAGAGGCAAGGATCAGTTTTATACACACCACACCAGGTCTAGGAGGGAGTTCATCGAAGTTTTTGACGGATCAATGGTAGATTGGAAACTTTGGATACATTTAAAAGAATATACTAAGATGAAGAAAAAAAAACATAATTACTCTTGAATTCAACCGAGAACTTTTTTAATATAAGAATCAATTTCAAAACAAAATTCAAAGAAGTTTTTTCTTCTGTAAATGAAATTTGGAGATGAAATCCCATACCACATGAACCAAACCGTAATTTACTGTATAACAAATAATAATATTAGAATATTTTTTTGAAGCATATAATATTTATATACGATAAATGGAATAAAAAAACTTACATACTCTTCTCATTTTTATGAGGTTTAAACTTTTGACCTTCTAAAAGACCAGAGACTCACGTACTGCTGTATCAAAGGTCCTTTGGTAATATTAGAATATATTATATGAAGGAAAAAGGTATAAATTAATTAAAAAATGAAGTTTGAAAAATAATTGAAGCTTCATTTTCATAAGAAAAAAACAAGGGATATATGGCGTTTGGCGATTGGATAACAAGGGTCGTGAGGCCTACGAGCCTTATATGACAACTAAAGGGGTTTGGATCTAGGTGACCGGCCATACCCCATTTGATTACGCACATTTTATTTAATAAAAAATAATTCATCTATATATGAATGTATTATTTTCCAATTATATAATAATAATAGTCTGGTTCATAGATAGATGTAACAAATAGATGGAAACGAATGAACCCATCCTCTATAAAGTATAAACCAAACCCTACGACTGCCCTATAAGCTTAACCCATCTTCCCCTATATTTGTCTCTTCCAGAAAAGACGAACGGACCTAGTAATTTTTTCAGACCGTACACCATTTATTAGTCTATTGGTTAGTTCAACTAAGAAATGACACTGATATGATTTGAACTCGGATCTGGGTTGAAAGGAAAAGTCTTACAAACCGTTCTACCAAGGAAAACTTGTATTCTCCTTTTAGTTTCAAAATATATGTGATGACACACGAAAAATTAATACGTTAGACACTTTTCATGACCCTAGAATTTTTTGCTATGATGGATGAACAATACGGTGACACATGCCGCTGTATTCTCTACATTGGGTCCGTCCATGAGGTGACTTGCCATATATAAATAATATATATATATATATATACACACACACACATATACCCAGAGAGAAAGAAATGTACGTTTTTAAAAAAGTAAAAGAACCCAAAACTTGGTCTTATAGACGTTGTGAGGCTCATTACGTCCAATTTATTGGCCTAGTTAACTGATATATCTACCCTTTTTACGATACCCGCATCATCATGTTCTAGATACATTTTGTCTTTACAAGGTTAAAAAAAATATATATGTGGTACTAATTGAACCCAAACACCATTAGAATATATATATTTTTGTTAGAGGTGAATATATAACAACGTAACAATGTAACATGCATGTTTAATTAAATATTATCTAATAAATTCTTATATCAACTAATAAACAAGGTTTAGGATCAATTAGTATCTATCAAGTTTAACATAATGATTATGTTTAATTAACATCCAATGGTAACAAAGGTACCTGTAAGGTTAGGTTCAAATGTGAACTCAATTTTGGCTGTGAACGTGAGGACGAATCTGAGCCACACATCTTCGGTTATGGTGGACGCGATCACGGAGGATTGACGCGATTCATGGGAGGGTGGAGATTATTAAAGGAGGGGAACCAGGTCAAAGCCGTCTTTATTGACCGGATAAGTGGCTGAGATTCGTCCTCACGTTCACAACCGAAAATGAGTTCACATTTGAACTTTCCTCGGTACGGTGTATATATATATATATATATAATTTTATATATATGTTGGGGGTCCCATGGTACACAGAGATCGATCATTTTGACAGCTCAAGCCCTAGATGCACCCATGTTCGATCTTGCAGGGAACGCCATGTAATATTGTTTGCTTCATTGATGATCATATATATGATCCAATACAATAGAACGTACCATTGATGAGTACGATTCAAGCAATTTAATTAATTATTATTGCTTGCTAATTAAGTAATGATCAACCTCAAATTCATGACGCATCATACTACAGGTTAATTTGGCGGTTTTCACATGATAATGAATTAAGCTAGAAATACACACACAAAGCGATGTGGATCAGTTTCAAAAGAAAACCTAACCATTTTATGAGAACACAAGAACACCTTAATAAAACGACCATCACATATGATGGTTGCATGATTAATTAGGTGTTCTTGTGTTCTCGTAAAATTGTATCATTCCCATATATTTGAATCCTTCAATTTATTAAACTCCCACATTACCTAAAGTTTAATCATTTTTTATATTGAAACCTTCATTCTATGTATTCTTTCATATACTCTTAAAAGTGTAATCACTACAAAACAAATAACTTTTACCCACAAAAGTTATCCAGAGAAATTTCCGTTGGTAATTACCTACCGATTACCCATAATATACCAATGGTTCAGTAAAATCCGATGTTTTTCGAGAAAATACCAACGGATCACCCAGAGAATCTCTGGGTGAGCTGTCACTGATTTGAATTACCCACCAACTTTTGTGACGGTTTTGTGAGGAATCACTTTTTAGCGATAAAATTTTCAGGAAAAGGTTCGCATGCAAAAGTCTTTCGTGTAGTAATGAATCCAATCGGATTTTATGTATTTCTAATTAATCCCCTAATCCATATCCATATATATAGTGCTTCAACATGCTTAATTAATATTAATTTGATGTAAAGGCAGATGCATGCATGATGTTTAAAAGTAGTGTGTATAGCATGCATGCATGTCACTTATATCGCAATCGTGGTGGCATGAGATCAACCATTTCTTCCCAGACATATACTGAACATGTTAGAACATTCAACCTAGACATTATTCATCATGACATACACTTATATATATATATAATATTTATATGAAAACGGTAAGCTTCATGTTTGGGAACATGGAGCTAACCACCGTGTTGCATATGCTGAATTCATGAGCTGGATTTGGCTAGCTAGGCATGAATATATATGTGTATATATATATATGTATCCATTTTCAGATTATATATATGTGCAATGAATTTGGGAAGGCCGGAAAAGAATAATCCAGGGTGTTATGAAACACAAGTTTCTTTTTCGCCTGTTTTCTTTAATAAAAATAAAAAGAATCATTTCGGTCCATGTGCATTATTCTCCTCTCCAGAACATGCTTCCCAAAACAAACCTAGCTAAATCATCCACACATTTTTATATTATTTAAATCTATATTATAAACATTAATTAAGCTTAATTAACAACCATGGTTTTTAAGTATTCTTTTTGTTCATTTTCTAAAAAAGACTGAATTAATATATATTAAAATTAAACCCTAGCTAGCTAGGTAGCTAAGATAAAGATGTAATTTTTCGTCGCATTTCTTTTCAATTCTATTTATTACTAGCTAGCTAATGAATCGTTATTAATTTAAAGAAAGATTTCAAATAATCCTTATTATAGTTTTGTTTGGTGTTGTGTTGTGTTTGATTTACAAAGAGTATATATTTTATTATTGTTGAAAACTGATTTTTGGATCTCAGCAATAATTGTGGAGAAAGGTTCCAATATAATGTTATATATATAAAAGATAAAAACATAAAAGAATTCCCAACCTTAGGTCTATACGGGTACACGTATCAGTTGGACATTCTTAATATAACATTATCCGCAAAAATGCCTAGTTTACCCACCTCACAAAGCACATATAAAAAGCCTTGAATGACACCACTCATGTATTCAATCCATCCATAATTGAGTTGTTGATTAATTAGAAAAAGAAAAGCTCAAACTTCTATTCTTCTAAAGAATCCAAACTCAAGTTTTCTTGAAAGAATTATTATTAATCATGGGTGATCAAGATCTCTCACAAACACTTGGTGATTTGTTAGATATCAAAGGCAAATACATGATCAACAGTTCATCAAGAAATCTTTTATGGAAGAAAGTGATGGAAGCTCAAGCCAAGAGAAGATGGTTAGGGAGTTGGAAGAACCAGAAGATGATCACTAACATTCAACCCATCAAAGCAAACTCAGCCATAATGAAGAAAACCAGAAGAAGAAATCCCACTTTAAAGATCATCAAAAGAAGAAGATCACCAGTACTCCGAAGGGTCGGTCAAGAAGGTTCTAGAAGGGCTACCACTATGGCGATCGAAAGGAAGGTTAGAACCCTAAAGAAACTCATCCCAAAAGGGGAGTCTACAATAGGTTTGGATGGGCTGTTTAGAGAGACAGCTGAATATATATCCAATTTACAAATGAGAGTAAGAATCATGCAAGCTGTGGTAGATGCATTGTCCAATTCTGAATGAGACCCATCCATTGTTCATTCCTTGATTTATAAGATCATAATAATTAAAGATGATATATATATATATATATGATCATTAATTATGATTTTCTATAGTTAATTTATTAAAGATTCATATTGGTTTTAGTTTCATGTTAAACATAATCAATGCAGATCATGATTAATGGTTTTTGTCTTCTGTTATTCTTTCCTTATTTTTTGGGAGGTTGTGAGAACATATATATTTATATCGGGGCGGTTTCAAATGAAAACTCTATCTTTCATTATGCACATGAAGGCAAAGGAGAGCGCGACACGTGTCCGTTGCGCCCAAGAGTTATTCATCCTAAATAGATAATGGTCTATGTGTTATTAATATTGAATGTTGTATGATTCATTATGAATAGTATATGAACTTCATCTTCGTTGTTCATACTGAATGTCCTTCGTTATTCATACCGAATAGGACATGTGTCACACTCTTATTTGTCCTTACGTTTCGCAATGAAAAATGAGTTTTCATTTGAAACTTCCCCCCTCTGTATATATATATGTGTGTGTGTATATATATGCACATACATACATACATAAATTTGTCTGCATGGAACCTCAATAGATTATTTTTCAAAGAGCTATTGGGAAAAGAATAGGGGTTATGTTATATATGATCATATATGAAAGAAAAAAAAAGTTAATGTTTCAAGTCTAATTGGTGATATGAAACTCCAACAAGGTCAATGGACAAGGTTAACCTTCCATCGGTAATTCATGGCTAGAAGTCTATTGCCCAAAACTTTGTGGGTAAAGACTTCAGTGACAAATTACTAAATGTCATTTTTGGCAACGAATCTGATACGTTTTTTATGGGGGGTTGTATTGGTACTCCTTGTCCCACAACGCTCATAGGCAGAGGAGATGTTGGGTTCATGTAGTACTCCTTGGCCTAACTGGTAAGACGCGTTTTGTAAAGCCGTATGGGTTAACCCCAAAGCGGACGGTATCTGACCCAGTTGGCCAAGGTACGTATCATTGGTATCAGAGCAGCCTCTTACTCATCACGTTGTGGGAGACAACTCTTCGGACCACCATTCGTGGTCGAATGGTCTCCAAGGGGGGAGTATTGATACGTTCCTTATGGGGGGTTGTATTGGTACTCCTTGTCCCACATCGCCCATAGGCAGAGGAGATGCTGGGTTCATATAGTACTCCTTGGCCTGACTGGTAGAACGCGTTTTCTAAAGCTGTACGGGTTAACCCCAAAGCGGACAGTATCTGACCCAGTTGGCCAAGGTACGTATCAGAATCACCAACAACCTTTATGAAATCGAAGAATATCCGACAAAACCATTTCAACCATGGATTTCTGAATACCACATTCAGTGAAGGATTTCTAAAGGCCACATTCATCAAAGTGTCACCCACTAATTGTGGAAAATCGTAGTAAAATAATTGAAAAACAACATATAATATAATCCGTCATCGATACTTCGTTAATCTCCGAAATTGTTTCAAACTTTGTTTTTCATTTTGAGAAATTTTAAACCGCTGATAATCTTTTGGTAATTTTGAACTTTACAGACAGATCATCAATGATTTAACAAAAAGCATAAGAAACTACAAGTGTAATCATCGCAAATTATTATCAAACGCAATTAGTTAAATGAAAATGTTTAACAAAATTTGATGTAAAATATAAGCCTTGACTTAAAATTATTTTGGAGATATCGGAATATATTTATCTTAATACATACAACTCAATTAATACGGATCACTTGATCCATATAAGGCTTAATACTTCTTACTTTATGGAATGTGATGTAGAGTCATCATTACAAACGAATCAATCAAATAAACAATCAATGACAGAAACCGAAATAACAACAAACTGGAAATAATAAGGACAAAAATAACAATAAATTACAAACTATATGGATAAAAACCATAATTTCTAAACTATAATAATTAAAATTGTAATTTTATCAAACACCAGGGACTAAAAATGTAACTTACTCATCAAATAAACATCCAGTTTGGAGTGAAAGCGAGCCCTAAATGCTTCTCCTGCCTCTGCTTTACGTTGCCGTCGCCGGTGAGTGATCCACCCAGTAACATCACCGGAATTCTCGTTTCTTTTGATTTATAGATGGATACAAGTACTCTGTATTCTATCTCATTTCGTTTTAATTGTTATGCTTACAGATTTGGATATTCTAGGGCTCTTATGTGCGTGAATTTGTTTTCTTCGTTTAAACCTAAACTATTGTAATTCGTATATACTTCGAATGGTTGCTATTGTATATGTTTATGTGAAACTGAATTATGGCTCATGAGACTTTGGCGATGATAGTCATTAAGGCTAAATTTCTTCACTCATAATCTCGCAACGACTGGCATGATAACATTATACCATTGTTTTTTCTAGACCTTTTGATTTCCATGCTAGTTTTCTCCAAAAAAATATGCATATGGATTTTGGTACAAATCAAAAATAGATACTAATATTTGTATTTGTTGTAACTATGATTTGCTTAGCTTTAAATTTTACAAGAATGTTCAGAATCTTCAACAATTTTTTGGATTGGAGGGAGTATGGAGTTAGGCAGTTAGCATATGACATTACTGGTATCCGTGTTAGTTTGTTTAATGGCTTGTTGCTAACTGATGGTTAAAGTGTGAAATGCTTATTTTTTCCTGGGGATCAATATTGTTTAGTTTGAACATCATGCATCATTATCCTTTAGCAGCTCTTTGGCAGTTCTTTTCTTGCAGTTTGAGAAAACAAAAGAAACTAATGGGTTAGGGATGATAAGTCTGCTCCTTTCCAGAATCAACTTCTTTTCTTGCAAGTACTCGACTTGTCAGTCGCCATTTGCTTAACTCATATGTTCTCTTGATGTAAGTTGTTACACTACCATTATTAAAGAATAAAGGATCATTAAGACAATCCATCATCTGCATTAGAATTATCAGTAGTAGGTTGTTTTGGTGTTCTTCAACTGTATGTCAATATATATTCTGCAACTCCTGTTCATAGATTAGGGATAGCTGACTAGTTAGTTCAGTTGCAACTGTTTTGCTTCTGTCAAACTTTCCTCTCCAGAAAGGAGATTGCTTTATTACTTCAAATGAATTCATTGACAACTATTTTTGTGACAATTTTGCACACGATCAGATACAGGTTAACAAAATGATATTTTTTCCAATCTTAAAGAATTTTGGAAAAAATTTGGAATATCAAAAGTTTATTTTAATATTCAAATTTGAAACAACTTATCTGTAAGGTAGACCGCATTTGATGGGTGATGGTTGATTTTTTAATATTCAAGCAATGCATTATATATTGTTACACTGTTGATTCAAGCTTATGTGTCGTTCAACTTTAGCATTGCGTTTGGATTGAAGTATAATTTGTAGTACTCTAGCTTATTAGTATATCACATGCCACAATCCCTTTACCTTGTAATATCATTTGGTTTCTTTTGATCATTTTAATTTTGTTTCTGTTACTCTTTTATGATGATGGTTACTTATTCTGTATCAATGGCATACTTTCAGATCAGGGATTATATACTGTTTAACAACCATAAGAATGGCTAATAGAGCAGATTCAGACGTCGATGATGATTTTAGCGAACTCTACAAGGAATACACTGGTCCCCCAAGATCTAATACCGCTGGTGTGCCTGAAACTGCAAAAACAAGCAAAAGGTCTCATGCTGGTTCAGATGAAGAAGAGGAACCCCTAGATCCTAATGCTGTTCCCACAGATTTTACTAGTCGTGAAGCTAAGGTTTGGGAGGCAAAATCTAAAGCTACTGAAAGGAACTGGAAGAAAAGAAAGGAAGAAGAAATGGTTTGTAAAATATGTGGAGATTCCAGCCACTTTACCCAGGTATTTAATGCCATTATATCAAGTAGGTTTCTCAGTTTGTCTGATTGGTTGCTGAAAGTTGTTGTCACACACTGCGGTTGTTTCTCACTGGTATTGCACTTCCTCTAAATAAGTGGAGGCCCTCCATCTCAGTAGTCTTTCCCCTTTACCAGTTCCCAAAACAAAGAAATAACAAAAAGTTCAGGGAGAGGGAGACATCAAAGCATAAGTATCATGAAATCATTTCTTGAAATTTATGGGATACAAACATCCATATAGCGTAATAAATCTTGAAGTACCTCCAGCTCTATGGTTATAGTAAGTCATCAGATGTGTCTGGTTCACTTCTTTCATATTCACGTTTACATAATAAGGGTGGCGGTACACTATGACATTGGCTATCCTGTTGTGAGATATCATTGTTAGAAAATGTTTTCTTTTTTCCGCTGATGCATCTCTCATGTATTGCTTTGACATACAGTTACAATGGTTTCTCAATGCTAGAAGGCTGTTAGGACTTAGGAATACCGTTGGTAGCACAATCATTATTAACTGTGTCATCATTAACTTTTTAATGCTGCTGAAGAGTGTTATTCTGTGATATTCTCTTTCAAAAGAACATTTTGTCCTAGTTATGTCAAATTTTATCTTTTCTCTTTTTTGGGTTCTAAAACTAATTTACATGAGAATTCGTTTTTGGTGTTGAATGTACCATTTGGTTACCTAGGGTTGTCCGTCTACTCTTGGGGCTAGTCGGAAGTCTCAAGAATTATTTGAAAGGGTTCCTGCAAGAGATCCTCAAGTAAAAGCACTTTTCAGTGACAGGGTTATTAGGAACATTGAGAAGGATATTGGGTGCAAAATCAGAATGGAGGAGAAATTTATAATTGTTAGTGGCAAGGATGGACAAATATTGTCCAAGGGTGTGGATGCCGTTCACAGAATTAAGAATGAGGGTGACAAAAAAGGTGAATCCAATTCTAACGTGGACAAGTCCAGGTCACCGAAAGGGAGAAGTCCTGTTGCCTCAAGAATGGTACGCTCTGATTCACAGAGGTCCATCCCTAGTCCAAGAAACCCTTCACGCTATAACCAGAGGTCTGGCAGACAAGACAAGATCATTGAAGAGCATGTGCGTGAAGAATTTCAGAAGTACCCAAAGGGATCCCCACAAGGTAGGGATAACATACGGTTGGATATGCTGCCTGTATATAGATGGAAAAATCATGGTTTTAGCTTATGAATACTCCCTCTTCATTCTTTTGTAGTTCTTAGTTCTTCATTAGTAAAAAAAGTTATTTTTTGGCCTCAAGTTACATAATAACTTTGCTTCTTGCTTGTTCTTTTATTTGCAGCCAGAGGTAAGTTCATATGTTCAAGAATTATGTGTTGGATTCTGAAGTAAATTTCTGGGTGGGTCTGAATTGAAACCGATTGATTGTCTTCATGAAAGCATATCCTAGACTCCTTTGCTACTGATGGGTTCTCTATGAGAATTTAAGTTAGTCTGTGTAGTTAACGATGTGTTGGTTGTCTGGCATCTTGAGTCAAAGTGTTTAATACGCTCTTCATTTGATGAAGCTTATGTGAATGATGGAGACCGCTGGAGCCGATCAACACATTCAAAATCACCTTCTCGCCCTCCATACACTGGTGGTTCATATAGCTTAAATGATAATCACAGAAATGAAGGACGCGATGCAGACAAACGTGGACCTGATTTACAGTCTACCCATAAGGGTGGTGGCTATTCTACTTTTCCTCAGACTTTGGAGGAACTAGAGTTGGAGTATAAAAGCAACGCAATGGATATTGCAAAAATTCGAGATAAGGAAGAAGATGAAGAAAATTACAGGCATCGTGAGGTACTCCATTCTCGTAGATTCTCATTTTTGTACTTTTAATGAACAACAAACATTCGAATGATGCTACAAAACTAAATCTTTTATTCCCTTTCCTTTTTAAGGTATTACACTTTCTCCCTCTCCTATAAATTCTTCGAAAGTGGAAAATGGGTTTTTCTAACTTTTTATTTTCTGTGTATAACAGGCTGTTAAGGAAATTAGGGAAAGTTACACGAAAAGGTTAGCTATGTTGCGTGAAATGCATGCAAAACAGTGGGAAGAGTTTCTTCAACTCGACATCCAAAGAAGGCGGCAACAAGCCTGTCAGCAAATGCCTACTTCAGGGTTTGTTGGTTATAAGCATAATAATAACAATTATTATGAGTATGGTAATACTGCCGGCAATCCGTATGCTAACAATATGCCAATGGAGTCAAGAGTAAGGTATCCAGAACTTGATAACTATTCTTCTTTGAGGTCCAACAACAATTATGACGACTTTCAACGCCAAAGGCACGATGATTATGGGGAGACATATAATCGATATTAGATCATATATATTAGGAAATCCGGTGAGTCGTCTTATTACTCTTTGATCATAGCTAGTAGGTGTAAATATTACTTCATTTTTGTCTCTTGATCAAACAATGCTTCACCAATTGTGGTTCTTGAGTGGTTCAGAACTTAAGAAAGAAAGAAAAAAAAAATCATCTTTTCAGTGCCTTAGTTAAATTTTGACTTGCAAATTTTCAGGGGCCAGATCCAGGTTGGGATTGGGAAGGCAGAAACTAGGTAAGTATCACAATCAAGCTTTTCTTTGGTTATTTATGAACTTGTTGCTACTTTTTTCTTTTCTTTTTCTGTTCCCTTTGTTTTAGGAGATGATTGTTGTTGAAACCAATGGAACATGACTTTGGTTTGTCTTTAGATTTTAAATTTTGATGGTGTTTCTAAGGTACTAAACTACTATTGTTGGTTATTGGGCATGAATTTGATTTGTAAAGAAGCATCTTAGGGTTGTTTATCAAATGCTCACCGGTGAGAGTTGTCATTCTTTCTTACCTTGTTGGGTAACATTCTTGGTCATCAAAATGGATTGTTTGTAAGCATCTCTTAGACTCTTACCCAATAAGCGCTAGTTGGGTAAGGGTTTGTTTGGTTGGTTTTCTATTATGTCTTGTATGGATAAAGTTGTCTTTGTGGGGATTAATCTGTTTTTATAGGTTGGGAATGTTTTTGTTTGGGAGGGTTTTTACATAGATGGAAGGAGTGTGCTTTTTAACTGGGAGAGATAGGTTTGGAAGAAAAAAAAAACTTGGCTTTTTGCATAAAGCTCCCCTAGAAGCTTATTGGATAAGCCACTTTCTATATAATTATGCCACTACCAAACAATCATGCATAGCTGGCCGATTAAGTTGTTAGTCCCATAAGGTCATTAAGTTGCAAACCAAAAGGCTCGAGAGTCTTCTTTCTTGCTTACCGGGTACGAACCTCATTTGTTGCTGGTAAGCTTTTGGTAAACGGCCCATAACCCTCCTATCCCAAAGACAACACTGCTGCTGGTGGACATGTTATGTTCTACCAAATCATTCTTTTGCCTTTCGGATTGAAATTTGAAAAGAATGGTTGTGGTTTGGTAATGGTTTGAAGCTGCTTTTGTGCAACATTTATGTAGTTTGGTTATTAGTGTTGGTCTAGATTCAAAAGGGTTGAAATGGAAGGCATCAATTCAAGAATGTAAGGTGACATTTGGTTCTATGAAATTGGAAAGAATTAGAATGGTCAATTTTATTGATCAAAATTCATTCATATGTTAGTTCATTCTACGAGTTTTAGTACATATTTTCAATTCCACAAATATTGAATCTAAATTTAGTTCATTATACGAGTTTTAAATACATAATTTCAATTTTGCATATAGTGGAATCTAAATTCCTTAGTAAGAAATTATCCATTTCATCTTATCTTTTCTTAAATTTACTCTAATCTATTCTATTCCACCATGACGATTATCTCCACTGCCACCATTGTTGTTGTCAGTTATCACCACTGATTAAATTTAGTGAATCAAACTATACATATTTCAATTCCATGGCCAAAAAGTCAATTGAATAAAAATGTCGAAATAAATAAATTAAAGGAAATTGTTTGCATTGATTTATTCAAGAATAAACGGGGAGAAGCAGCATCGACGTCGGTAATAACGGTGTGAAATGACGAGTGGGCCCCGAGGGTATAAATGCAATAAATAAAAGAAGGCCCACGTGGGACGTAACATTTGGAAATCATAAATTTTCGTTGTTTCTTTAAAAATCAATCTTTTATATCCTCCTTTTTTATAAGATAAAACTAACTTGAAGTTTCGTTGATTTCATTCATCATGATACTGATCGTCATTGTTCATAGCAATATAAGTGTATAACTCTTTGAAAACCATTGAGAAAAGTTTCAAATTGAGAGAAAATTCAGCCCTGAAGTTAAGCTAGGGTGTATCCGGAAATTTAAGATAATTAGTAGTCCATAAACACATATACGATAAACTTTCAATCTATTTGTTTAAAATTATAGAACACAATCAACACATGGTGGTGGTTTTAACTTTTAAGCCTCGTCTATGGTAAATTGGTAATTTGTTTGTGTTTAAAGAAATAATATAATGTTAATATGTTTACATACTACAATTTATGAACAACTTGTTAAGATTTTATTTCGGAGAATCATTCTCTTTGATGAATTTCATATGGTACTTTGTCATTTAATTTGTGTTGTTGTTTTACTATCATATTATACTATGAACTTTTATAATTTGTTTTGTTAGTTACTGGTCTAATTAGTTTATAATCTTGGCACATGTGTAACTATAACATGACCTCTAAAAAAATTTAAACGACCCTGTTGAAAATATATTACAGGACATATAACATTCAAATATAAGATCTACTAAAAAGAAGTTTGAACTCTTCTCAATCATTTAGATTGATACATTCAGATATTTAGTTCAAGTTTGAGTTTGAAGATTTCTATTTTGATGTTCATAAACTAGTTGTTGGCAGTAAATATTTGAAACGCTTCTGAATCATGTGGTTCATACCTTGTATCTATTATTACATCCTCATGTTGGAGTAAAAATTTGGGGGTAGAGATGGCAAAGAAACGTTTTCAACGCATAACCCAATACCCGTATCCAATTTGACCCATTCCTGGACCCGGCAAATTTAATACAGAGGTGTGTTTGTTTAAATGACGACATCTTTATTTTACGAAAATATAAGAACAAATTTATACTATAGTCAATTACATGTGATAATATAGTTCATCACATGTGATACTAGATCAGAGACGGGGGCATCCTAGGTCGCAACCAAATCGTCCACGCACCACCAGGTCCATGCATGTGTATTATCACATGTGATAAAAGTGTTCTCGTGTTTTCATAAAATGAAAATGTTCTCGTTTAAACCTCCACACATATATATATATATATAATAAAAATTAATGGTTTAATGTTTAAATTATTGCACATTTAATCAACTAATATATTTTTTTGAAAGAAGATAATAATATTTGATCTGTAAAAAAGAAAAATATCATTTTGAGATATTTAAAAAAAGAAAACTTTAAAATATACAATAATTTGTACCATAATTATATATTCAATATAATTCTAGTACTTGTCCAAGATGAAAGAAAAGTATAGTATATTTGTTATTTTGCTATATCTACTTAATTATAGCATGTTTGTATTTTTTTTTTTTGAAACAAGAAAAAGATAATAGAAAAAACTCAAAATCATGATGAAGAGTGGGCGGGGAAAAATTCCCGATTCCTTATCAGGACGGGTAGAGTGGGATGCAATCATATTTCCCGATGAGGTATGAGTGGTGATAGGGATCGGGGGCGGGGATAAGAATTTGGCCCTGGTGCCATCGATCTGTATTTGGAAGAAGCTTGTTTGACATGTATTTTTTTTAAAAATAATTTCATACTTAAATGAACTGTATATGGAAATTAAAAAGGTCAAGGTATGATACACATAGAAAATAGACCAAGACTTTTCAAAACATCGAAGATAAGAAAGAAAAAAAAGGACCAAAGTATTGATACTTTGTAAGTTGTAACTATTAACACTTTGTTAATACTTACAAAGAGAGAAAAAAAAAGGCCAAAAGCATTTAGCATCTTTCGATGTAGCTAATTTTTCATGCATTAAGAGCAAATTGGTTATTTGATAGTGAAATTGCTTGAAATGACCTCAATAGATGTAAGAATTTTTTTTATTTATTTAATGTTTTGTTTGTTGGATATGACATTGAATTGAATTGCAAACACTGATATGATAGAATGCAAAATTGCATGTGGACGTTCGGAATTTGCTCAGAAGATGTTTTTTGCTCAAAAACTTTCTTTAAAAAAGTCGGGCAATACTTGACGCACAAAAACTCAAGGCTGGCTTTCTTCTTTTGTGAATATCATATTTTTTACAAAGTCAATTTTTTTAAAGGGTATCCTAGATATTTACCTAAACTAATTCCTGGCAATTTTAACACTGCTAAAGCATGCAGCCCTGAGATAATTCCCAGTGGCCACAAGTTGTTTACACCTGAATTCGAACCTAGGGTAGATGAGTTATTTAGCGTCATCCCCCACAAGTCTTAACCAGTACGCCACAACCGTTGTGGTTAAAAGCCAAATATTTTCACCACAAATGTTAAAAAAACAGAGCTAACAAAATTAAAATACATGTTAACCATTTACACACATATTTTAAATATAAAAACACTTGGGTAATTTTTGCTTTTGAACATCTCGTCGTAAATATCTACTATTAATAAAGTTACATATAAAATGAAAGTACGAGTCAATTGAATGATTGATTATTCATTTAATTTTATTTGATGTGCTTCTAATAGAAAAATTATTTTAATTCCGGATTAATTTATATGCATTTCAAGACAACTTTTAATTTCTTGATTTCCAAAGATTTTTAATATACTATGAAATTTGATGATAAATGAATTATAAAATTTGTAATTTTTCTTCTTCCTTATTTTTTTTTAAAGTTCATATTTTCATTAAAAACATATCATGCGTTATAAAAAAAAAGTACAACTAAAAATATCGTCAACAACCAACCACCTTTATTTATTTTTAACACGATAGTCCCTTTTTCTTTGTGGGGAATAGAACGAGAGACAAAGTTGTACTTGCTTATTCTTTTCGCAAGTCCTTTTCTAGTAAAAAGAAGGAATGCTTGCCTAAAACTTAACAAAAAAATTAAACTAATGTTAAATACATCCTATTCGGTTCTTATTTTAATCATACATTTGCATAATCATCGTTCATTATTTATTATTTACCTATACAAAAGATTTACATCAATAGTTTCATTTTTTTTTACTTATCGTACACAAAAATTGATAAATTTTAAAATATTTTTACATACATTAACATAATCTTTATATATATTAAAGGAACAACCTTGAAGTATTGAGGTGGCATTATGAGAAGTAAGTATTCTTTTTTGTTGATTTGTGGTTTAGTTTTAGTAGTCCCACATTGGTGAAAAGTTGAAATTTTTGAACAATGTGAAGTGTATAAGAAAGGTTGATTGAATGTCTTTGTGTCAATTCATAGAGTTTGCCTCATGAGGTTGTCTTATTTTAGATGACCCACTTTAAAATCTCTAAAGTCTAACCATGGTTGGAATCAAAACCAACCAAATGGTAAAATTTATAGTGCAAAGTTAAAAGTGAAACCAAAGATAATGACTTGACAACATAAGGTTTGAGTATTTCTTAAATCTTCAACTAAAGTTACCAAAGGTATCGATTAAAATAATCAAAAATTAAATTCAATAAAAAGCAAGAAAACACATTACATTGGTTGGAATGAAATACAGAAATAGTCGTATCCAAACAAGATTGATGATCAAATAAAAGAATACGAGAACGATTAATTGATCAAATTATTTATAATGTTATATTAAACTTATGTATAAAATTATATATGATTATGTGTAACCTAGGTCGCGGACCATTTTAATTAATTTCGATTAAACAATATCAAAGGATGTTAGCTCAGTTGGATATGTAACATCCCTAGGGGGTGAAAGCCACACTACCAGGGTTCGATTCCTGCTGTTGACATTTCTGAGATATCCAGACTTTGGGCCTGGGCCTTAGGGGTCAGGTTCTGGGCCGGTACGGGAGGATCCAGTCTATGGGATCCACTTCCCTGCCGGTCGGGTTCAGCCATAGGTTGGACCGGGTCGCAGCGGATTAGTGGGTTGGCCCGTAATGGAGACCCGATACTGCTGGAGCGTGTGTGTGTTATAGATGCCGTTCAAAAAAGAAATTCGATTAAACAATAACGTATATTTCTACTAATAGCGTGTAGCTCAGTTGGTTAAGAAACGATAAGATGTTTGCTCCAATAATGTATATTTCTGTTGCAAGTTATTGCTATGAAAAGTCAAACGCGCCAATTTCAATCATTTCATGAATTAATTAAAGCAAATTAATTACTACTTTACTTTTTAAAAAATATTCCATAAATGAACATATCATTAAAATCGCATCACCAAAACACGGTGGTGTATTGCCACGTCGTTTTCTTAGTTGCTACTTTATAATTTTCGAAGACCTACGTAATGTCCTATGCAACTGTTTCATTAAAAATCTATGTAAGTAATGAATTTATTTTATGTAATGATGAAAGTATAACAGAGACTATTGAATCTTTTTTACACCATTGCAAAAAAAATTACATTTCTTACAAAATGTCACCGTAATGTTTTGATATATAAATGTCACCCAATTAACTATAATTTTTTTGGATTACTCTTTAAAGAATTATCATTTTCACAATAGCATATAGTTTTTAAATAAAATAATAAATATGATAGTTACATATATATTTTCATCGATCTAAGACTAAACAACTTCAAATAGACGACTTTTTATGTGTCGTCGACCTCAGACCCGACCTTCTCAAGCCCAATTAGTCTCATGTGAAAAAGTCTAGACGTGTTATCATATATGGTGAATTAATTTATCTCCAAATACATATGATTGAACAAAGACAGATCTGCATAGGGGCATAAGATGGTACAGAAACGGACCACTACTTCTTGGTTCTGTTGTTACAGAAATAATTTGTGTTTTTGAATGGTGTTATCGTAATGTTTGGTGTGTGACCCTATATTTATTGCAATTAACACTACAACAAAACTGGTTTTATTGGACGTCTAGATTTTCTAAGCGTCCTAATAGAATACTTTACAGAACTTAAGTTTATAGGAGCAAATCATAAATCGTCTTATTTAAAAGCGTTACAATAGATTTATAGAACGTTTTTAAACATTTTAACAAACGGCACTTTTAAAATAAAGTGTCATATTAGCTGTTTTATACAACAATTTTGAAAAGTATCCTATTAATCCATCTTTTTATAGGATACTTTTGTTTACTTGACATTTTTTCAAATAACGTTGTATAAAATAGTTGATATGACACTTTATTTTAAAGGCGTCGTAAAAAATTTGTTGAAACACCTAAAAATGTCATATAAACTTATTGTAACACTTTTAGATATGACGTTTTTTGTTTTTGTCCTATAAACTTGTGTCTTATAAAATATTCTTTTAGGACGTTTTTTTATTTTAGGCGTTCTATGAAATCAATTTTGTTACAGTGTAAGTTGTTAACTGAAGTTTCATTTGGTCGAGTTGGTCATCATCATTGTAATAAGATCTCTTGTTTATGAGTGGTCGAAAGAAGCGCGGACATGGCTCAAACCTTCGACCTTCCCAAAGAAAAGAATCAAACAAGCCATGTTTATCTATATTGCCTTATAATGCGTCAATTTCAGTTTTCTTAAAAAATTAAGAGTTACATTTTCTTTTGCATACGTACAAGTCTTAAATTTACATTCCACGTTCCTCCAAAACCGCCCTCATTTCTCTCCAAAACCATCCTAATTTCTCTCCATCTCTTTTCTCGACCCAACTCCAAGAACAACTCCTCTATCTCTATTCGATGAAGTATCTCCTCATGTTGCTTCGGAGATTGGCAAACACCTATTTCTCCCTTTTCCATTGATCTTATTTTGGACATTCAGGATGTTCGACTGCTTAACTTCCAGATAGAGTTCTACAAACTTTGAACTTGAATCGAAATGCATCCTGCTACATCGCACAAATACATCGGCTAGTATATAAAATAAGTTTACTTTCTTTTACCTTTATCAAAATGATGTCATGATTTCTTTTCTGAATCCACCCCCGTCGAAGGACATGTGAAAAAAAAAATGTACACATGCAACTAACTATAAACTAAATATGGAATTTCATGATAAAATCACTTTACTTAATGTTTTGTGCAAAATAATAATATGCAGGCAATTGCTTTAAAAAGTAATATATATTTATAAATAAATAAATAAATACGTGACCCAAAAATATGGACATAATCTAAATTTGTGGTAGGCATCTTATTGCTCTTTAAGTTCGCACCAAACGAGTGGGTTCCTTCATATATAATATATATTCACATTTTGATTTCAAATGAATATATGCATCATGCATGATCATCTTGCGTCACATTTCTTTTCAATCAAAAACGTATATTTTATATTAGTGGCTTTAAGCTAAATTATAGACCAATTCGTAACCATAATATATATAGCATTTATGATGTTCATGCATGTAAGACGATAATCAAACAAGATTAAATGAACCTAAATATATTACATAATCTGAAGATATTATATGACACAATCGTCTTTGTAGGATAATATTAAATGTATCTAAATGTCCTAATATATTATTAAATAAGATTTATATGTATACGATCAAACAATAATACATCATATCTTAAAATATATAATGTCATTACAATAGTTGATTATAAACTTGTTTTGTATTGACAATTTTTTTTAGAAATATTTGAACTAAAATGTTTTATTAGTTTCTTTATGGGGAGTGTTAATGTCACCCTTAATATAGGGGTGGACACGGAATTTAATGCATTTTATAGGTGTGTGTATGAAATTTAATGTATTTGTGTGAGGATGACATTCACCCTTAGGGGTGTCATTAGCTTCCCCCTTCTTTATATGACATTTTTATATAAAAATGTGATACGAACAAAATATTCTTTTACAAGACATTTGTTTTCACTGGACTCTGTTTTAAATAATGTATTATTAAAAAAACTAATATAACGCTTTATCTCAAAAGTGTTCTACAAAGCTCGTTATAACGTGCATAATGGTCATATCAACTTATTAGAACATTTTTAGATAGAACACATGTTTAGGAACAAACTTAATTACTAAAATGCATTTTATATATTATAATTTGTATATATATATATATATATATTTGATGATGTTGGTTCATTTAGAAACTAGAAGAAGAGTGGAAACTATAGAAACTTTGACAAATCAATATAAAAAATAATATTTTTCATGATTTTTTTCATCAAATTTTATGATTTAAGATGATATTGCACATATGTTTGTTTCATAATGTAAAAGTTTCACGTGTATTTGTTTTTCATAAGTTGAAAGTTTCTCATATATTTTTTTATGAAAAGTTTAATATGTTTTTGTTTGATAGTGTAAAAGTTTCACATGTAATTTTTTCATAAGATAAAACAAACATATGTGCAATAATATCTTAAATCATAGCATTTGATAAAAAAAAATCATAAAAAAAAATATTTTTTATATTGATTTGTCAAAGTTTCTATAGTTTCTACCATTCATTTAGTTTCTAAATGAACCAGCCTCATTTGATATCCTATATATATATATGGTTAGGTTCAAATGTGAACTCAATTTTGGCTGTGAACGTGAGGACGAATCTCAGCCACACATCTTCGGTTATGGCGGACGCGATCACGGAGGATTGACGCGATTCATGGGAGGGTGGAGATTATTAAAGGAGGAACTGCAGTCAAAGTTCGCCGCTTTTATCGACGGGATAAATGATCGAGATTCGTCCTCACTTTCACAACCAAAAATAAGTTCACATTTGAACTTTCCTATATATATATATATATATATAAAGTCAATATTTTGGTGCAGCGAGATGGGGTCTCAAAGCTAAACGTGTCCACAATAGAAGGTTCTTATAAGCGAGTTGAAGTAGAGTTCTTGACTTCTTGTAAGTTACCACCATACATATATGTGATTCTTATAAATTAACAAAAAATATAGTACTTACAAAATTTCCAATACGTTTTGAGTTTTTGTATAATATTATTGTATCAATTAATATTATTTTATTAACATTCTATTTACTTCTTGATTTATCTATCCACTTTTGGAGAGAGAAAAATAGATAAAACTCACAAAAGGAGGTTCATATAGATTACTAGAATAGTTGAGTTTTAATGATATTTTTATTTTGTTGAGTAACAATAACGTGCTAACTAAGAAAAATTCTTAATTACTAGTCACTATATAGTCTAAATTGGAAATGCTCGTATACCTCCATATTAAATTTCATCAAAAAAATTAAAGTTCTTGCAAGTACACTACCATATGTAATAGAATTATATATAGTACATAAATTAGGTTCTAATAAATTAAACACTTCATAAAATTGCTCTAAAATATATCTAAACATGATCCCTACTCTAAGAAAAATAATTTAATCAAGTGGTTTTTCTTTGGATAAATTAATAAGATCTAAAAAGGTTACATAAATTAAGAGAGAAATTAATTAAATAATTGGTCATTGTTTACAGATATTTTAGACCTGGTCCATATATTTAATTTTCTTGTTGCCAAATACTAATTCTAGATGTCAAACCATTGCATTCCAGTTTCCAGCTCATCATGCTCTTATATTTATTTTTACTAGAGAGAGTGTCAAATTCGTTAAATATGCAACATTCAAGCCCTTTTCATAAACTCCACCACCATAAATATACCACCATTTTCCCCCATTTCTTCCATCAAAAAAAATTAATATGGTTTTCAAGGCTTTACCTTACACTCTCAAACTTGTTCTCTTCATCTCTCGTCTTCTTTTTAGACTCCATAAAAACCATACAAAAGTTCTCAAGAGAACCCTTAGCAACAACAACACCCATGCATCTCATTTCAAATCACAAACCCCATTTTCGCTCGCTGATCAATACGATCTTTCACGAAAGACGTTGATCTTCGATGTCGAAGGAACCCTCTTGAGATCTTCGTCAGTTTTTCCGTATTTCATGTTGGTTGCATTCGAAGCCGGAAGCCTAATTAGGGCTTTTCTACTCTTCACTTTATATCCACTTCTTTGTTTGGTTAAAGATGAACTCTCTCTCAAGATTATGGTCATGGTTTGCTTTTTTGGAATAAAGAAAGATAGCTTTCGAGTTGGAAGCTCCGTTTTGCCGAAGTTTTTCTTGGAAGACGTTGGTTTGGAGGGTTTTAATGTGTTGAGAAGAGGTGGGAAGAAAGTTGGTGTTAGCAAGTTGCCACAAGTTATGGTTGAATGTTTCTTGAAAGATTATTTGGAGATTGATTATGTTTTTGGAAGAGATCTCGTTGTTTATGGTGGATACTTTGTAGGTATCATGAAAGAAAACAAAAACCACATTAAACATCATCTAAACAATGTGTTAGAAGAAGAAGAACCCAAAGTTTGCTTCTCAAATAGGTCCATTAAGCACGATTGGAACTCATGTAGTAAGGTGACTACTTATAAAAACTCTCTCTCTCTCTCTCTCTCTCCCTATATATATATATATATATACATGGTCAGCAAAATCGTAGAAAAAAATTGAAAAACTGAGAAACACTATGACAACCGTTCATCTGGATGATATTTACATGTGCATATAAATAATTTATAAGCAATTTGTCTGGTATGCACATGTGCCTAAAAACAAAAAAAACAACTTCAATTATCTGTATGCACATGTGAATACCGTCAAGATGAAGATGAACATTTATCAGGGTGTTCTTAGTTTTTATTTTTTAGGGTTTAATTTATTTTCTCTAAACCTCCTTCTATACATATAATTGAAGTTTACCCCTATAAACACCTATTTGTGTGTGTATATACATGCATACACACACATATATATATTAATAAAGAAAAGTTCAAATGTGAACTTATTTTTGGTTGTGAACGTGAGGACGAATCTCAGCCACTTATCCGGTCAATAAAGGCGGTTTTGACCTGGTTCCCCTCCTTTAATAATCTTCACCCTCTCATGAATTGCGTCAATCCTCCGTGAACGCGTCCACCATAACCGAAGATGTGTGGCTGAGATTCGTCCTCACGTTCACAACCAAAAATGAGTTCACATTTGAACCTAACCCTATATTAATATATATATATATATATACATACATTAGAAGTTGACTGATTTGTGTATGTATTCACAGGAAGTTTATTCAACTAGCGATGGAGAAAAGATGGCATGGCAAGCTCTTCCAAGAGGAAGATATCCAAAACCACTAATCTTTCATGATGGCAGATTAGCCTTTAGACCCGAACCACTAACTATGCTAGCCATGTTCATGTGGTTCCCTTTCGCCATAGTTCTATCCATTTTCCGAGCCATCATTGCAATCTTTCTACCCTATGCTGCATTACTTCCAATCCTATCCTTCACCGGTATGCAACTCAAACTCTCCAACAACAATAACTCCATTAAAAACTCCATTTCCTCCATTAATCACCATAAACAACACAAAGGCCTTCTTTATGTATGTAATCATCGAACATTACTCGACCCATTATACCTTTCCTTCGGCCTCAAGAAACCCTTCGCTGCAGTCACGTACAGTCTAAGTCGAATGTCGGAAATCATATCACCGATTAAGACCGTTAGATTGACAAGAGATAGAGAGAAAGATGCTGAAACGATGGATAAGATGTTAAAGCAAGGAGACTTGGTTGTCTGTCCAGAAGGTACAACATGTAGGGAGCCATATCTGTTGAGATTCAGCCCTTTGTTTGCTGAGCTGAGTGATCGTATTGTTCCAGTGGCTTTAGATACTCATGTTAGTATGTTTTATGGGACAACAGCTGGTGGGTTGAAATGTTTAGATCCGTTTTTGTTTATGATGAATCCGAACCCGGTTTATAGAGTTCGATTTCTGGAGATGGTGAGTGGTGTTAATAATTCATCATCATCATCTTCAAAGTCTGAAAGTTTTGATGTTGCAAATTATGTGCAAAGTGAGATTGGGAAGACGGTGGAGTTTGAATGCACGAGCTTAACGAGGAAGGATAAGTATCTGGTGTTGGCCGGAAACGAAGGGATTGTTAATAAAAGATGATCGGCCGCCGGTGATAAAAGATTGATCGGAAAAAAAGAAGTTTGATTTTTGTTTCTTGAAACAAAAGATGATATTTGAAATGGGATATATATATATATATTCTATATATATATATATATATTCGTATAGTATGTAGTTATATATACACCGTGCACCCAATATTGATTTGTTGTATTGGTTCTTTTTTTAAAACGCTAGTTGTATGTATATATGTTAATATGCTCGTTAATTAGTATTCTTTATTTGGATTTATTTTACAGGAATGATGGAGTAACTAATAAAAATTGAAACATATTGGTTTTTTATTGGATGGTGAATTGATACATGTGTAGTGTGTGTTTTTAATATTCTAATTTATTACAAGTTTTTTTTTCAATGGTGTATAGCTCAGTTGTTAATGGATGGGGGTTAAGTTTATTCAAACTCGAATTGTCCCGGATTCGAGTCCGGGCGTCCTCATAGCCACAACCGCTGTGAGTCAGGTATGCCCCCACATTATGAAATTGACACCCGATTGGGGTTGTCGGTATCAACCTTTTGTCCAAAAAAGTTTTGTTTTTTTTTCTACTTGATAGTTAAAACATTGATGTTATGTTTGATAAATTAGCTGAAAAATATATGTTAATTTAAAGTCCAAATAATAATAAAAATGACATGTTAAAAAAAGAATTAGAAAGTATATGAGAAGAAATTGAAAAAAAATCACCTTTAAAGTTTATTAAAACAATACTTCAAATATCATTTCAAAATGCTACTTTATAGTCTTCCAAAACGATTTTTTTAATAAAATCCAAAAATAAGATAGCTTAAAGTATTATCAAATATTGTTTAAACCATGTACCTATAAACACAAGATTATTACAAGTGAAATCGTTGGATTGTCAAGTCTAGTAAAGTGACACGGTAGGAAACATGAAACAGATCGACAAACGTCAAATCCAAAAGGGTTAGAACTTACAAGCATAAGAACTAACGAAATAACGAGAAAACTCGAAATAGTCTCAAAGAGAACTTTTATTAATAATCAAAACTTATCAAACGACGAAAATATTGAACCCTATTTATAATCTAGAACTAGGAAAATATTACCACTAAACTAGAAAAGATAATCACCTAATAATTCTAATCAAATTAGGAAACTAGATGATTACCTAAAACTAATAATTAAAATAAAAGAATTATTAATTAATTAAGGAAACTAAAGGATCAAATCTTGGTAGCACGTGAACTGGTAAGGAAGCAAAGTAGCAAACAACAGCGTAGGCGGGGTGGTTGGGCAGCCTACCCCGCCTTCTTACTCGCCCAGATGACGAAAAAACGGACTACCCGTCTTCTCACCCGCATTGTTGAAAACAAGCAGAAAAGTAGGCGGGTTTCTAAGCGGCTCAATCCGTTTGGAAAGGGGCTTTTGTCCTTACTTACTCTTATCGTTTTGCTCTTGGATCCTACTGTAACTCTCCCTACATCATAAATGCTTGGATATATTATTACTCATTTAGGTTATTTAAATTTCAACATTTTAGTTTGTTTATCAAGTATGTCGATGATGAAGATTTATTGTTTGATATCCAACTTGCTTCCTTCTCTTGGTTGTCCCACAAAACTAAAGGCTTTACTAGCCGGTGGGCTTGGTGGTGTAGTGACATGTCTATTGGTTTTTGTTTTTTGTTAGTTGGGTATGTTTAGTCGTTGTATTGTTTGAAGTGTTATATAGTCACTAGTCTTTGGTGGGTTTTGTTTTGTTGCCTCCCTCCTTTAATTTGTGTGTCCTGAGGTCGGTGGTTTTACTATAATAAAATTGTGTTTATAAGATACAATTAATAAAAAAACGTTCTAATAGACCACTTTAAAGGACATATATTATAGAACCAAAAAATAAAACGTTTTATCTAATGGCGTTGGAAAAGTTTATAGGACATTTGTGGATGTCGTAACAAGTTTATTAGAACATTTTTCATAAAAAACATCGCATTAGCTAGTTTATAAGACACTTTTGAGAAAGTGTTCTATAAACCCATCTTTTTATAAGACACTTGTGTTTTATAGAACACTTTTTCAAATTGTGTCCTATAAAATAATTAATATGACATTTTTTTATAAAAGTGTCATAATAAATTTGTTACGACATACAAAAACGTTCTATAAACTTATTACAACGTCTTTAGATAAAACGTTTTATTTTTCGTTTCTATAATTTATGTCCTATAAAGTGGTCTATTAGAATGTTTTTTTATTGATGATGTCCTACAAATCCAATTTTATTGTAGTGCTTTCAGACTTTTTTTAACCGTTGTATTTTATAATTTAATTTTTTTTCTTATTTTAATCTAAAGATGTTTTTTCTAAAAAAAAAAACATGACATAACTCATACGAATAATATATATTCTATTTAGAATAAATTTTTATTTAATATGAAAATTTGGATATACAACACAAAAAGGCGATTGGTAATACATGTATTTTGTATAGGGGTGATAAAGCATCGTAAACTTTAAATATTAATTACGAGCCAAATGATGATAAGTCAAATCCCACCAAGCAAGTCAAAAGAGAGGCATAGACAAGGTTGATTTTGCCTGAGAAGTATAAGTTCTTTTAAATAATGGTGTTCTTTATTAGTTATAGTTGTATTAAATGCTATTATCCAACTTTAAAGCATGTATTTATCTAATTTGTTGAATAATACATGTTTGTACTCTTTATTTCAGTTTTAGTGATTGATGTAAACACTTGTTATTCTATTCATACAGAAGGAACGATAAAGAAAGTAATTTAGAACTTAGTTTTGCTGACATGCATGCTAAGCATGCCCCCATCCCAGGTTGAGTGTTGGAAGAGTTGGTGAGCCAAACTTACTTGACAAATTTTCACTCTAAAGTTTGACTTGCCAATAGTAGTGTTTGTCAGACTACTATTTGACTTTATATTGTATTGATCTTCTTTCAGATAGATAACAAACCAAACCGCTTTGGTGGCGATCTTGACTTCAATTCAACTAGTCTTCCATTTTGTTGAACTTTTTGTT
Source organism: Silybum marianum (assembly GCA_036898165.1). Classification (NCBI taxonomy): domain Eukaryota; kingdom Viridiplantae; phylum Streptophyta; class Magnoliopsida; order Asterales; family Asteraceae; genus Silybum; species Silybum marianum. The sequence continues at coordinate 30,280,211 of CM072541.1, read as the reverse complement.
ATTGGATCAATACAGATAGTTACAAGATTTTTATAGAGAAAATCTTATATTTTCTATTTTGAAACATAAGCTATAAATCGGATTCCAGATATAGAATGACTATGAAGTAAGAACATATGATTCTAAAATAACCTGGAATAAAATGATGAAATGACCAAAAGGATGGGTCAATCGAATTCTTCAATTCAGATGGAGAATAATTGAATCTAAGATATGTTCTCACATTTTATTTAAGCCATGAATTCGATGGTGACCAAGATCTGAACCCTTGAACGGTTCGGATGTTAATCTATATTATATATTATTAGTGTTGCTTTTATCGGATACAAATATTACAAGGCAACTGATAAGAATTTCTTTCTAAGTGTTGAATCGGGTGCTACCGTGCTAGTACAATATTTATAAATCATATGGTTATGACCAACATTGAGAGAGTGATGTTTGTTGATTATCAATTTTTGAAGTATTTTGTCATATTATTAAAGGCCAATGTCTATATATTGTATTTGAATGTTTATCAATTGGTTATAAATTAGGTTTATAAAATTCAAACACATTAATAAGTTGCATTGATGTAATATCAAATTATCAGGTCCGCCAGAGGGTGTACTAATGTGAGACTCCGAATATGGCCTCCAAAAAATTTGGGGCCCCCAAATTTTTTTGGGGCCTAATTATATTATATATATTTGTTTTCCCATATTTTAACTCAATTATTTTGGCCTCTCCCTCTTACTTTAACTTATTTGAGCAAGTAAATTGGTATAGCCCAATTCCCTAATTCATTTTCGTTTATACCAAATTTGGCGATTCACCATTTTCCAATTGTGACTAGAAATCTACAATCCTTCTCATTGGGTCTCTAATTTGATGATTGACCTTTCCTAGTCAGCTAGTCTCATTTATCTTAATTTTCCCCATCTCTAATTTTATGATTGAAGTACCCATCACGACTTTGTTTAATAATCTTCCTTTTTTTTGTTCTTTGTTTCTCCCTTTCTTGTTTGACAAGCAGCCTCGCCTACAGTTTCGTTCACTTCATTCGTCATGATAACAATAAAGCTTTGTTCATAAAATTATAGTCCTTTAGAAACACACAAAAATGTTGAGAGTTGATCGGGGCAAATTCGACCCCAAACTCGAGCTAGAGTTTTTCGAGAACTTGAGATAAGAACAATATGTAAACTCTTATGTGTTAATCATTTCAATTTTCAATATAGCGACTTATTGGAGAAAGTTTGATTATAAAATAACCAAATGAAGATTTTGTTTTGAATATAACATGTGGTATGAATTTTTATAAAATTTTATTCATTACTCTTCCAATCAGTTTATTAAGGGGGTTCAGTTGAAATACCAAGTAGGAATTCTACAAAGTCATTGAAATAACTTACATTCATGTGTATTTCGCTTACATCCATGAATATTTCGTTTACTTTTGGGTTATTTTGGTAAACCCAACGAAAAAATGACTATTTTGTTAACAATTCTCTAAAAATCGGCTATTTTAATTAAATTTTTTATTACTATATTAGGATATATGGAGTGGGTATTTTGTGGTTAAATGGAGCATTTATTATACGGTCCCCGCGTGCACTTGTCTTCGTCTCCGGCCACCTTCCATTTTTCTTACCTTTATTTAATTAATAATATTGTCTACAATCAATCATGTATTGTCGCACAATCTTTAATGTCTTAAATGTAGCCATTAATTTCATAATATATATACATACATACATTATATACATATCATTTTGTTAACCACTAAGTAGGATTAACTTTGTTAACCAATTTCTACTCTTACATTGTTTAGTCAACCGATAAAGTTTTTAATCATGGCATAGTTGTAAAATTGTAATATTTTAATTATAGGACGTGATTGTTTTTTGATTTCACAAGTGAACCAAGAGCAATATTATAATGTTATATCCACCATTAATTTAGAAAATTGTTTAATATCCCAATAATCTCTCCATATTTATGAAACCACCCACTTTTAGAAATTGTTTGGTATCCCGATTCTGAAAAACCATTCACACCACATATATATGAATTTTGTGCATATGTTGAATTATTTACTATGCATGAACTTCTGCGCCATGTTCACCGATAAACTTTTGTGTCGTATATGAACTTTTGAGTCATGTTCACAGATGAACTTATGAGCCATATATTAACTTTTGAGACATGTTCACAGATGAACAAACCATACTAGTCAAATTACCAATACAATTATCGACATTAGATTCATGTTCATATATAAATTTATGGATGTAATATTAACATGTATAACCATTATCACTAGGATTTCATATATAAACTTATTACCAAAACTTCAATCGATGAATCCAGTTTCATATATAAAAACCGTAAGATGATAACAGAAATATCCCCTCATATATAAAAATTACAAGGGTTGTGGCATACTGGTTGAGGCATTAGGGGATGTGGTGGAATATCCCATCTGTCCAGCTTCGAATTCAGTAGTACACAACAATTATAGTCACTGAGTTTATCAGGGCTGATGTATTGCAGTCATAATTTACCGAGATTAGTCCAGACATAGCCTGAAATATCCTTCACAAACTAACATGTTTGAGAAAAATAAAAATAATAATAAAATAGAATTTTAAAAATACAAAACTACTTGTAATTAGACTTCTTTGTTAACAGTAAAGAATAGTGGCATTTGATTGACTAATATAGATTTGTAGAATTAATATTATTTAAAGAGTTAAAAATAGTATATATATGCATAACAATTGGATCTCCTACTCATCACAGACTACTTAAGTCCAGCCTCCATTGGGTTTTGAGCCTTGCCAAATTTAGCTATAGCTAGCCGGCTTCTTGCACCAATCACTGGATTCCAAGTCCTTCTTACTACCACGATATATGTAAATGAAAACATCCATGTTTTACGAAGATACAACAACATTTTTGGATCTTTAAATTAATTAATACATAATAAAAATAAAAATAAATTAATATTTATTCACAATTTTTAGTTATTTAGATTTATCCTTATTCTTTAAATTTTATTATTATCGTTGAAGAGTTTTCATGTCAATGTGTTCATTGTCGATAATGATGTGATAATACTGTGAGATAATCATCTAATAATTATGTGATTTTTGTTCTGATAATGATGTTATAATCGAAAACAACAATGATCATGCCTACAATAATCGCTCTGTCTGTTCATCATGTAATTTTGTTGTAATAATAATATGATGAATTATCTGATACCGATTGACATATTATTTCTATGTGATTTTAGAGATAAGGATGCCACCAAATTACAGATAATACGAAATCAGATGATTATCCTTAATTAATTACTTTAGTTTCTTTTAATTTTAGTTATGAGTTAAATAATTTTGGAGAACCAAAAAATGTTCTCGTATTCTCGTAAAACAGATATATACTCGTTTGAACCTCCATTATATATGTATATTATATGTATGGTCGAATCTTATCCCGATTTCATGGAGTCATAACTGCATGCCCACCATTAATTCAATCAATATGCGCGAGACATGCAAAATGCAGAAACATCACACACCTTATTATTGCTTTGCCACAAAAAATATATAATTCCTTGCACCTGCACAACATTTATTAATTTTGATCCTCCTATCATATACTATATACATAAAATACTTTTTAAAATATTAGGTAGCTAGCTACTCTGGATTGCAATCTTTTATTATATTTCGTATTTAATTACGATTCCCAAAACAATACAGAGGTGTGTCGTTTTCGTACATCAAGATAATACGTTATACGGGCCCTCATGCACGTTATACGAATTCAATTTTTATGTATGACGTGCCTAAATCATTACATCAACTATCTGTCTGATCTCTTGTATTACAGTAAACTAAATTAACTATTCTATTAAACACCAGCTCACGAAGAAAATGGAAAACATGCATCAATGTGCTTGCTCCTACCACGCATTACCAGGCTCTTAGTGAGCTAAGGATTAATGGTTGATCGTTGTTATCACGATATATTGTGATCCTTTCTTCATGTGGGGCTTCCTAATCCTAACTTCTGAATGATTCATTTCAACCAAATTGTTTGACTTGTGCAATATACAGTTGGAGGTTGCTTCTTGCATAACTTTGACATAACGTCATTACCAAGTATAAAGATGTGACCATTATATACTCTTCTTATCATCTAGATCACCAATGTAGTCTTCTTACATCATTCTAGATATACTCTAGTACTCATTTGATCGTAGTGAGTCCTCCATAACATTGTGATATCCATCGAACATGGGAATGTGAGGTGTACTAAGCTACTCACTTCAATAGTTTTCTTGTGTAGTTTTTGGATTTAGAAAGTCTGCATTATACTATTAGCACTCTAATTTTTTTCACTGGAACACACCACTATACATCATTCTCAAATTGAAGCGAAAATCCTTTTAGCAACCAAGTTCTGATACCAAATATTAATTGTATTTGGTGAATTAGACTCGTAGTTGGGTGAATTGACTTGTTCAATATTGAGCAAATGAGCTACTTTAAATAGCCTAATTATAATGAAAATCAACCGAAAAAATCCAAAAGCAACGAACTTAAAGAAACCTAAAGTACAACCACAATCATTGAGATTATGGTGGCGTTTGTTTTTTAAGAGGTGCTGAAATCTGAAGTCTGATTTCAGTTCTGAAATGGTTATTAAACGTCTAAACGAATCAGACATAAATGGTGATTAAGAGCTTAAAATGAGAAAAACAAACAAGGCCTAGGTGTTTATTAACGGTAAGTTTACCAAGTAAAACTTTAATTTTGAAGGCTCGGTAGACACCATCACCATTGTTTTCCATGAACATAACATCGCTTCTTTGAACTACAAGTTGTTCATATATGCTAAAAGAGTACATTATCAAAATTTTCATAGATATAGTTATATAGAACACGCTTACTCGTCAAACGGATGAATATTTATATATAAATGAATTTTTGTAATATTTTATAGATTTACATCAACATACACTAGGAGAGAGCTAAAGATTTATGTGCATTTAAGTACATTTTTAGAAAACTATTTTGAATAAAAATTTGTAAGGAACTCTCCTATAGTTCAAAGCAGTCCATGGGAATAAAAGGGATTGATTAAAACAAGTTTAACATTAAATTTCCAATGTTTGGTTTTCTTTTCTTGTTTAGAATTAGACCATATTTGAATATGTTACTTTTGACCTCCTTCTCCATCTATGCTTCCCTCCATTTTCACAAAGCCTCTTAATGCAATAATCAAATACCCACTTTAATGAGACACACAAAAATAAAATAAAATAAAATTATGGGTTTCCCCATAAAGTTATCTTGGGTTGCTTTAGAGAAACTTTGAGGGAAGTTTGAGACATCTTGATCTTGGTCACATATGTATTTGAGTTTCTTCATAAACCCATAAAAAGAATAATGGTATGTATTTATGCTTAAAAGAAGAACAAGAAGGAGACTTTCTTGGGAAAGAATGGAATTTGAAGTGTGGGGATGGGTGAAGACTCGGAATTCTGTTTAAAAAAAAACTTTTACGTCTTAAGTTGTTCGAAGAGATGTGAGAGTGGTTTTGGATAATGTTTTGTTAAGTTGTAATTTGTTGGGGTGGATGTGTTATCAAGTTGTGATTGGTTTTACAAAGATATGTCATTAACCTGCGATACAATACCATATCATATTGAACATCATATATTTTTACGAGTTTAAAAGAATTTGAAAGTATATACAAAATAAAGATTTGGTAACAATCGGATTGTATCTAGTATTTAACACAAAACTTTTGCTAAACAATAATTTACAATCAATCTGGACATATGGATATAAACAATTCATTTTTATTATGTCAGTGCTTGATACAAAACTTTTGTTAAACATCAAATTTTCCATCAACACTTACCATAGTCAGACTTTTTACTCCAAACCAATACTTACCTACAAAATTTTGATCGTTTCTAATTCATTGATAGCCATCACACTCACCACTATCCGTGGGAACATTTTAGTCGAACAAGTTGCATTGGGTTCACTTTTGAATTTTAATCGGTCCTTGGATTGATCATTAAATGATTCTCAACTAAAAATGGGTTTCGACCAAGTCTAAACAACCGAAAACGGGCCTTGATATGCTTTTTCCGAACTGTTTTTCGATCCAAAATATATAACTAAGTAGGATCCAAAGATTTGGACTGGGCCTATAACCAATCTTTCTTACCAATTTCAAATCTCAAAAACATGGGCCTTGACCCATTTGTAATATATACACATTTGGGTTATGAGTATGACATATAACCTCAATAATATTTTGGGCTTTGGCAAAATTATTATGGTCATTTGGACAATTAAAATGGGATGACTTTTTTTTATATCAAAAGTAGAAAATATTTATATGGCTCTTATATATCTGTAGTTGGGATTTGTCGTTTCTTCTTGGTCGTAACAATCTCCGGGATGGATCATGAAAGATTTTGTCATAGTTGGTAGGATGAAGTGGGATGAAGCCTTAGTGGATATAGCAAGTACCAACCCGCGAAGGGTTGTGCGATTATACATAAAATTTCAAAACAATTAATTAAAAATATAATAAATATATATATTTGTAAAACGTATGAAATATATTTATTTGAGCAAAGTTACGGTACAACGTTTATATATATATATATATATATATACTAGCAGGCGTACCCGCTGTAACGCAGCGGGATTTAAATGTTTCATCAACCCTAATTTCAGAAGTATCAAACTCTTTTAAGATATCAAATTGTTTATTGCTATGAACTTAGCGGCCGTTGTGATTGCTTATTTAAAACAACCAATGTTTTCTGTAAAAGTGCTTATCAACTTATGTGGTGGCATATCAGAGTTTTATAAAATTGTTTGGATTAGCTTATGGCAGTATCACACTATAATAAGTTAATAAGTTGTTTTTTAGGAGGTGTTTGAGATTGCTTATACATGTAAAAGGGTTAGAAAAAGGGTTAAAAGTCATAATGAGATTCTAATAAATTAGGAGTGTTTAACTTTTATCACCGATGTGAAATCGGTATAAACTTCTTCTTTTTTTCCCAATCCAAATACTCAAAATAATTTATTACCGCACGCACCTAATAAGTCAATAAGTTACTTTTATAAACAATCCCAAACACCCCCTTATAAATCGTCATCCATTATTTTTACAAAACTCAAGTACAATCATAATTTAAAAAGAATAATTTGGATTTTTGTGAAGAGATTTGAAATCTTTTGTGCGACCGTTTAAATATATAACTTAAAGTATAAATATAAATTTTAAAATTGATCCACAACGTAGTTATGCTATTTATATTATTTAATAATATGATTTGATCAAAAAATATTCAATATTGGGCTCATTTATAAGATGTCGATGAGACGATTATAATGGTATAATTTGTAAAAAAAAAAAACGTATTTTTTAAAACATTTTAGTTAATATACGATTATTTATGTTAATACGATAAATGTGTGAAATGAAAATGAAAAAAGAAAGGGATGTAAAGTAAATTAAATAACTTATTATAAGGGTGCAAAGTGTAATTTATAAATTAAAACTAATTTATTTTTTCCCATCATGTTTGAACGTGTAGGTTTTTTAGGATGGTTAAGCTTCAGAGACTTGTACTTGTGTATAAAAACTTATACCTCATTCCAACTTAAACGTTTAGCATCATCGTATAGATATATAAAGTTGAAGCCGACGTCTATCGTCTCTCTTTTCCCTTGGAACTCGTATTAGGGTTTCTGACTTTTGTTATATCAGAGACTCTCTTAGGGGAATTGCTGCAAAGATTTGGGATTTCTTCGATGGGTACAGAAAGGAAACGGAAGGTCAGTTTGTTCGATGTCGTCGATGAAGCCACAGCCACGGCTAAGGTTAACAAAGCTAACGGCGGTGCCGCCGTTCATGGTATCACCACCCCCACCACCACCACCGGCGGTATGCCTCTGGTGAACAGGTGGAATGGACGCCCTTACTCACAGCGTTTTTACGATATCTTGGAGAAGAGGAAGACCTTACCAGTTTGGCATCAGAAAGAAGAGTTTTTGAAAGCACTCAAGGACAATCAAACGCTTATCTTAGTCGGTGAAACTGGTAGTGGTAAAACCACACAGGTTAGTCCTTCCAATTCCATTATGTTAATTAACACTTCTCTTTTGCTATTTTTTTTTTCATATCGCCATTGCTATCGATTCTAACTCCATTTGTAGTTTCATTCATGTTCCTTTTTTTTACTGTCAAGATCTGCCTTTTATGTATCGTTTTTTATTGGGAAATTAGCCTATATACCTTCATTGTTACTACGTTAATGGTGCAGAGTATCTGTTTGTTAAAAGTATTCTGTTTGCAATTGGATATTTTGTTTGATGAAAAGCTTGTTGAGCTTATAATTTGAATTGTTGAATTGTGACCAACAGATTCCTCAATTTGTCTTGGAAGCTGTTGAGGTAGAGAGTGCAGATAGACGCAAGAAATTCATGGTTGGTTGCACCCAACCTCGAAGAGTGGCTGCAATGTCTGTTTCTCGTAGAGTTGCAGAGGAGATGGATGTAACAATTGGTGAGGAAGTAGGTTACAGCATTCGTTTTGAAGACTGCAGCAGTCCCAGAACTGTATTGAAGTAAGAAGCTGTTTGGTTGATTTTTCATTAAGTTCTATATGAATAAAGCTGTCTGTATGGATTAATCTGTCTGTATTGATTGTGAAACTTTTTTGTTTGGGAGGGTTTTTTTCAATAATGGAAGAAGCATGTTTTTTTTAATTAATTTGGAGAGGCAGGTTTTGAAAAAACTTGGCTTTCTGCATAACCCCCCCCCCCCCCCCCACACACACACACACAAAGAAGTTTTGTATAACTAGGGGGATGTTTGGTTGGTTTCCCATTAAGCTCTGTATGTTCTGCATAAAGCTCCCCCTCTAGAAGCTTACTCAATATGTCGCTTTCTATATCATTAAGCCACTATCAAACAGTCATGTATAACCAGTGGCTGTTTGGTTGGTTTCCCATTAAGCTCTGTATGGATAAAGTTGTCTGTATGGATTAATCTCTTTGTATAGATTGGCAAAGTTTTTGTTTGGGAGGCTTTTTTTGTAGATGGAAAAAGCATGTTTTCTAATTGGGAGGGGCAGGTTTAGAAAAACTTTTTAACTTTTTGCATAAAACTCCCCTCTAGAAGCAGATTGAATAAGCCACTTTCTGTATCATTAAGCCACTACCAAACATTCATGTATAGGCGTATAGCTGACCAAATAATTTGCGAGTTCCATTAAGCTCTTTAAGCTGCTAACAAACAAGCCGTAGCTGTGAGTCCTATTAAGCTCGTTAAGCTGCGAACAAACAGGCCCTAAGCTTTAGTAGGATTCCCACAAATGAATATCTTTCACATCTCTTAATTTGATTATTCGATTGACATTTGTTCTTGGCTGTGTAGATACTTGACAGATGGTATGCTATTGAGAGAAGCCATGACAGACCCACTTTTGGAGAGGTATAAAGTGATAATTCTTGATGAAGCTCATGAAAGAACATTGGCTACTGATGTTTTGTTTGGGCTTCTAAAGGAAGTGTTGAAAAATAGACCCGATCTTAAGCTAGTTGTAATGAGTGCTACTCTTGAAGCTGAAAAGTTTCAGGGTTATTTCTTTGGCGCACCATTAATGAAAGTTCCAGGAAGACTTCATCCTGTCGAAATTTTCTATACCCAAGAACCCGAAAGAGACTATCTTGAAGCAGCAATCCGAACAGTCGTACAGATACATATGTGCGAACCTCCTGGTGATATACTCGTTTTTCTTACTGGAGAGGAAGAAATAGAAGATGCATGCCGTAAGATAACAAAAGAAGTCGCAAATATGGGAGACCAAGTGGGGCCCGTGAAAGTTGTTCCTTTATATTCAACACTACCTCCAGCTATGCAGCAGAAGATTTTTGAACCTGCTCCATCTCCGACAACAGAGGGCGGGCCCGCTGGTCGAAAGATTGTCATTTCAACCAACATTGCAGAAACTTCTTTAACCATAGATGGCATAGTTTACGTTATTGACCCTGGTTTTGCAAAGCAAAAAGTCTATAATCCACGTGTACGTGTTGAATCTCTGTTGGTTTCTCCAATATCAAAAGCGAGTGCTCACCAAAGATCAGGTCGTGCTGGAAGAACACAACCAGGGAAATGTTTCAGACTGTACACAGAGAGAAGTTTCAACAACGATCTTCAGCCGCAGACTTATCCGGAGATTCTTAGATCCAATCTTGCAAATACTGTTCTCACTTTGAAGAAACTTGGTATAGATGATCTTGTCCATTTTGATTTTATGGACCCACCTGCTCCGGAGACTTTAATGCGTGCACTAGAGGTTTTAAATTACTTGGGTGCATTAGACGATGAAGGGAATTTAACAAAATTGGGTGAAATTATGAGCGAATTTCCCTTAGATCCTCAGATGGGGAAGATGCTCGTAGTGAGCTCTGAATTCAACTGTTCGAATGAAATTCTTTCTATCTCAGCTATGCTATCAGGTACATTCTACATTCTTACCTTCTTTTTTTCATGCATGCCATTAGTCTATCTTAAAATTGGAATTAGAAACAATAAGGTTCAAACTACATTTTTGCATAGATAGGGGTAGAGGTCAGGTATGCCTACATCTTACCCTCCGTAGGCCCCACCATATATTGCGGGCGATATGGTTTTTCGAAAACATATGTAGATGGATGGCGGCATGTTTTGTGGTTAGATGTGTGTCTTAGGTTGTCATCAGCAACTGTCTTTGTCTCGGTTCCATGCCCCCGGTTGGCATGCACCATAGGAAATTTGTAAGGAAGTGCTGATGCAAATAGTTGCAATTTCTCAGTATTCTTCATGAAGCAAAATGGTGTGGTCTTCGCCTCTATGAATCTGCTGACCAACCGTGGGCCTCCTCTGTGATAACCCAATTTTTTCTTTAGTACCCAATTGCTTTGTCCGGCCTAGAGAAGCTCAGAAGGCTGCAGACGAAGCCAAAGCTCGATTTGGACACATTGATGGGGATCATCTTACGCTGCTGAATGTGTATCACGCATATAAGCAAAATAGTAAGTACTCAATTGCTTATCTTTATCTTTATCTTATAAAGCTCTACTAAAGATATTTATTTTTTGAAGAGCAGCACCTTTATTACCAAACACCATTAGTTTACCATCATCTACTAAAGATATTATATTAGGACACTATTTGATCTTAATATTTATGTCTGTTTGGTTTCAGACGAGGATCAATCATGGTGTTACGAGAACTTTGTAAATCATAGAGCACTCAAGTCTGCAGATAACGTGAGGCAACAGCTAGCTCGTATAATGGCCAGGTTCAACCTCAAGTTATGCAGCACAGATTTTAACAGCCGTGACTACTACATCAACATCAGAAAAGCTATGTTAGCAGGGTACTTTATGCAGGTTGCCCATTTGGAGCGCACTGGACATTATTTGACTGTAAAAGATAATCAAGTTCGTTGCTTTTTTCCTCACTCGTTTTAACATTTACTATGTTTTGGTGAAACTTACATGGAGATTAAAACTATATTGGTTTTGACGTACTATTTGCAGGTGGTTCATTTGCACCCATCAAATTGTTTGGATCACAAGCCAGAATGGGTTATTTACAATGAATATGTCTTAACTAGCAGAAACTTCATACGCACAGTTACAGATGTTCGTGGTGAATGGTTAGTTATCTTCACTAATAAGATTTTGCTTTTTTATCTACCTCTTTGTATTCTAATGGTTGTTGCATCCTTCCATTCTCATATATATATATATATATATATAGAGAGAGAGAGAGAGAGAGAGAGAGAGGAAAGTTCAAATGCGAACTCAAATTTGGTTGTGAACATGAGGACAAATTAGAGCATGACATGTGTCTGAATGTAGATTATTCGGTCTGAATAATGCTTATTCAGTCAGACCGAATAAATACTATATTCAGTCTGAATAAATACTATCAAAAAGCGTAATGCGTCAAAATGTTTTGATTGCAAACTCTGATGCAATTTGTGTTTTTGTTGAAATGTTTTACGTTACATCAGTTCATCTTGAGATATGAGGTTGTGTGATGTATCCTTTCTTCTCTGTTTATTATCAATGATTTTGAAGTTATGAATAGTTAAAAGTTAAAAAATCTAATAAGTGAAATGGCTCAACAATTGCTGAATGCCCGTAACTTTAAAAAATAAGTTTGTTGGATGATTAATGTCCAATTTGGTTGGATGCTAACGATTGTGGGTTCTCTAGATATTGGTAGTTATCAACTTATTATGGGAAATGAATACAAAACTGATGATTTTTTGTATTTTTTTACCTTCAGGATTGTTGATATTGCTCCACATTACTATGATCTTGAAAACTTTCCCCAATGTGAAGCAAAACGAGTTCTGGAGAAGCTTTACAAGAAACGGGAAAAGGACAAGGAGGAGAGCAGAAACCGAAGATAGAACAGAACCGAACCCTAACTTCATTTGGGTTTGCATTTTCACTTTCTACTTGAGATTTTGAGAGCATGAATGAAATACCAAAATTCAGCAATGGGGATTTGATGTGGACACCAACTGTTTTTGTTCTCCAAGGTTATTGGAGGGTTGCAATACTACTACTACTACTACTTATCATCATCATGTATCTTAGTTTTAGCAAACAGTTGTTGGTTCAGTATGAATGAATTGAATAATCTTTAAAAAAAACCAAGTTCCATGTTTTGTTTGTTTGGGTTTCTAACATTTGCAAAAGAGAGTTGTCACTATGCTTCCTTTCTTTTTGTTCTAATATATGAAAAACAAAACAAGATCCACCATTATCTCTCTCTTTTAACTTTTAGCCCAATATATGGTAGGACTAGGAGTGGATCTTTCTGTTGCAATTTTATTTGTTTCTTGTGGATTGGTTGTAGAATCATGTTTTATGTGCCTGAGGGGATGTTTAGTTTTTGTTTTGAAGGGTTTTTCATAGATGCAAAGAGTTAGTTTTTTAATTGGGAGGAATAGTTTTGGAAAAAACTTGGTTTTCTGCATAAACCCCCTTAAAATCTTACTGAATAAGTCACTTTATATATCATTGAGTCGTTACTGAATAGTCATGTATAGTTGACTGAATAAGCTGTGAGTCCTATTAAGCTCATTAAGTTGCTAACAATCCCAAGTGTTGGAGAGGAAGTTGAAAGTTGTAGGAATGAGGATGATTAGGTAAATTGTGGTTGTACCTTGTTAAATAGAATACGAGAAGATATTTTCAGGAATAAAAAGAGAGAGGGAAGACTGTGGTGGTATGGACACGTGCGTAGGAGACCAGGTGCTATATTGTTGAAAGTTAGGATTTTTAGAGTATCTTTACACATGCTATATGTTTTTCTCCTGTTCCAAATTTAGAGATATCTCTGTTTTCTCTCTATTTTATAAAAAAGTTCAGCATAGTTGTTGAAGCAAACTTTTCTCAAATCTCCAAAAAAATTAAAATAACATAGCTGTTGGAGATAGGGTTGGGTTTGTGTGTGTGATCCTACTTAGATTATGTTTCCATTGTCCCATTTTCTTGTTTTTTCTTCTCTTTATTATATGCTTTGATTATCCCTTTTTGTCCATCTTTTAACTCAATTTTTTTTTCACAATTCGGAGATCTTTATAGAAACAACCACTTTACTCTTAAAGGTCAGGACTTTATTACATCTCATCCTTTTTAGATAGTGTTTTCAAGTGGAATATACTGAGTTTGCATGTCTAGATATTTCATTTTTGAATCACAATTATAAAATCAATTACTTCAATAAATATGTGAAATTACATACTTTTAATAGAATTCAAACAAGTGAAATGAAGGTACAAAGGATAGCATCATGGCACACCAACTTAAAACACAAAAACCACATATAGCTACAGTCACAATATATATATATATATAGATATATATATATCTCAGCATTTCTTCGCAGTCAAGTTCTTGTAAAGAATGTCGATACCCGCCTGCATTACATCATCGTACACAATCAAAAACACCGAAAACCATTAAAAAAAAACATGTTTAAAAAAACTTTGATTACCTTATAACGCTTCAATAGTCTATCTCTTCGTTTCTTCAGAGTTGCAGTTAGCAAATCTTTTTCATCTTCAAATGATCGTGGCTCCATGATTATGCCCCTTACTTGTTCAAACCCTCGTAGCTACACGAACCCAAAAGAAATATGCATATTAAATGATATCATTTATAACAAAGTCGTAAAGATCTTCAAACAGATGTATACAAACGATACCTTGTTTCTCTCTGCAGTAGATTTAAGTTCGGAAAGGATATAATCACGTAGTTGTGTAAGATTACATAACTCAGCATAAGAAACTTTATGCCCGTTTTGATGTGCCCATCTTTCGGCATGCTCTTTGTTTGGTACAACGACTGCAACCAACGCTGACTTGAAGCTATCCCCGTAAACCCAAATCTAATCACATAATTATCTCAGTTTTAGTCTGGGGGCAGGTTCCGTTAGGAACCTAACCCGCGAACCGCCCAAAGTGTAACACGTGGCATATTCATCATGAATATTGTAACATATTCATCATGAATGTGTGATTAATGATGAATAACACTTCTATATTCATTATGAATATGTTACAACATTCATGAGGAATAAATTCCTGATGAATAACACTTCCATATTCATTATGAATATGTTACAGCATTCATGAGGAGTAACACGTGGCTTATTCCTGATGAATAACACTTCCACATTCATTATGAATGTGTTATTAAAGATGAATATACATCCTGAAGAGGGACACGTGGCGCGTTGTGGACAGTTCCCGGGTTCCTAACGGAACTTCCCTTTTTAGTCTGAAAAAAGGGAACAAACTTATACAAGTCCAAGTGAACACGAAGATGAATGAATAAATGTACATCTTCAACAATGGGAGTGATGCCATAAACTTTCTCCAGGTATTCAAGTGCAACATATTCCCCTTGAGATAATTTTATCAAATGTTTCTTTCTGTCAATAATTATCAACACACCATTTGGTTGCATCTCCCCTATGTCACCTGATAATACACAAAGGTCAAGTTAATCACTAGAATTATGTATAGTATTCACATATGAATAAGGTTATTAACCTGTATGAAACCACCCATCTTTCATAACCTCATTAGTCAGCTCTGGATTCTTATAGTAACCAGCAAAAGAAGTTCTCCCCTTGAGACATATCTCACCACGAGGAGGATCCGCCAACGGGTCATAACCCATTTCTGGAACCTCTTCTAAACGTAACTCCGTGTACACAAAGGCTGAACCAACGGTTCCAAGCATGCACATTTCATCTGGATATCCTAAAGTGGCTAAGCCACATGTCTCAGTCATCCCTGTAACAATTAAGCCAACTTAGAAAGCCAAAGGGTCTGTGTAGAACCAATCATTTGTGTTTGTTATCTTATATGTATATATATATATATATATATATATATTACCATATCCTTGCAACACAAAAGCACAGGATGTAACCCTCAAGAACTCTTCAACCTCACTGCTTAATGGAGCTCCTCCAGATACTATAAGACGAATCCGACCACCCAGCCTGTTCTTAACCTAAGATTTTAACAAAAGATTTGGTAAAAACTCGATGGTAGAATACACTTTGGTTTGCATAAATGCAAAGAATGAATCGGATGGCAGGATCAACCTTCCTGAAAGCAAGCATATCTGCAAGTGGTGATGCATCTTTCTGCTTGTAACCTGCTTTCATCCATCTAAGTTTGCTGCATATTGATGTTTAAAACTCGTATTATTTCCTTCATATGGAAAATAAAAAAGAGCATATATAGCAAGAGAAGTGATCAAGTACTAGTTGTATAGAATGTTGAATATTTTCCTCCTCCTTGGATTAACTTCTTCTAGTCCTTTAAGCACGCCTGAAAGACGAAATATAGAAATAAAGTGGGATACATTAAAATTGCATAAAGATTGCCATACAGGCTGAAAGTTGTCTGTGTGTAGTCCGATTGGGGCCGTTTGGTTGGTTTTCCATTAAGTCCTGTATTGATAAAGTTGTCTGTGTGTATTAATCTGTCTGTATAGATTGGGAAGGTTTTTGTTTGGGAGGGAGTTCTCATAGATGGAAGGAACATGTTCTTTTTAATTGGGGGGGACAGGTTTGGAAAAGACTTGGCTTTCTGCATAAAGCTCCCCCTAGAAGCTCACCTAATAAACCGCTTTCTATATCATTAAGTCACTACCAAACAGTCATGTATAGATGACCAAATAAGTTGTGAGTCCCATTAAGCCAATTAAGCTGCTAACAAACAACCCCGATACCTTCGTGAATTCTTTCCAAAACTCTAGGCACTCCAGCCAAAAATGTCGGCTTTAGCTCCATCATATCATCCTTCAACGCGTTGATATCCTTCAATTATGATCAATTAAATTGTGGGTAAAGTGGGAAGGTATCAAAAGCAACCAAAAAGAGACCGAGTTAAGGATTTTTACCCCATGAAAGAAGCCAACAGAAGCACCTTTACGGAAAAAGTATTCTTCAATCATGCGATCAAGGATGTGAGCGAGAGGCAGGAAAGATATATAAACATCATCGACTGTCATCTATCTTGGTTCCAAATTCCAATCACAAATATGACCATAAACAGGTAAAAAGAATCAAGAAACCGATAAAGAAAGCAAAAGCAGAATGATAAGAACACAATCTTCAGGTGGGTATGTGATCAAGATTTCTTGACCATTTTTTTTTTTGACTTTTTAGTGCTCAAGAACAAGAAAGTTTGATACTTTTTTACTTTTTAGTAGGTGATAATACCTTATCTTCGAATTGGTCCATGAAAAGATCGACCCCTCTTATGTTTGTTGTAGCGTTTTGATGAGTCAATATAACGCCTTTTGGATCTCCACTGGTGCCGCTAGTGTACATAATCGTACATATATCAGTTGGTTTAGGTGTCTGCAAGTCTGATGGATGTTCACACCCCTAATTAACAACATAAGAACATAAAACAAATTAAAAAACAGCAAAATGTACTTTATCCAGACTAAGGGGCTGTTTGGTTGCTTTCCCATTAAGTCATGTATGGATAAAGTTGTCTGTGGATCTGTCTGTATAGATTGGGAAGGTTATTTCATAAACGGAATAAGCATGTTTTTTAATCAGGAATGACAGGTATAAAAAAAACTTGGCTTTCTGCGTAAAGCTCTCCCTAGAAGCTTACAGAATAAGCCACTTTCTATATCATTAAGCCACTACCAAACAGTTACATATAGCTGACTGAATAATCCGTGTTACCCATTAAGCTCATTAAGCTGCTAACAAATAGGCGATAAATCCCAAATGAAAAACTAACCATTTGAACGAACTCGCTCCAGGAATACGATTTTATCCCCATGGAATCCGCCTTATCTTTTTCCTCATCCTTCATTGAAGTGAAGCAAACAATGACTGCAATCACAAAGGAAATCAAGAAAAGAAGGTTAGTTCATCACTCGTTTTTTCGGCTGTTGGAACTATTTAAAAAAACAATCCTTACGCTTTAACCGTTGAGTATGTGTACATTCCGGATTCAATAACTGCAAAATAAACAAAAAGTTCGAAACTTTATGGTTAAAGATACCAATTTCGCTACAAAATCTGGTAAAATTTAGGTCCTCACTTCTTTAACTTTTTTATCTTGCACAAAAACAATATCAACTTCAGCATGGTCCAATATAAAGTTGACTGCTCCTGATCCTGCTCAGATAAAAGCTTCAAAAGCCATAAACATTCTGATTGCAAATAGAAGAAGATTTGAAACAAAAAAAAAACAGAAGAAAATGGTTTACCAAGGGTATCATAAAGAGGGACAGAAATGTAACTCTGCGCGTTGCAGGCCTAATTGAACATAAACGGTTTACTCAGAATTCGATAATTATGGAACGAATTAACCAACAAAAAGTTTCAGAAATCATTACACCAATAGAGACAAAAACTAACCTCCATTGCCACAATCCATTGGGGACAATTTGATCCATAGATTCCCACTTTACAACCCTATTATCATATTCGAAAAGTATTCATTGGAAAAAGAAAGCAAAAAACTCCTAAAAGTTGAAAGTGAAACCAAAATGATTCATTCAACCACATAACAATCCTTACAGGTCCAATTCCAGAAGCTCTTACTGCTGAAGCAACATGCAAAACTTCTTCATATACATTCTTGTAAGTTTTCCATATATATGGCCCCCACTGAAAATTTAAACCATAAATGTGGGGCAAGTTAACCACAATGGGTTGTGGTGGAATATCCTATCTGTTGAGGGTTCTGTTACAGACGTACACAACAATTGTAGACACTGAGTTTATCAAGACAGATATCTTGCCGTCATAATTTACCAGGATTAGTGCAGACATAACTTGGACACCTTTCCAAAAAAATTATGGGGCAAGTTTATGGGGTGGCAGCCACCATTTTCCATTGCATATTAGTACATTAGACTATTAGAGGGAGGGAGGTTCACGGGAAAACTTCAAAAAAATGAAAAACTGACCAATATGCACATGTGCTTTGAGGTAATTGAAGTTGTTTTTTGTTTTTTTGCACATGTGCATACCAGACATATTATCACGTTATCAGAGTCTTCGTTAGTTTTTCATTTTTAGTACATAATCTACCAAAAAAACACATACTTTGCCATCCACAAGCTCACGCCATCCTAGCATCCTGTTATCAGGATAGTTTTCCACAGAATTCCTGCAGATTGAGCAAGAAAATCTGTAACTATTACATTTGTTATAAAGAAATCAACAAAAATATTCAAGAAATATGAAATACCTAAAGACCTCCCAAGTAGTTTTCAAGTCAGAATCAAGAGAAGGGAACCCATCTTTTGCTAAAAGATTTCTGTAAATTGGACCAACAGATGGATCACCATCAACCCCTTTTCTTCCTTCTTCAACCTTCACTGCAAACTGTTTATCCATATCCCACTTCTGTTTACTTCTTCAAACCCCCTATAAACAGTTAAATAACATACCCTCATTTAGATTACTAATATTTTCCATAAAATGAAAGAAAAAAGGACGATTCCCCCATAATCCAAATAAAGCAGACCCCAAGCCAACCAATAGTGAAACGATTATGAACCAAGATTCTGTTGATATTTTTTTCAAGAAATCTTGAACATTCCATTAGTGGAATACAAAGACACCCTTTTTCGTAAAGATTATAAATTTTAAATGGGGTTGGCGATTTATTTTTATGTTTTCTTTTGTGGGATGGGGAGAAAGAACACAGTAGATTCTAAAAAGGTAAGAAAACATAAAAAGATTCAGAAAGGTAACAAGACTCCTTTCTTTAAACTATTCAGAGATATAGCTTACTGCAGAAAAGAAACTACAAGATATATATACATATACATATATATACCTATAAAAGTGCATGCACATACGTGTAGTTTCGAGAATAAAAGACGCATACACGTTTAAATGGAGCTTAAGATACCCAAAAAAAAGTACTAAAAAAAAGAAAGAAAGAAGATGACGAACTCACCAGAAGAAGTTCAAGATTTCAAGAAAGATGGTTTCTTGATGGTCAACTTGAGAGTAGAAATTTATAAGGAAACCAATACAAATTGTTTTAAAAATTTGCAGTTGAAGAATATAAAGAGTTTTCAGCAATATGGTAGGGGCCAATGAATATAGAACTGCTAGTGGCTTCTTCAAACTATATAAGTTACATCTTTTAATGCAAGATTTACAATCATAGGATGCTTTTTTACTTATTTGCCTTTATTTGACCGGCATTATTACTATGTGAACACCCATTCTTTTGGAGGAAATCATCAATATAAAGAAGAAGAAGAAGAAGAAGAAGAAAAAGTCTATAAAGTTTTGAAAATATGGTTCAAGAAAATTAAATCATTTGCACAAGATTTGGGACCTACTTTGTTGGTCCAAATTTCTGAGGGTGCAAGTCGAATTAAAGAAGCCAAAAACCGAAAGAAAGAAAACAAGACGATAATGATCGATCTGAATAGTCGTTATATGATGAAACTAGGAATAGTGTTAGGTGTCTTTCTTAAATGGGCATTAATGGATGTTGGTATTATAGGAATTGTACTCCAACCTAAATGAGTTTAACATTTACTTGTTTTGGTTGGTGGAAAAGCATATCATAGTTATAACGTTGTATTATTTTGTGGATTTTATGGCAACTTTTAAAACAAAATATTTGATAAAAGAAAATATCTCTAGCTAGCTATTCAAATGGCGTTGATGGATCCCAAACATTGAAAAAATGTAGACATAATTAATTATGGGTGTTGTAAAGAAATCTTGGTACCACTCTTTGTCAATTCACCACCATGTGACAAGAAGAAATCTAATCCATCATTTATTTGTAAAGAAATCTTGGTATCCAGTAAGAATGTTAAGTTTAGGGACCGAACTAGTTTAACTTTTGAAATACGAAAAATAGACTACTGATGTATTCTATAAATTTTTTAAAGAGTAAAATCAGTAAACAACTATAGAAAAAGGATCATAAAGATAAGTCGGTCGTTTGATTAAAAAAAAAAGGTTGGAACAATAGGTCCTTTTTTATATATATAATATTTTTATTGCAACTTAAAAATCATATAAGAACTCCTTTTCAAAGGGATCTCTCAAAATTTAGAAAATATATTGGTTGGTTTTTAAGCAACTATATATTTTTTTTACATTTTCTAAAACCATGGTCGGGGTTTTGATGGAAAGCCTATTTATTATTTAATTTATTTATTTATCTAATTGTCGTTTATATTTGTAAATATTGGACTTTTATAAAAAAAAAAATATTTTTCGATTTCGAAATGCATGTGTTAAGCATATAGCAAGCTTTATAGAGTTTGATAATAGTCTCAATCACAGATGATTTCGATCTTACGCGAACGAGGTGACACTTGAAAAAGCTGCTTTCAAGGTCTCGTCCCTTCGGTGAATCACTTGAGCCCCCAGTCCAATATTTTCAGGTGAAAAAAAGATAGATGGCTGTCAATTAGCCATGAGATGAACAATTGACTTTGTACCATAAAAGATTTACCTTTTCTTAATATGGTTTTCTCAAAACTAAGAAAATACTGAATGATATAATATTGTATATGATATTTTCCAAGTTTGGTACACTAAAGAATTTCACTACTACCGATATTGTTGTCGTTTCTGCTATATATTTCTTATCATGATCGTTTATATTCCCAGAAGAAAGGAAAAAATCCAACCTTTTTAAAGAAAATGTAATAAACTTAACACGTCAACAACCATTTTCAACTTATCTTATAATTTGATGTCATACATTTCAACTTGACAACCAAAACATGTGAGCTGAGTTGCATATCATCCATCTCACAAACAACTTAAAGTATCACTTAATTAATTTTCTTTTCTTCAAGACTCGTGTTGCATGTGACTTGTTGTTAACCGTTTTAAATTTTTTTTACACAATATATATATATAGATGTTGGTTCATTTACAAACCGGATGAATTCTATAAATTTGTACAAACTATATATAAAAATAATTTTTTCATGAATTTTTTTTCTAATATGTTATTTCACATATGTTTGTTTCACCTTGTGAAAAATTTACATGTGAAACTTTACATTATTAAACAAATACATGGTACTTATGAAAACAAATACATGTGAAACTTTTACATCATGAAACAAACATATATGTAATAGCATCTTAAATCATAGCATTTGATGAAAAAAAATCATGAAAAATTTATTTTATATATGGTTTGTACGAGTTTGTAGGATTCATCCAGTTTGTAAATGAACCAACCTTAACGGTTTTGATTAAATGAGATATTATAAACCGATAAAAAGGGAAACATATTAAATAGAATTAAGTCAAGGGTAACTTTGGAACAAATTTATATTTTATATTTGGAAGATAAAATAATTTTGGAACAAATTTAAAAAGAAAACATATATTTTATTTTCCCTATTTATTTTTGGATCTTTTTCAAATTCTCACATAATCATCTTATGAAATCCGCCGGATTTTCTTTATAATTACCAAAGTTCATAGGTGAAACAATAAGAATGTTCATACATGAAACGATGTGAATGTTCATAGGTGAAACCAGAAAAAGTGAATAAGATAATTAAGAAATTTAAACACGTTCATATATGAAACAAATGTGATGTTCATAGGTGAAATAATGAGAATATTCATAGATGAAACTATAAAGTGAATAAGATAATTAAGAAAGTTTAAACAAGTTCATAGATGAATGCATGAAGTTCATAGATGAACACACGAAGTTCATAGGTGAAACAGTTACGCGAATAAAATAATTAAAAAAATGTGTTAATAAGGAATGTGATAATTAATTGAATGTGATAATTAAGGAATGTATTATCAATATATAAAAACACGAAAATACCCCGGTTAACAAAGTTAACACTTTTTTTGGGTTAACACATGAAGGGGCTGTATATATATATATGAAGAGAATTAATTTTAACCTTCTAAACAGGGGCGGAACATAATAGAGGCCTATAGGGGCCATGGTCACCCCGCTTTTTGAGCTAAATACCATATATGACATTTTTCAACACATATGAAGTCTAGCTCAGTATTGGTTATCATTCCTGACCCCTGTCCTTAAGGTCATGTTTTCGAATCCCTCAGCTTTAGTTTTTCTTTCCTTTCTAGTTTCTACTACATGTTGATTTATTAATATCATTGTATATAAATATAAATAATGTTTAAATTTCTAATCCAAAGGTTTTCTTTTTATTAGTTTAAAAATATAACAAATTTATATTACTATTTTCCGGTTTACAGTTTGAAAGTTATGAGTTTTAGTCTTATATTAACCAATCTTTTTCCTAAAATTTTATAGTAGATCGTAGAAAAATTATATACAACTTACTGCATGTATCGGGAGGGTTTGTGATTTTGCATCAACCTAAACCAACCAACATGTATATCAACTGTAAGAATTAAATAGATACCAACTTAATCACTATTAATTACAATCGGTTGGTAGAACTTTGAACATAATGACAAATTTTTATATCTGTAAACTTAAAGTTCGTACAAAACCAATACCAACTGATTTTTTTTTGTATCACAGTTGGTTGATACACGGTATAAGATTTTACATACCAATAATAAATGGTTGGTACATCGGTATTGGAGATTTTTTTTTTCTTGGTACTGTACTAAGTCCATCCTGGTATGTATTATTTGAATATCTGAATGTTTATGATATTATATTTTGGCCCCCAAAACTACAATGGTCGTGTTCCGCCCCTGCTTCTGCTTCTAAAAGAAGAGGAGACATAAAAAAGGGGAAGCAATAAAAATAATGGATGAGTTGGTACTTGTACCTGATACTTGGTTATCACTTTGTAACAGAAGTTCAAGAGAGATGGCAACCAAAACACATGGTCTTCTTAAATGCCTATTTATAATACATACACTGCTCATTATCATCATCCACATTATCAATTCATTAAATGCCTACAATTCTGCTTCACATTGTTGTCTTAGTTAACTTTTTACAAATATATATACATATATATATAGAGGAAAGTTCAGATGCGAACTCAAATTTTGTTGTGAACATGAGGACAAATGAGAGCGCGACACTTGACTGAGTATACAAAGAAATGTTCGGACTAAATAAGCATTGTTCAGACCGAATATATACTATATTCCGTCTGAATATTTCTTTGAATGAGACACTTGTCGCACCCTCATTTGTCCTCACGTTCACAACCAAATTTGAGTTCTCATTTGAACCTGCCCCTACATATATATACATGTTTGTTTCATAATATGTTTATTTTATATGTATTCGGTTTATAATGTAAAACTTTTTTATGTGTATTTTTTGTTTCACAGACATGTCAAAAAGATTCATATTATGAACCAGGTACATGTGAAACAAATATATGTTAGTCACTACATGAAATTTTAGCTATAGATGGAAAAAAAATTCATATGAAATGATTCTAAAAAATCTCACCGTTCAGAAAGTTCTCAAAAAAAAGCTCTCTCTCTCTCTATATATATATATATATACATCACGGTTTAGAAAGTTCTCAAAAAAAAAGGTTTCGCTCTCTCTCTCTCTATATATATATATATGTGTGTAAAGAGAGAGAGAGAGACTTGGGATCATGTGAGACACTGAAACTGATCTCTTTGATCTCTTTTCGTGATACCGCAAAATAACACTAAACCGTCACAATAAAACGCTGTGAAAGTACAAAAATAACATCAATGATCAAACCTTGACAGCAAATAGTTTGTTTTTGTACATTCACCATATTTTTGCTGGGAAGGTTGATTGTATTTTTGTGTCTTCACAATGGTGGTCTCATAAAAACCCATTACGTTGCTTGTTTTAACATGTTTTTCCCACATCTATCTCTGTTGTTTTTATTGTTTACCGTATTTGATGCATGTATGCATACACTCTTTTGCTACTAACTATTTCCTCCATCCCAAGCTCTCGAGTTCTTTTTCAAACTTTTTGTTTCTCCGTGACTTTCTACAACTTTTTGCAAACCAATTGTACTCACAAAAGCAACCTCGTTAATCTTTAGCGTAAAGAAAATATGGGTGTCAGTAACAGCTTACGCATACCTCGACTAATCTTATGGGATCTTAAAAAACAGTCAGAAAAATCACAGTAGTAGACTCAAAACCGGTAAACCCTAGAAAATAGTCAGAAAAATCCTAGTAAACTTAGATAGAGTAAGAACTAACAAGTAATAATATCTATGGAGAATCCCAAAAAATGTTGCTGGTGGCACATGGTGAAGTGGGTATTTTAGTAAAAGACCAATTACTCTACCTTTACGTTTTTTGTGAAATCAACGTGATGAGAGCATAAACATAACAAAAACATGCCAATTCCACACCATACATACACACACACATACTTTTAGGTTTTACAACATTGCCCTTTGACCCCTTAACCGGTCAACAAAACCACCACCGATGGTTCAGAGTTAACTTAGGGCCTGTTTGGTTGGTTTTCCATTAAGTCCTATATGTATAAAGATATTTGTCTAGATACATCTGTCTGTTTAGATTGAGATACCTTGCTGTTTGTTTGTTGTGCTGAATGAACAGTCTGAATGTCAGAATTGACTATTTTAACCCTCATGGTATATTAAGCACGCACAGATTAACATCACTGTTTGGTAAATGTGCTGAATAGTTGATTCTGAAAAATAAATACGATCAATTCAAACAGTCTTTAAAATGAAAAAAAACTTCACCGGATATAATTATATGAATTCAATGACATAATCACGACAAAACCGACCACCAAACATCCCTTTTCGATCCACCTTTGGGATTGCTTCAGCCCCCCATTTTGAACAAAAAAGGACAACAACCCCTAAAAAACCAAAACATTAGCAAATTTAGCTACGGTTGATCACCAAAAGGTCCAAAACAAACCAACAAAAACTGATATGGAACCTAAAAAACGAAGAACAATAGAGGAATAGGAGGACCAAAGGAGCATCAAACAGCTCTCAGAATCGAGCCAAACCAGCAGCACGATCACAGTCCTGAAAACAACCAAAATTTGGCTACTCAAGAACACATAATCGAAATCAGAACAGAAGGGGGTAATAGGACTGAAAATCAACCAAAATATATGTATTACGAGAATAAATCGATCACCAAACAGCCCCAAAAAGATGCCCAAACCAGAAAATCGATAACCAGCCCCAAGATACAAAAAATCGATACCTTTGAAGAACATAAAATCGAAATCTGCCAAGAAGAGATCAAGAGACGAAATTGATGCACACAATAGATGTAAGGGGGTATATCGACCACCAAGCAGCCCTCCAAATCGAACAAGATCTGCAGATCGTATTCAGATTCGAAAAATCACAAAATTTGAGATTTTCGAAAAAAACTCCAAAATCGATCACTCAAACTCGAATCAAAGACGAAATTAAAGCTAAGGGAAGGATTAAGAGAGGAAATCGATGCCCAACAAAGGATTAGGATAAAAAACCGACCCCAAAACCCACCCCTAAGAAGAAAATGGCTCTGTGAAGAAAACGGGGAAAAAAACCGAAACCCCCCCCAAAAAAAAGGGAAAAAACGAACACAAATCTCTCCTTACATGATTGAAATGAAACGAAGAACAATCAAAGAGTAAGAATCCACACAAGAATCATAAAAAAACGAATTTTTTGAGAGAAAAATCTAGAGAGAGAAAGTAGAGAGAGAGAAAGAAAAAACGAGCAAATGAGAGTTTCGGTATTAGATGAGAGGGTTTTGAGTCTGAGCGAAAATTTGAGAGTGCTGAGCGAGTTCTTGTAAATAAAGGGTAAAGGAGGAAATATGATGTCTGTTTGGATAGAGGTTCCCTTCAGAAGCTGACCGAATAAGTCATGATTTTTATCATTAAGCTGCTAACAAACACCTCTATATAGCTGATCGAATAAGCTTTATCTCTATTAAGCACATTAAGCCACTACCAAACAGGCCCTTATATAAGTATGCTCTTCAGACCTCCTAACTCGTATTATAGTTTAACCAAAACCCATTCAGATGTAAATCTCAATCTCAATTGCACCAAATAACTTATGACACCAAAATCACCAACAAAAAAAGGTTTGGTTTTAGCTCCAATTTTGAAGCCCGCAATTAAGTCTAGATTATGTATGTACCGAAACCGAAACCAACAAAGATAAAAGCATCACACGCTAGAATAAGAAAAACCGTTCTACTGCTACTACCATAATTAACAAAACAGAACACCAAATATATCTAAAAACCCGCTTGCAGTCGATCATGGTGGACACAATGATGCAGCAGCTAAGCCATCGAATTTGCGTCTGATTTCATTCAGACCCTCTTTGATGCCATCAACTTCCACTTCCAAACCACTGACTTCTGAACCCTTCTTTTCCTTCTTCAACAAAACCTGCGAACGTCTTTCCAATAGCTCCCTGATCTTCTTATCCAGCACCTCAATCTCTTCATCATCTCTCTTTCCTTCAACGTTTTCCCGCTCCATTTTATCTTCGACTTCTTTCCATCGTGCTTCAAGCTCCTCCTGCTTATCTTTAATCAAAAGTAATCCCGTTAAACGATTTCGTATCAGCTTCACATCGAATCCATGGATTTCTAGTTCCACGAGCACTTCCAAACACTCTTCGATCGCGTTTCTTGGACCGTCGGCTCGTAACCGGGATGTATTCTCCACTACTTTCGAAAAGTTGACCATTTGACTGATGGCTTGACCTTCACGGGCGCTGTCTTTCAGACTGTTCAATGGACGGAAATGCGGGTTTTGTGGAATCATCCGGAAAACTTCCATTGATTCTAAAGTTTCCCAAAGCGGACTACTTTTCACAAACGACAACTTTCCACCACCATCGCCATTCGCTACAGCCAGAGTGATTTCAAGATTTTCTAACTGTTTCTTACTTGCATCAGACAATTGCTCTACTTTTCTCTGTTGGGTAGTAACTGAAAACAAAGAGAAATCGATGTTAACCATCGGTAGAAAGTTGAACACCGACTGTATTTAGTTTCACAAGCTTAGGGACTGTTTCGTTGGTTTTCTATTAAGTCTCTGTATAGATAAAGCTGTCTGTGTGGATTAATCTGTCTATATAGATTGGGAAGACTTTTGTTTGGGAGGGTTTTTTCATACATAGAACGAGTGTGTTTTTTAATTCAGAAGGGCAGGTTCGGAAAGAAAAAAAAACTTGGCTTTCTGCGTAAAGCTCCCCCCTAGAAGGGCAGGTTCTGAAAGAAAAAAAAACTTGGCTTTCTGCATAAAGCTCCCGCCCCCCTAGAAGCTTACGAATAAGTCACTATCTTATATCTATATCATTAAGCCACTACCAAACAATCATGTATAGCTGACTGAATAAGTTGCGAGTCTTATTAAGCTCATTAAGCTCCTAACAAACAGACCCTTAATTTACCTGTGCTGTCAACAGTTGTTGCAGAATGCATTCCTTCAAACCACCTTGAGAGAGGTTGATCATCCGACATTGTGTCAAAAGATTTCTCAAGATTTCCTGCCGTACCATCCTTCTCCAACCCTTCATTTGCTTTTTGTTTCGATGAATCTTGAAAATCTACAGAAAACAAAAGGTCATCATCACTTATAGTTAAAAACAATCAACACAATAACGAGTTAAAAGTTAATATTATTACGATCGACTGATCTATAAAGAAATCACTGTGCACCTTGTGGTGAAGCCTCGATGTTTATGCTACTTATCGTGCGTCGCTTTCCTCGTCTTCCTTTTACTATTTTCGGCTTCTCGTGTTGCACAGTTAACGCTTTCCCAGAACTTTTACTTAACGACTTTTCTAAATTGACTTCCGGGTTCTCCTTTACTGATTCAGCCACGATACTTGCATTCATTTTGCTACCTTCTACGAAACCTGCATCTTGAAAAGCATCTTTGTTTTGATGATTCACTGCAATCACAAATGAAGTTTTAATAGTCGAGATTAGACGTTTTGTAGATCAGTGGCAAAACCCGTTTGAAGGTATACCAGCCAATGAAGTCTCGGGGGTTTTGAGTGGTAATTTGCGCGGCCTTCCCCTTCTCCTTTTCATGCTTGAGTTGGTATCCACTTCCGCCACCTCCTACATAAAAAGACGTTTTTTGTGAAATAATGTCATATAAGCTAACATGATGATTTCTATACAGAGCTGGTTTATAGCTTTAAAGCTGTCTGTGTGGATTAATCTCTGTATAGATTGAGAAAAAAATTGTTTGGAAGGGTTTTTTCTTAGATGGAAGACGTGCATTTTTTAATTGGGAGGGATAGGTTTGGAAAAAACTTGGCTTTCTACATAAAGCTCCCCATAGAAACTTACTGAATAGGCCACTTTCTATATTATTAAGCCACTACCAAACAGTCATGTAAAGCTGACCGAATAAGCTGCGGGTCCCATTAAGCTCATTAAGCTGCTAACAAACAGGCCCTTAGTATGATTATGCCCCAGCCACCCGCCACCCAGTTTATAAAAACTAATTAAACTTGAGCAAAAACAATTTATCGAATGAAGAACAAAACTGTAGATTTCGCACCACATCGCCTGTTGTTTCGGGTTCCAATGGTGCACCTGGTTGCTGCTTCTTGGTTCTTGAGTAAGTCAACGACTTGCATTGCAAACCAATCACGACAGGAGTAGACAAGTCTTTGGTGCCGTTCTCTTTTTCACCAGATTCCGGGCTTGTTTCTTTGGTTAAACCATCTGTACCTCCTGTTGAATGTGTCACCATAAAATCCCCTAATGAGTTGTTTATATATTTTGATTAATTTATGTGATTTATTAAATTATAATAAAATACATATTTTTATAACAAAACATATCATTAGAAAGTTTTCGTCAAGACGATTATAATGACGCCAAAATAAAAAGTTTATGTAGTTTCCAATTTTTATTTTATACATTTTCTATATTATTTTATTATTAATAAAACTTTAACAAATTACATAAATTAACCAAAATATAGAAACAGTATAAAAAACAATATTTTTTTAGGACAATAAAGTGAAAGTTTAAAAAGCATAAACCGTTAATTGAAAATAGAAATAGAACTACACACCTCCAACATCAACTGTTAATTTTCCATTCTTTCTAGCAGAATTCGAATTCATTAGTGGACGATTCAATTCGACACCTTTTCTTGATTTATCAAGCTGCACAAGTAGAGGCAGTTTCTGTCATAATCAGCTGAGTAAGAAACTACCATTTTGATAAGGTATACTTAGTGAGATAAACAATCTTTCAATCATTTCTACATGTTTGTGGTTGAACAGATACAATTTTCATTTATTAAATGAAAATTTCAAGATACAATTTTTATTCATATAATGAAAATTTCATAGAAAAGGCAGTCACTGTCATAATCACCTTTTCTTGATTTATCAAGATACAATTTTTATTCATATAATGAAAATTTCAACCTACCGTTTTCTTTCCATGAGGAAGATTCTCAATATTATCAAAGGTTTGGTCACTGGTAATAGCTTCTTGAGAGTTGCTTACTTCTTTATTTTTCCCCACACTCGATACACTTGGATCATCAGAAGTAACTCCCACCTTCGATTTCTTGGAAGGTTTTAGATGTTTATCGTTGCTACCAATACTCGTCAGCTTTGTTCTCTTCATCGATGTTGTTACAATAGAAGTTTGTTCATCAATACCAGAAGTTGTGTCCTCAATCGGATCCCTAAAGCTTAATGAAACAGTTGCAATCCCTTCTGTGATGCACTTCACAGAGTTCAATTCACCATGCTCGATAGCATTCTCGACACTATGGCCATCATTACAAACGGGTTCCTATAAGGAAACTAAAAATTTGAGACATCATGTTCAAAGCATGGTATTGTCACTTCCCCTCAAAATAAAGACTTACAATAAAATTTCAATATATATATATATATATTACATTATATAACAGCAAGCAATCTAATCAAGTACGTTATGCAAAGTATTCACTGTTACTTGGTGCAGTTTATAGATACCATCACAATTGGGAAGCTCGTAAAAATTCAAAGCACAAAATGTCAGAACCAAGAAACTGATGTTGGATGCCTGATAAGGGGTGAACCATTTGTAACCTTTCCGGTCCACATGACTCATGAGGCCTTAATTCAAGGTGACTTTAGGGTTTGTTTGGTAGCAGCTTAAGGAGATCAATGGGACTCTCAACTTTATTCGGTCGGCTATACATGACTGCTAGGTAGTGGCTTAATGATATAGAAAGTGGTTTATTCAATAAGCTTCTAGCGGCGAGCTTTATGCAGAAAGCTAAGTTTTTTTTCCAATCCTGCCCCTCCCAATTAAAAACACGCTCCTTCTATCTATAAAAAAAACCTTCCAAATAAAAACCTTCACGATCTATACAAACAGATTAATTCATTTACAGAATTAATGAAAAACCAACCAAACAGCCCCAAGTTCTCTCTCCTTATTTGTGTGTTTATTATACAAAACATACTACATTATCAGTGGGTTTTTTGATAATTGCTCCATTTCACCAGAACATAATCATATAAAGCATCCATCTTTTCTAATAAATGAATGTGTATCCCTAAGTTTAGAGATCAAAAGGGGGGAATGTGACTATGATTTATGGTAACTTTACGAAGCCCTGCATCATCATTGATCCCTAAGCATTCATAACCTTCTTTTTCATAAAGACACTTCCACGTTTGTCCCTACCCCTGAAGATCAACCTTCTTGTTCTCTTTCATTTTCTTTAACCCAATAAAGAAACAAAATCAAAACCATGAATGAACAATCCAGTTAACCAAATTATTAACAATCTAACATAAAAAGGCACTTGCAAGTTTCAAGATTCTAATACAGATATCACATTCAAAGCATACAAAAAGGAAAACGAACGTAGAAATAAAATTAGGGGAAATTAAGAGCATAGCAAGAATTATCAATCTGGTCAATGAAGATGCATAAATCCTGAAAAGAACTCAATTAGGGTAATCGCTCACCCATGGTTTGAAGGCTGAAACAAGCCGATTAGAAGACAACATAATTTCGAAACGGCTCACCAGAATTTTTTCACAACAAATTCAGCACAAATATGCCCCTTCGTTCATCGTATGCATGTAATTAGTGGCTAATGTAGAAAACAAAACGTCCACAAAACCCCCAAATTGCAACTATGAATTTAAAAAAGAAAGGAAATTTTTAAAACCCTAGAATTGATAGAGACAGCGAGAAGGTGTTTGTTTAATAGTAGTAGAATAAAAAAGGGGGATAAAAGTCAAGTAGCGATGAAGATATTAATTAGTAAAGGTGAAACCTGTTCTTCGGGTCGGATCCATTAGCCATCAACCCGTGATTCGAAAATATGGAATTGAGAAAATTTGTTGAAGGTTACGACGGAATTCAACGGTTCTACGCCTCCAGCAGTGACGCCGGTCCACCGCCGCTATCTATAAAAGCGCGCCGACGACGTCGTTCAGCTCGAAATCCAAAAGCAGAACTGTTTACTGATGGGAGAAGAAACGCCGGAGTGTTCGTTCAACCGTTTTGAACCATATTCAATAGAAGATCGTGGTACTCGATATAGAACAAGTTGATGATATCGGTAAGCTATTTGTGAAGGAAATTCGTGGTTTTTAGTGGTGGAAGTGGTAGAAGGACGGCGTGTTACGGTGGCGACACACCTTTGGAAGCTTTCTTCGTGGGATCTTTAAGTTGTGGAAATGGGCGGAGGACGGCGGGTTACGGTGGCGACAACGTGGAAACCTTCAACCTGAGACCACCCTTTCAGACACTCGATTTCCAAGCTCCAAAACCCTAACGGCTTTATGTACCCATTTCCATTTTCTTGGAAATAAGAAATGGTGTGATTCAATCACCGTCATTTCGTTTGCAAAAATTTTGTAACACAATGTGTTTTTTAAGTTCAAATCAAATCAAACAATAGCTTTTATCTTTACAATATTTTATATATTATATAATAGTTAGGAGTTACTAAAACAACAATCTAAACAAGAAATCAAGAATCGTATTATCATCATTCAAGCAGAAGACTAATCAGACTTTCTCTTGCCCAAAGCATGAGTGAACGGTCGATTCTCCATAAGGTAATTTTAATGTGGCCGATTTCCCTTCTTTTGCATAGCGGCTATATCTGTCTTTGAACAAAGACGGGAGACATCTCTATTTTCCCCCCCGGAAATCTTTAGAATTACCAGAATTCGAACACGCCGTGTTTTACTGGGAAGATCGAGGTAGGGCCAGCTAGGCGAGCAGGGTCAAGAAAGAAAAAAAGTCGTAGGGCGCTGTAGCGCCTGGTACTCGAACATTGGCTGCAGATTGAACAGAATGAAACCCAGATAGAGAAAGCGGACCAAGGGGAATAGGAATGGGCTAATAGCAATAACAAAAGAAAGGTTAAGGCGGTGAGGAGCTTGAGAAGCTTCTGGTCCAGTGATCTTTAATTTCTGGGGGAAGGTTGAGAAATTTATTTTCCTTTGGTCCTAGCCGAGATCCTTCATGATTGGCGTCATTATAAAAATTGTGACAAAATGGAATGAAAGGTGTTGGTTCATGGTTTAAAGTTTAATTAAACATCAACGAGAAAATGTATGTTTGAAATTGATTAATCTACAGTATTGGTTATGTACTGTCATAATTCATTTTAGACTGTTGATGTTTTTTCATCGTTTCTACAGCTTGTCTGCATCAACTAAAGATTGATTAGTTGATTAACAGTATTTTTACCGCCTTAGACTTCAGTTAGGATACCTAGTTTTGTTTTGTTGAAGATTCAACTCCATGAAAGGCAAGTCTTAACATGGTTTGATGAAGGACTTTACCACTATAAACAATGAGCCTAAACAAGAAAACAATATTGACTTGATTTGAGATGCATTTGGTATTTGGTTCAAAAATTTTCTTTTCAATGGTATGCAATACTTTTAGTGTTTTCCTTTTATTTTAACTATCAAATCTCATGTTAGTGTTTTTTGGTTCCATGTAGTTCTATCCTTAGTCTATGAAATGGAAGTTAGTGAAAGTATTATGGAATGAAGTTATAAGTTACTCCACTTTTTCTTTTTTCCTCAAACATTGTTTAAACATTAGATTTGAAATTACATAGTTGTTATAAATATCTTTATAAAAATAAATTCTTTCATATTTAAACATGGACATGTTTAGAGAAGTTATTCGTTTCTGGCTCTCTCATTAATGATTGTCACGTTTTTTAAGGGGTGTGCAAAAAACCAACTGATCAAATTGGAACTGACCGAGCCAATTAGAACCGGCAATAATTGGACATCCAACTGTAATTGGATCGGATCGGATTGAAAATTTCAACATCCAATTTAGATCGGTCGGTTCTTGGATGGCAGTCCAGAACCGACCGAACCGAACCGACCAACATTCAATTATCATCTGATGATCATCCAATTATCCATTCAATCATCACCCAACTATCATTTAGTTAGTTTGTCTTCAATTTACTTAAATCAAAATTTGTTTTTGTGTTGGTTTTTGAATTTTTAGCTTTACTTGTGTTGGTTTTAACAATTATTAAAAGTAATTAATTAATTTGTTTCATTGTTAAATAATTGGATTGAATTAACACATAGGATGGATCCAATCACATTGGATCATCTATTGGATATTCAATAAAAATATCAGGTGGATGGATCCAATTGGTTCGGTTGTCCGATGTTAATCGGATTGGTTCTGTTGGTAAAATCCAACATCCTCACATCCAATAGATGTTAACTGATGAACAACCCTACGTTTTTCTATTAATGAGGGTATTTTGTTTATTTTCTGTTTTTCTAAATAAAACAATATATTAAATAAAAATAAAAACAATTGAAAATATATACCATTGGCTCTCTTGCATATTATTCTTCCAATCCCGATGAACAACAATCACCATTACTCATCGTCGTTCCTCTCAAAAAACATAAAACAACTATTATTTGTCATCGTTACCTATTCCACACAATCACTAATTATCCTTCATAAACCTTTTTGGAGTTTAGAAACTTCTTCTAGATAACACGTTCATTATCTACACAGAAGATTGCAAAAACACACCATGGACTTCTAAACTCTTATTAGATAAAAGGTATCATAACCAATCTAGCATTAAACAACCAATTGGTACATGAAATCGGATATAAAACAAACAACATACCTGTTAGTGGCAGAGACAATTATTAGTAGTAGGAGAAAGCAGCAGAAGGTGACGAGCAACAGATTCACAACAACATCAGCCGCAGTGAGCTATAAGAACTAGGAGGCGAGGAGCGTGGCTGCCGCAACTAGGGCACCAATGTTTGAATATGTTGAAATATATGGTAAAGGAAAATAATAAACAATCTATTGTATCATAAAAGGAAATTAAATGACTAATTTAAAGTATATTTTATAGATAAATTTTAGTTTTGGTTCTTGCACTTTGTTCATTTTAATAAAATTGTCCATAAACCTTGATTATTCCATTTTTTTAAGTTTACAAAACTTATTGGTTTTGTCTCTTCCACTGAAGACCGTTATGTTTTTTTTCTTCGGGTTAATCCAATTAACTCAACAACGTTTTGGTCATGGGTATTTGGAAACCTCGTGAAATTTTCGAATCCCACCTATTATGGGTTTAACAAGCCCAAATTTGAGTCTCGAGATCTAGACAATAGATGATGACATCTTGTTTGACAACATTTCGGTTGCATCTGAGGAGAATATTGCGACATCATTCAAGGATGCCGCATGGAAGCCAAAAAATTTAGGAAAAAGAGGATCAAATGACATAAGAACAAGCAACTAGTTTTGATGGTCTAAAGGGACCTAGGTAATCGACTTGAATAACAAACTTTAGAGATTTTTAAAGATTCCTTAGGAGCAAAAAAAGAGGATAAAACTTCAATATTTTCCCATTATAAACTATCTGTTAGAGATGTTCTTATAATCTCTATATAACGATTTTCATTAAACCACATGGATGAAAAACGTAATTTACTCCATACTTGATGTGAAATGTGTATTTTCATTTTCTTTTCCGCACTTAACCTTTTGATTAAATTATGATTTTCATTCCTATAGTTTGTTAAAAGTTATGATATTTGTTTCTATGATTTGCAATTCATTGTTATTTTCGTCCATAAACCTAACCTCCTATCTATAGGTACAACAGCCGAAAAAAGAAAAATCCTAAACCACATATATAAAAACAACAGTAAATTGTAAGAGCAACTCCAACAAATTCTCTAATATGGAGAACCAAAAGTCAGTATTTTTAAAAAAAATTACATTCATATTCAACAAATTCCCCATTTTAGAGAAACCAACATTGATTATAATATTAAAATATTTCATTCATCCTTAAAATATTATTTATCTCTCTGAATATTTGTTTTTAAAATTTTCTATTGGTGGTCTCACCTTGTAATTATTTTTTAGATGTTCTTCATATTTGGAGAAAAAAATCATCTCTATCCTACTTTCTCCATTCGAAGATAATTTTGAGAAACTGTTGGAACAAACTTTTGAGAAACTATTGGAACAAACTTTTAACTTAAAGTTCTTATTTTCTTTATTTTCTCTATTTTAAAGAAGTTATTTGACATACTCTAAAGACGAAGATAACAATGAACCATAGTACCATACACACCAAAAAGACAAAAATGACAATTTTCTAAACCATATGGTTGAAAACCATAAATGTTGCAAACGACAGGGACTAAAAACATAATTTACTCTGAAAAAACCCGGTGACATTGGTGTGGCGGAGCTCGCTAGCCACCTATTTCTTCATCGACGGCCTACGGTGGTTTCCAACTTCCAACCATGGCGTTCGCAACTCCGATTCTGACGTCTCAACCTCAATTCCAACCGTTATCCTCCACAAAGCCCAACACCCAAGTTACTCCTTCACCCGTATCCATCGTAATTACAAGCAGAACGAAGAGTCTTAGATGGATGGTTCCTCAAAATCGAAGGTGTATCACCACCATAAACGCCATGGCCGGTGGTGGACTATACTCAGCCCAGCAATTCGAACTCACTCCCCAAAACGTTGATACCGTTCTAGATGACGTCAGGCCGTATCTCATTGCCGACGGCGGAAACGTTGACGTTGTATCCGTTGAAGATGGCATCGTTTCTCTTAAGCTACAAGGTTCGTTTTAGGGGTTTTTCTTTCTCATGTTTCAATTGATTTTCTAGGTTAAAGAATTGGACTCACATATTATCTAATTGTTCAGCAATTTCTTTTGCAAGTATTTGATTAGAGGATCTATTGAACCCTAATTGTTTGTTAGTAGCTTAATGGGCTTAATGAGATTCGCAGCTTATTCGATCAGCTATACATAACTGTTTGATAGTAGCTTAACAATATAGAAAGTGAGAAGCTTTATGCTTTTGAAAAAACCCTCCCAAACAATTTCTTTCCCCAATCTGTACAGACGGATTGAGCAACACATACAACTTTATTCATACATGACTTAATGAAAAACCAACCAAACAGCCCCTAACAGTAGACTGTAATAGATTAACACATATGGAATCTTTATGCTAACCTCACAAGATGATCCTTATTGGAACATGAATTTGATGCAAATATATTGTTATCAATACTTAAATGCATTAATGTTACATGAGTTCATCAATAACAAAGATATGATCTTTCTATAGTAATCGAGTTAAATATCTTTATGATTTTGTCTACATTGGATTTCGATATCAAAATGAAGAGGTTGTTGTAGTAATTGAAAGAACATATGAATCAGGGGCATGTGGGAATTGTCCAAGCTCAACGACCACCATGAAGATGGGGATCGAAAGAGTCCTCAAAGAAAAATTTGGAGATGCTGTTAAGGATATTGTTCAAGTTTATGATGAACAACCTGCTGAAACAACAGTTGAGGCAAGTTTTTTGTTTTGTGTATATTTAAAGAATCGATCTTAGAGCCTGTCTGTTAGCAGCTTAATTAGCTTAACGAGACTGTCAGCTTATTCAATCAGCTATATACGTTTGATAGTGGCTTAAATGATATAGAAAGTGACTTATTCAACAAGCTTTTAGGGGGAAGCTTTACGTAGAAATTCAAGTTTAATCCAAACCTACCCCTCCCAATAAAAAAACACACTCCTTCCATCTATGAAAATACCCTCCCAAACAAAAACCTTCCGTATCTATACAGATAGATTAATCCATATAGACAACTTTATCCATACAGGACTTAATGGAAAAGCAACCAAACATCCCCTAAATGTGTTAGATCTTGCAATTGCAGGCAGTAAATGGGCATCTTGAAATATTGAGGCCAGCCATAGCCAACTTTGGTGGAAGTGTGGAAGTGTTATCTGTGGAAGGTGAGGAATGTCTTGTGAAGTATACTGGGCCTGAATCTATCGGGTCTGGAGTCAAAGCAGCAATCAAGGAGAAGTTTCCGGATATTGTGAATGTCGTATTCACAGAGTAGGTCCGTCTTGAGAGGAGAAACTGCTAAAGAAACTTGAAGAACAGTGGGCTTTTGAGTATCTTTATGTAGACCAATGTATGGATTATAAAGCCTTATTCACAGAAGGTATGTCTATCTTGATTCTAAAAGTAAAGCATTCTTTTGGATTCATTTGTGAATAGATGATAGTTCTATAAATGCCTTTCATGATTACTGTATTTCTCTTGACTGTGTTTCACAATCTAAATATGTAAATGTGACCACATATAGAACAGTATCTTATATTGAGCCTTGATTTCTGGTATGGGTTATTATGCATGAATCACCAATAAATCAGCTTAATGGGACTAGCAACTTATTCAGTCAGCTATTCATGACTGTTTGGTAGTGGCTTAATGATATTAGAAAGTGGCGTATTCTTCTATGAGGAAGCTTAATGCAGAAAGCCAAGTTTTTTTCTGAACTTATCCCTCCCAATTGAAAAAACACGCTCCTTCTATCTTTGAAAAAACCCTCCCGAACAAAGACCTTCACAATCTATAGAGACATATTAATCCACACAGATGAAGATTATCTTGTGTAACATAAATTACAAACATCATTTGCAGAAAGATCTGTAGAAGGGCATTTCGTGTAACATTAGTAAATAATAATATGAAGCCATTTCGATTTGATATGCTTTTTCTTAATATATGTTCTTGTTGTTGCCTACTAGGCTACTACAGTCTACAGATGATATCTTGAAGACTGAAGCTTTTTAGTTTTTAGATATGTGGTTGTTGCCCTGGTGGAAGTAAAACTAAAATAATTAGTCAAATATACTAATTTCCCTGTTTGAGTTAGACAAGTTCATGCCTATATGTATGTATGTATGTATGTATGTATGTATGTATGTATTTGAATTCATTTTGTATGTTGGTATAATTATTTCCCATCTGATTTGCACATTTGGTAAGATATAGTCTTTAGAGACAAGTGCAAACGAGAAGCTAAACATTTTGCGAGAAGTTTTAACATCATATATGATTACACGCTTGATACACAAGCTTAATCATATATGATTAAACACATGTTGCATTGACAATACAATGCCCCATAAAAACTTAATCACATTAAACACATTCAAAATGAGTGTAATCATATATGATATTGGGAACTTCTCGCTTTCTCGCAAAAATGTTTAACTTCTAGCATGATTATTCCTCATAGTCTATAAGATCGATATATATTGTTTCTGTGACCAACTTCATGCCTCTATTTATTTATATGTTTATAATGTTCAACTAAGCCCAAAGCAAACAAGACGCATTGCATCCTATCCTATAATAAGCAACTGGATGTTTCCAGCTTGGGACTTCTGCCTAGAGATGTAAATCCCGGCCCGATCCGATCCGAATCTGGTAAAAGCCCGAATCCGAATCCGGTCAAAGCCCGATCCGATCCGATCCGGTCAAAGCCCGATCCGATCCGATCCGGTCAAAATCCGGTTTTAGGCCCGCGGGCCCGATCCGGTTTGGATATTACCGCTTTTTTCCGGGTCCGGCCCGATCCGATCCGGATTTAAGCCCAATCCGAATCCGGATTTAGGCCCGATCCGGAAATTTTGATAAAATTACTGTTTTATAGATACGTTAGATGCATTTTTGACCATTTTTTTGGGTTTTTTCCACCCCAAAACACTATAAATACCATATATGTTGAATGAGTTTAGACACCAAACTCACAAAACAAAAAACGATTACAAATCTCTCTATAATTCGTAAAAGTTATTACCAACCATGGTCAAAACACCGAGTTTTTAATTTTTTAATAATTTGTATGTAATTTTGCAAAGATGTTAGTTTGTTACTAAATATAATTATAATAAAACGTAGTTTTAAAGTGTATTGAGTGACCCAATGAAATATTTTTAAAATTAAAAATGTAAAAAAAATTAATAAATCAAAATCGTCAAATCCGATTTGGGCCCGGTTTTCGGCCCGATCCGAATCCGATTTTCTAAATCCGGTTTCGATATAGCTTAATCGGACCGGGGTTTTACCCCGTAGGCCCGGCCCGAAGCCCGATCCGGTTTTGGCAAATCCGGTTTTTCGGAATAGTGTTCCGGCCCGAATCCGGTCAAAGCCCGATCCGATCCGACCCGAATCTGATCAATTTACATCTTTACGTTCTGCCTGTGCCACTTCCTACTGTTAAAAAAAGATTGTCTAGGCCCTAAACTAAATGACGTTAACCATAATTTAGTTCTATTCTATAAGTTTGAGGGATCAAAGCTTATAAATTACTACTCGACTTTGAAATTGCAATAGATCCCTCAATCATTTTCATTTGCTTACAAACATGGTCTCTTGCCCTAGATTTGTTAAAAAAAATCGATGAAGTGTCACATGTGCCGTGTACTTAAGGACAGTTTGGTCATTGTACTAGTGATTCTAATCTAAATTAATCTTTAAGAACAAACTTACATATGTTAAAGATGTTATAAATAATACGAACATCTTTTTATAAATTCTTACTCAAAATTTTAAAATGTTATTGGGCCATCATTCTTTCAAATCCACTTGCAAACAAAGGCTAAACCCATTACTCATATATATATATATATATGCCCAAATAACCCAATAAGCAAAAGACTTATCGATTCCTATTTTACTTATTTATTTATTTATTTATAAGCAAGATATTAATTTACATGTTTTTGGAATATATAAATAACATTATTATGTTTTTTCTTGAAACATGAGGAAGTGTCGGTTAGTGGAATGGTGGCATATGATTTCCATCTTTGTGGTTTGGATGATACACGTGTCGTCCTCTTATTATTCGATTGAATAAAAATAAAAATAATACGCCGGCCGTTGCGACATTCCTCAATCCCGCCGAAACCTTCCTTCCACGACATTTATTCTCTTCCCCCCGCATTTAATGATTAATTAATAAGACGGCATGTATTTAATGTCTCCCATGCATTCCTATCTTATTAATTAATATGATGAATTTATTTTAATTTTCAAAATCAATAATTAATTACAAATTTAAATTTAAATTAAGCTCCAATTTGTCAACACCTGTTTGGGTGTCACCTTTGAATATCTGACTTTAGGTGGAAATTATTGGAAAGTTGACCCAATACCGATACTAATACATATGCTATACACCAATGTGCCAGAAAGGAAAGAAAAGAAGAGAAAAAAAAGACCCATAAGATATTAATTATATATATATATATATATATATATATATATAAATACAGGAAGGTTTAGGAGAAAACGCTAAAAAAAAAGAAAACTGAGAACACCTAGGAGGTCGCCATCTGGACGGTATTTTTTCCCATGCATCAATGCATATATATATATATATATATATATATATGCATTAGTGCATACACATATGCATATAAGCGATTATAGCTCTTTTTTTTCTATGCATCAATGTATAAATATGCATTAGTGCATATACACAAATGCATGTTACCAGATGGCGGTCTTCCAGGGTGTTCTTCAGTTTTTTTTTAACGTTTTCTTCTGAACCCCCCCCCCCCTCTCTCTCTCTCTCTCTATATATATATATATACATAGTAAGAGGGGTGATTTATTTTATAACTTATTTTATACGATCAATAAAATCTCATCTTAACCATTAGTTAGTTTATCTATGGTTACGCTCAATATTTGATGAGGTGGAAAAGACAGTCATAGATTATCAATTTAAAAAAACGGAAAAAATAAAATAAAATGGACGTTTTAGATCAAGGTAGTATTGATTGTACAAATAGAATATGTTGTATTTATCTGT
The DNA here is from genome assembly GCA_036898165.1 of Silybum marianum. Taxonomy (NCBI): domain Eukaryota; kingdom Viridiplantae; phylum Streptophyta; class Magnoliopsida; order Asterales; family Asteraceae; genus Silybum; species Silybum marianum. Next base: position 30,238,428 of record CM072541.1, on the reverse strand, counting down.
TGTATTTGAAACGTGCTCTTTATATATACAAATAAAGGATTATTGTCCAACAAAATATTAGGTGTTAATTGCTTTGTCTAACATACATACCATGCTCTTTAATTTGTCCATTAATGCATGTTTTTATATATCCCCTCATTCTATCTTTGTATATGATTCATTAAAAAAACATATGGGGCGGGTTCAAATGCGAACTCAAATTTGGTTGTGAACGTAAGGACAAATGTCGCGCTCTCATTTGTCCTCACGTTCACAACCAAATTTGAGTTCTCATTTGAACCCGCCCCCATATATATATATATAGGGTTAGGTTCAAATGTGAACTCAATTTTGGCTGTGAACGTGAGGACGAATCTTAGCCACTTATCCGGTCAATAAATGCGGCTTTGACCTGGTTCCCCTCCTTTAATAATCTCCACCCTCCCATGAATCGCGTCAATCCTCCGTGATCGCGTCCACCATAACCGAAGATGTGTGGCTGAGATTCGTCCTCACGTTCACAGCCAAAATTGAGTTCACATTTGAACATAACCCTACTATATATATATATATATATATATATATAGGGTTGGATTCCGATAAAAGTAAAAGTTATAGTGAGAATAATGAGAAGAATTAATTCTTTTACGAAACGCAATTCATGAAATTATAAACGAAACTAATATACATAATAGTAAACAAAATATGGATGATCATATTATGTTCAATTTTTTAATTATGTAATTGTTTTTTTTTCAATTTTTCACCTTTTTATAATATGGATGATCATATTATGTTCCTTTCGTAATATTTTGTCTTTAAACCCCTCCCCAATGTTGGTCTCTTCGATGGAAAAATAAATAATCTTTGTAGGTAATAACTAATGCAAACAACCTTGTTATAATCACAAGGAGTTATATATGGTTATTGGTTGAACGATAATTCATTGTGTCAAGCTTTTAAGATTTCAAACATTTATCTTAAAATAATACAATAAAATCTAATAAAAAAAACTTATTTTATACGTTCTAAAACAATATGAAAAATATAAAAAAATGATTATGCCAAGTGAGATTGTAACAATGTGACATTGAGATGAACGCACTTGATTAAAGCCGGACAAAGTTTGATCCGCTCTTTCTTGTGTATATTGCAAATTGCAAAGGGATGTATCTTAACCATTTCCCTACATCCAAAATCCTAAAACCAAATACAAAGTTAAATAGAAAAATGCATTCTATGTCGACTTTGATCATGGCGGATACTGATTATTGTGTGTGACAGACGTGCATATTTTAATAATAAGAGAAGAGTCAACCGTCGATGTTAAAAAAAGAAAATTTGAATTTGAAAACACGGTTGTCAATGACGCATCGAACACGGTTGTTTATTAAAAAATTTGAGTAAATGTTGAACGATGTAAACAGTCTGACTTAAATGGTTATTGGAAATAGTTGTTATTTACGTAATGTTTTATATTAAACGTTGATTAAATAAAGATAACGATTATACTCTCTATACCCATTGTTACAAAGTTTTCGTTAGTTTTTTTAATTTTGAATAAAAAATGTTTTTGTAACTTTTTTTGTATTACATGAAAGTAAATTACTACAAAAAAGATTGGTTTTGTTCAATGCAGAATTATGTTTTGCAAAGAGCATGGAAATGAAAGCATTGACAAGGAGCAGGGTATGATAAGAATGGTGGTCTTACTGTAATAAAATTGAATTTTAAATAATGATAAAAAAATATTTAAATATCTTAATAATTTCATAAAATTAAAGTTTATAGAATCAAACAATAAGATGTATATTTGTATTCTAATGAATATTAGTAAAAAAAATCAATCTATTAAGATACTTATACGTTATAAATCCAACTTTGTTCTAGTGTCTCTAAAGATTGTTTGATTGGTTTTCATTAAGTTTTTTTATGGATAAAATTGTCAATATGGATTAATCTGTTTATATAAAGCTAGAAGATTTTTGTTTGAAAATATCTTTTCATAAAAAATGTGTTTTTTAATTGAGAAAATGTGTTTTTGTTTGAAATGTTTGAAATAAAAACTAAATCTACTCATGGGAATAATTTATTATTCTTTAAATGTATCCTTATATATAATTTCAATAGTCAAATATTGAGATTTTCACATTATAAAAATATTACATCAACAATCTCGTTACGCTAAAATGGAATTAAAAACGAAAACAAGTCGTGAAAAGTCTACTTGTGGAAATAATTTTCTTCAACCAAAAACAACATAAAATATTAAATATAAAATGATAATTTAAAACATAGTAACTAACCACCTGAATTACAACCTACAAGTTAAGATTTAGGGATGTAGTGAAAAATTTCATCTACTTCAGTTTGAATCCAGATGTTGTCGAAGCTTTATTAGTCATGATGGTTCACCTACAATAACTTTAGACCAGTCGGAATCATCTGAAAGTTTAATCAGTTTACTTTATTAAAAAACCCATGGTCATCTAAGAAAAAGCCTTTTCTTTTGGTATTGATGATATTATTTAATAACTTCTAAAACAAGAATAAACATAGACATACTTTTCCAATTGAAAACTAATTCAAAGCAATAAATGAGTTTGTTAGAAAAAATAATACAATCATGCCACCATTGTACATGCACATATTTTAATCATATGCACATATTAAAATAAGATTATATTTATATATATATATATTAATGAATCTACTTTGTATATATTTCTCTTCTTCATAAGTAAATATCTTATATCTGGTGATATAAAACTTGACCTCAAACAACTATACGTACAGACATTTGCTTATAGAATGGTGGAGGGAGGAAGACGTTTAAAAAACAAAGTAGGTTTCGTGTTTTAGGTATTTGTTTAAGATAAACAAGACAGGTGTACGCATGTTATATCACTGACAGAGATATCATTAATGTTGTTGTCAGTAGACATTTTAAAAGACCAGGTCTCACTTTTTTTGAGTTATTGTAGCTCCTTCGTGATTCCGTGTTTCGTCAAACAGTGGTACCTTTTCCTTTTTATGTTAGTAGTGGAAATAAAGCAATAAAATGAATGAAAAAAAGGTATTAAATTGACATGAGTAAGTCTTCTCTTCGTTAATGTACATGTCAATTGTCAAAAGGCAATTCAACGTAGAAAGATAGTCAAAGAAGCTAGCTCGCTTGTTTCATACTACAAGTGTTTGAAAATAAAAAAAGTTACATTTTCAAAAGATACATTGAAAATTATTTAATTATTTTGACCCTAAAATGAAATAATACATATAATATGACCAGGTGTGAGTTAAGGTTCTTTCTTTAATTTACTTGTAGTTATTTCAAGAAAAACCCATAATTTGACTTGGCATAAATAATATTCAAGATAAAATTAGAATTGAGAATATAAATTTGTTCCCTAATAAGTAATTTTTTTTTATTATAAACTTTTATTGAAATTTATATTTGTATCTAACAAATTTTATTTTAATGTTTCATACACTTGTTGTAATAAAATTAAATTAATAAAACGTCGAAAAATTGAAGTATCTTAATATATTGCTTTTTGAACTTAAGTTTATAGGACTGAATACTTACGAATAATAAAGTTATAGAATGTTTGTGGACAGCGACAACAACGTGCACTAACAACCCTTTTATTGAAGTTTTTTTTAGCGTTGTCATATAAATACAACTTTTTACAAAACACTTATTTTATAAAACATCATTTCAATTAGTCGTATAAAAAATGATACAACTGTATGTTTCAAAAGTGTCCTTAAAAGTTTATTAAGACGTCCAAAAGTGTCATGTAAACTTACTAAAACATTTTTAGCTAGATAACACATGTAAATATTTGGTCCTATAAAATAATCTATTAAAAATCGAGACATTTTTATGTCCTATATTATAATGATTTTAAATATCTCTATTGATAAAATATACTCAATTTGTTTGATTAATGTTATTATAAGCCAAAACTAATATACATAATAATAAACAAATAAATAAATGATCACTTAATTTTTATTTTTATTCGGAAACAAAAGTTAACTTAGTTTAAAACTTTTAAATTGGAAAATAAAATCATCATTTTAAACCAACAAACTAATAATGCTAATTATACCGTTTTACTTTATTCTCAAATTTAATAACATTTCATCAAACAAAATTAAATAATATATTTTTGTGAATTAAGTTGGTGTGTGATACCCTCGGCCATAAAAACGAATATTTTTGTCATCCATTAAAGAAAGGTCCCGATTGATAGCTGTGGTACCCTCTTACGTAGTATTTAATCCCATCATAAACCTTCCATTCTCCATCTTCACCTTCACCTTCACCTTCACCTTTGAAAACACAATCGAAAATGGTCGTTTCTGCTCCTTCTCCATTACGTACCAAAAAAACCCGAGCCATCGGGATTCCCATCATCGACCTCTCTCTCGACCCCACGACGATATCCCAACACATGATCGCCGCTTGTCAAGATTACGGTTTCTTCAAGCTCGTCAATCACAGAGTCCCCACAGACGTCATCTCCCGAATGGAGGAAGCAGCTCACGGGTTTTTCTCAAAACCCGCCAGCGAAAAACTAAAAGTCAAAGCCAATCCGCCAACCCCTTTTGGCTACGGTTGTCGTAACATCGGGTTCAATGGCGATACAGGCGAACTCGAATACCTTCTCCTTGAAGCCAACCAGGCTAACAACAATACCTTCAATGCCATCACTGACCACCCATCAAATTTTAGGTACGTTATATATATATATATATATATATATATATATATATATATATATCTTGTTGCATTTGATCATTTTTGAGTGATGATAACGTTATATATCGATCTTGAATTGGTTCGGTGATGATCACCCACCACATAAAAGAAATCGATCAAAGACAAAGACAAGACACTGGTTTTTTATGAACGTACGCTTATTGTGATATAAAAAAATCCCAATCATTTAAACAACTGTATATATCATATAAGTGGTCCAATCGTATTAAATGAATGTCCCCAACAGTTATTCGATCGTGTTAAAGTACAAGGATTTTGTCATCAAATTTATCCCCTAACATTTTAACAAGTACGAGAATATATAAATATAATGTATGAGTTGTGGGGAAAGATGTTTTCCGACACATGTAGTGTTGGTCATTTGTACTTGGGTCGGGTCCCCATTTTTAATTTTTGATTTAAATTAAAATTAAATTAATTAATGGGTTGGTTCGGCCGCCACGCTGGCCGATGATTCGGCTCCTAGAAAGTAAAACATTATTATTAATATTAGGTCGTCTTTTTTGTTTGCGGCTGAGGCCCACTCCGCTTTTTAGCCGGCTTCTCTCCATTAACAAACACTTTGTGTTTTCTTGTTTGATTCCTTTTTCCGGAAACCACTCCCTCATTTAAATCTTAAAAATATATATATATATATATATATATAATAATATATACATACATATAGGTTGGGTTTTACGTCTATTTTGCGAATGATAGACCATAAAAAACAAATTAAGTAATTATACTTCATAACAAAATGTTATAAAAGTGTAAAAAAGCATCGAACTTTTACAATATATATATTTTAAAGGTTTATCTTTACAATATTTTACTGTTATTTATGTGGCGAGTGGTTTCACGGGTCACATGAATTCGATTGATTTCACATGAATCCAAATTGATATATATATACATATATATATCAATTTCTAAGCATGTATGTGTATTAAAAAATTCGCTTATAAATTATTTGTATACACATATAAATTATAAATAAAGAAAACAAAATATTTTAAGAAGGTAAAAACAAATTTACATTTGAATCATTACAAAAAATCTATTTAAAGATTAATATATGAATCTATATAAATAATTTGTAACATCAATTTACAGGGTTGGGTTCACGTGAAACCAACATGTTTCCGTGAGATCCGTAAAGCCATATTTTTACACTTGAAACTTCACAGCTAAAAACCGTGAAAGTAAAAAAAAATCTAAACCTCCACAGAAAAAATATTGTAAAAGTTACTTTCACAATATTTTACTATGAAAAAAATATAATCTTATAGATCTCACAAAACCATGATGGTCTCACGTGAACGCAAGTTTCACTTCACATGTATAACTTTAAATAATTTTTTTATAAATCTTATAATGATTGATATATATATATATATATATATATATATATATAAACATTGATTCTTTTCCACTGGACGATTATGTGGGTATTGAGATCATGCCTTACGCAATCTTAAGGTGATGATCGAATCACTTTTCTTTATAATGTCAAAACACCTTTTCATTGAATCAAAAGTCAACATAGTTTCACGTGTGTCCCTTAAACACGCAACACTAACTGACGTTCTTTATATTTAATAAAACATATTATTATTATTATTATTATTATTTTACAAATAATTCTTTTTATTTTTAACTAATTTTTTATAAAAAATATGAGTTAGGGCCGGTGGGTGGGTACCAATCTCCATTCAAAAGGAGATCGGGAACAATCCATGTGTCACCACCCAAAAATAGAGAGAGACGAGTACGTTGCTTTTCATACCTAAATCAAGAAATCTTGAATTTATTAGTCGATATAATAACTTTAAATCAAGTAAATTCAGTATATTTTACGTAAACGTAGGTTTAAACAGGATAAGATATAAGTAAATATGATATTTATCAGATAAAAGATCTAAGAGATGAGAGGTCCATCTATAATTACAAAACTTTTCTAACATAGTGTAATTTTTCTTACAGAGTTTAATGATACTAATGCTTTTTTTTTGTTGTGTGTTATGGTGAAACTGTAAAAATAAGTTTTTGGATCTCCTTTTTGGCTCTATCTTCAAAGAGTAGAATGATTATTTTTGCGAGTTAATAAACTCCACCTCCCTGTAAATATATTACAATTGAAAATTAATTATGGTCTTGTTGTATGCAGTTGTGCGGTCAATGATTACATCCACATCGTTAAGGAGTTGACATGTGGGTTGTTGGAAATATTGGCACTAGGCCTTTCATTACCGGACACTCACGCCTTTAGTCGTTTTATAGAAGATACTGATAGTGATTCTTGCTTTCGAGTCAATCATTACCCTTCTGTTAAAGGCCAATCCAATCAACCAAAACCCACTCATCGTATTGGTTTTGGAGAGCATTCTGACCCTCAGATTTTTACCATTTTGAGATCCAATGATGTTCCTGGTCTCCAAATTTCTACTGTTGATGGACTATGGATACCTGTCACTACTCAACCTACCGACTTTTGTGTGTTCGTTGGTGATGCATTAGAGGTACGTTTTGAAATTTTAAATGAGTAAAAAAAATTTATCGTAGTTCTTGTTACCAGAGAATTGAATAAGTTATCCTAATATTTTTACAGGTTTTGACAAATGGAAGATTTAAAAGCGTAAGGCATAGAGTAATGGCAAACACGTCGACCAAGTCAAGAACATCAATGATGTTTTTTGCTGCACCAGCTTTGAACGAATGGATATCTCCGATCCCACAAATGATCAGCCAGGGGAACCCAAGACTTTATAAATCGTTTACTTGGAATGAATACAAGAAAGCTGCATATTCTCTACGTTTGGGAGACCAAAGAATCGATCTTTTTAAATGTCATTCAACTTTATGTTGATAAAATGTTGCAGATCTCACAACAATATATAAATAGGTAAAAGTAGAGAAAAATCAAATTGAAAAAAAAACATGTATAATCAATCAAATCATCATCTATCAAAATGATTTTTTGCCGATAAGTTTGTTGTTTGTAGAAAAGGTTCTGTAGGTTGTGTGTAAGAATCAGTGTTTTTTTAGCATGTATTCAATCAATTATCCATTGTCTCACCTTTTTTGAAATTAACAAATATGTTTTTTGTGTAGAAAATAATAAAATTATTTTGCTCGATTATCCATAATTGTCTCACCTTTTTTGAAATTAACATGTATGTTTTTTGTTTACAAAATAATAATTTTATTTCGATCAATTATCCATTGTCTCACCTTTTTTGAAATTAACACCTATGTTTTTTGTCTACAAAATAATATATTATTAAATACAATGTTTTAAACGTTCTTTTACTATGGATATGAAATATAAAACACAACCGACATTATAACAAGCTTATTGCATGGTGGTTTAAAAAACATTTAAAACATGATATAATTTCTAATGATAATATTTGTATTTGATTCTTTTATATCTAAAATATTCAAAATATTCTTCATGATTTTAGTAAACTTATCGGTTTATTTTATGTAATTATCATTACAAGAGAATATCGACTTATTAATTAAACTATAACACAAGTTAGGGTGTGGAGTACACAATAGTGCAAGCTAAATAGAATGTGGGGTTAATAGGAGGTCACGCGGCTCACGCCCCTGGCGATGGCCCATAAGTGAAAATCGAGCTTCTAAACGTCCTATTTGAAATTCATAAGGTAAGAAGCCTTCTTGACTTAGTAATTCAAAGGTTTATGAGTCTTATACTTTAGAAACTTTTGAAGTGCTTCTGACTCTAAATTGCATTATGAGTTGCCTTTTGATCCATGAGAGTCAGTTATTTTGTAGTTGTTATGCAATTATTCCTCCACTACTTACTCTAATAATTATTTCCATTCAACAGAGAGTTATTCTCTTATTTAATATATGAACAGTTACGATTCTCTAAGTTTAAAATGAAACAATTTTATCAGAATCGTCACAGAAAATCTGAGGTTATCCCGAAGTTGATTTCGTGATACCCAGACTAATACGGGCCTTGTGGATCCCTTCATGCTCGTAAACTAGAGATAGCCAAATAGGCCCGACTCAACCCGGTACTGGCGAAGGATCGGGACTGGGGACAACTTGTGACCAACCAGGCTTGGGACCTATTGGGACCAGTTTGGATCACTGGTTAAGGACCGGTTACACTCTTCATCAAAAATCAAGGCTTGACCTGGACCGAACGTTTTTTAAGTGTATTTTATTGACCGAATCACATATTTTAAAGTATATTATAATAAAAAAAATTTACTTTTTAAAATTATTAAATGGAGAAAATGGGTTTTTTCCTTTAAGAATGAAAAAATGGGACCGATTTAGATCCGACCCGGACTTTTGAGTTTTTTTTGTTGGGGCCGATTCTTAAACTATTTAACCCAAAAAGTAAAAGTTTTGGACGGGTCATAATTAATTTCAGGCCCAATAAACAAACCAACAGAGGCCCAATAAGCAATCTAGCAATCTTATTTTAAATATAGGGTGTTTTACACTTACTTTAAAACTCAAAATTATATAATCAAATTATTGAAGTTAGAAATTGTGAATAAATTTTAATTTATCTTTCATCACAAGTTTTCTGTTATTTAACTTCTAAATGATCGAGATAACTTAAAACTGATCATTACGATTTTAAGTTACAGTTCAAAAACCCCCCTTAACAAATACTACCAACGGATAATTCATTGACAATACACATCTCTCAGCAATCTACCAGTGACATAACAGTTGTTGTCGAAGAGGTGTCGGAAATCCATCGACAAAAGTTATTTGTCAAAATTCATAGGTGGTAGTTGTATCGTCGAGAATCCTTCTGTAAACAGTGCTCTCATATGATATTCATTAGTGAATAGTGATATCTTCTCCAACCATGTTTTTGACTTACATACTTTCAGCGACGAATTTCCAATAAATATCACTTTTAAGAATTACCGATATAATAGTATGTCAATGAAAGCCTTCAATAAAAAAAATCATTCAATATCTAGAGTTAATAATTATCCCTATTTAATTTAAATTCAAGATTAGAATAGATTTTTACCCATGACTCATACATGGTAGTAGGTTTAGCATCAAGTTGGAAGGGTGTTTTTTAGGTAGCAATGATTCAATCATTTGACACACCCTTAATACCTCTCGGAATATATCACTACCTACGTTCAAACCATCTAATTGTTAGCACTTTAATGAGATTACTGAAACCCACAGTTTATTCGGTCAGTTATACATGATTGTTTGATAATGGTTTAATAATGCAAGGGAAACTTTATGCAGAAAACCAAGTTTTTTTCTTTCAAACCTGTCATTCTCAATTAAAAAACATGTTTATTTCATATATGAAAAAAGCCCTTTCAAGTAAGAATTTTCCCCATCTATAGAGACAAATGAGTGAGGAAAGAAAGTTGGTGCTAAAAAAATGATTTGATTTGCAAAATTACCCACCCATGTCTTTTTTTAACGTCTCAAATTATAGAATAAACGTATCTTCTTCTTCTTCTTCACGTCTCTATCATATATCAATAACTTGTTCACGTTTCCTATACATATATATTGAATTAAACACCTTCTTCATGTTTGTGGTGCCGACAACCAAAACTATATCGGTTTTTCACATTGCTTCAACAATAATTGTACATCTCTTATGCATCTCCTTTTATGTGTTTCAATCAAGCATACCATAAGGGGTTGTTGGTTCGCGGAATTCAAAGGAATTTGATGGAATGAGAATGACAAATTCCTTTAACCAAATTCCTTAACGTTGTTTGGTTCGCGGGATGAATTAATTGGATTCCATCGAATTCCACGATTGAGGGATTTGATCATTCCTTAGTGTATATGAAGGATTTTGAATTTCATTTCATGCCAAATGTAACATAATATATAATTTTCATTTAGAAAGACAAAAATAAACTTAACCAGCACCCTCGCCTCGCCCCACTCCATCGAAATCCAATTCCTATCAACCAAACGCGTGGTCAAATTCCATTTCAATTCCTTCAAAGTCAAATTCCCTTGATGGATTCCAAGTCCATCGAATTCTATTCTGCGAACCAAACCTCTCCAAAGATTCATCTTTTTGCCTTGCATCTTGACGTAAAGATATACAGGAAAAGTGAGTTTCAGCGACGCACCTTTAGCGACAAAAAATTTCATTCACATGTTCTAGCGACGACATGTGTCTCTAAATTGTTTCTAAGGATAAATATACTTTTAATGACGACAAAATTCGTTGCTAAAACCTCTATTTCTTGTAGAATATATACTACATAAACCTTTTTATGCTATTTTGATTAAACTTTCTTCAACACTGCACACTTTGATTGTTCTTTCCAATCACTCACAAATATTTGTACAATCATTCCATGGAAATTGGAAATAACCCTAAACAACAATCATCCAATTTATTGATTTTAGCTCCGAAAATCATGAAAAAAAGAACCATCAATGGTGAATGATTCCTTAACGATCTAATGGGTTTTATGGGTACATCATGCTAATAGATTAACACAACAGAACTGAAATCAATATTAACACAACAAAACTGAAATCGGAATCTTCGATTACATATTTTTTGAGGGGGTGTAAGAGTTGTGGGTATATTCGATCTTGTTTATACGGTATATTCGATCATGTTTCTATGTATATGTGATCTTGTTTATAAAGTGTGTTTGATCCTGTTTCTACAGTATATTCGATCCTTTTTTGTGGATATGATGAATAAAACTTTACAATTACAAAATGTAGTTTTTGTTGTGCATTACTGATAGGGTTAAATGCATGAAATGACGACTTACTTTGATACATTTTCTTATAGCATGGTATTTTTACTTTTTCCTATTAGAACAATATACTTTCAAATTATTTTTTATTAGGACATTGTAATTTAAAAAATCTATCCATTATATAGCAATGAGTAACCTTTTGACTTGAATTTAAAAAAATAAACCTAATATTTTATTGCTATAAATTATGAAATATTGTGTTCTTGAAGTTGAATTCTTTTCTAAGGAAAATAAGAAAATATGAGATAAACTGATATAAGGGTATATTTGTAAAATTAATTTATTTCCTTTCATTTCTCTCTTACTTAAGAACACGAAAAATTATTTATTTCATTTCATTTCCTTCCTTCTGTAAAATACAGTTAAAATTTTATCTTTCCTTTATTTTTTTATCTTTTCTTTTATCTTTCTTTTCTATAAAAACTCGAGAACAAAACATTAAATAATTAAAAACCTATCAAAGAGCCCTTAAATTAATAGTACGCAAAACCGTACTCGCAATCTTAACATAAAAAACGTGACACCACCGCATAACATGATAGTAATGTTACACCTACCTAAGTTGTAAGGTTACATTACACGAAATTGACGATCAAAAGTTTTAATTTGATGATTAATAATCAAATTTTACATGATAAATTAATCATAAAGAAACCTTAAATCCTAATAAGAAAAGCATTGATTTTAAGACAACAATTTCTTTTATTTACAATGAAAAACAGGTGTAATGTTATAACCTTAATTACATGTTCGATCAAGATTTTATGTATTAATTATATATTACGCATTTACAATTGTGTTGTTATATATTTGTTTTTACAATTATATAAATGCATATTTTGAAATTTTAAAATTTTAAAATTATCAACATCTTTTGATATAAGTTTACTTGGTCATATTCAGAATCTAATGAGTAGGGAGTCTTCTTTATATTTGTCCAACTTGCACTTTAAACAATTCCTTTTCTTTTAAGCAATTGTGGGTATTAGGACAATTTTACATACATTAACTAATTCCATGAATGATTACAAATGATTTGAAGTCATTGAAGGTGAAAGAAGAGGTGAAAGAAGAGTTTTGACAACTCATAAATTCATATCTAAAAATAAAAATATTTCCACTACATTTTCTTGTGTCTTAGCTAATATATACGTTACAATTCCTTATCTTTATTAGACTTCTAAGGGCTTGTTTGTTAGCCGCTTAATAAACTTAATGGACTTATAACTTATTTGGTCAGTTATATATAATTGTTTGATAGTGACTTATTCATATAGAAAATGACTTATTCAGTAAACTTATAAAAGAGGAAAAACCAAAGTTCCTTCCATCTATGAAAACCTCCTGAATAAATAAAAATTCAATATACACAGACAGATTAATTCATACAAATAACTTTATCCTTGTAAAACTTAATGAATAACCAACGAAAACGTCCATAAAGATCATTTGATTTATCATATAAAATCCTTGAAACAACTAATTAAGGGCTTGTTTGTGAGCTTAATGAGATTCGCAGCTTATTCAGTCAGCTATACATGACCGTTTGGTAATGGCTTAATGATATAGAAAGTAGCTTATCCATAAAGTTTTTAGAAAGAGCTTTATGCAAAAAGTCAAGTTTTTTCCAAACATGTTCCTCCCGGTTAAAAAAAACCATTCATCCATGCAAAAACTCTCTCAAAATCTACACATACATTAATCGACACAAACAACATTATCCATACAGAACTTAACGAAAAAACAACCACTGCACACAACCTCTAAGATCATTTTATTTATCTATTCATCTTTGACATTATTAATTAAAATAGAAATGTATGTATATATAAATAGGTAGGGTAGCTATAAATAGAAAAAGACACTATATTTCAAGAACCCTAATAAAACACAAAAGGAAAAGAGGAGATTCAATCATACTTCTAGCCTCTTCTAAACAACTCTACATTTTCACAACTTCAATTCTCCCACATACTCTCTTTCTCGAGAACTTTCTCGCTAACCATCTCCTCGCCGTCCGATCACAACCATTGCCACGTGTTCAACGATCACAGGATTCACCCTCACTTAATTTGCCACCTATATGTATATATATACACACATATATCACCTATAAAGACACATGTGTGTATATATATATATATATAACTATCTCCTTCCTCCTTCACCACCTGCACTGCAATTACTTTCCCTACAACTTTTGTTGATCAAAATTCTTCACTTTGCTTCAAGAATCAATGGCTCCGGCCGCCGTGAACCTCCACCGGCCTTCAAACTCGAAGAAAAAGGCGTACCTTACGTTCTTGGCTGGTAATGGTGAGTATATAAAGGGTGTGGTTGGATTGGCCAAGGGTTTAAGGAAGGTTAACTCTGTATATCCTCTTGTTGTGGCGGTTCTTCCCGACGTTCCGGTGGAGCACCGCCGTAACCTGGAGTCTCAGGGATGTATCGTTAAAGAAATTGAACCGGTTTACCCACCGGAAAGTCAAACGCAGTTCGCCATGGCTTATTACGTCATCAACTACTCCAAGCTCCGAATATGGGAGGTCTGGCCTTAATTCGTTGTTCCACGTGTCTTTCTACCATTTCATACGTGGCACCATTTCGTTTTAACACGTCACTATAGAATTTAAATTTTAAGCGTTTAAATTGGATATTTTAATATATATATATATAATACATTATAGTACTTATAATTTTAAAGTGTCACGGCTAAAAGCACCCAATATGTTTATTATGGGATCTTTTTAAGTGTTTTCAACAAGTTTTTTTTAGGAAACTTTTAAAATAAAATGTCGAATAGTGACCTATATATATGTTTATTATGGGATCTTTTTAAGTGTTTTCAACAAGTTTTTTTAAGGAAACTTTTAAAATAAAATGTCGAATAGTGACCTATATATAAACATCCGTAACAAATTATAAAACAGTTTATCTGAAAGTTATTAGGTTTATAGAACAGTTTTACATGTTTTAAAACATGTTGGTAGGTATTTCTTAGGATATTTTAAGAAGTGTCCTATGAAATGACTGTTGTATAACAATTTTTTTCCAAATCTATCATATATAATAGATAATTCGATATATTATTCTAAAACCGTCCTTAAAACCTTGTTAAAATGTCTAAAAACATCTCATAACACTTTATATATGACGTTTCTTGATTTGATTTTATAAAGTATTTGTATGACGTTGAGACATTTTAGACGTCTTATATAAAATCAAATCAATTTTGTGTAGTATGTGGATCGAATTAATTATTAATTAACTTGGACTTCTTTTTAATTATGTGGCACAGTTTGTTGAGTACAGTAAGATGATATACTTAGATGGAGACATTCAAGTGTTCGATAACATTGACCATCTGTTTGACTTGCCGGACGGCCATTTCTACGCGGTGATGGATTGTTTTTGCGAGAAGACGTGGAGCCATACACCACAATACCAACTTGGTTATTGCCAGCAGTCGCCGGAAAAAGTCGACTGGCCGGCCGATATGGGTTCAAAACCATCACTCTTCTTCAACGCCGGAATGTTCGTATTTGAACCCAATATCATCACATATCATGATTTGCTACAAACCCTCAGGGTCACACCTCCCACCCCTTTTGCTGAACAGGTATTTGCATGGTAAATTAATAGGCGTCTTAAGATACCACTTTATTACAAGACATTGCGATCAAAAAAATAAAGCGTCATATTTAAATATAATACTTTTTGGGTGTCTTGATAAGTTTATTAGGAGTATCTTTTTTTTGGAAAGGGTATGCTAGGTATTTGCGTTAGTCTGACAATTTTAAGATTGCAACCCTGAGTTGATTCTCCAGTGGCCACAAGTTGTTTGCGTCTGGATTCGAACCTGAGCTAGATGGGTTATCTAGCCTCATCCTCCACATGCAAGCCTTAACCAGTATGACACAAGTTTTGTGGTTTTATTAGGAGTATTCTATATGACACTACTTGAAAAAGTTTCTTAGAAACACAAATAAACTATTAAAAAAGATGATTTTATAGGACATCTTTTAGAAGTGTCTTATAAAATAGTTAGTTACTATGACTCTTTGTCTTTTAAAAGTTTCATTAAAAATCTGTTAAAGCACCCAAAAACATTCTAATAAACTATATAGAAGGTTTTTAGCACTACTAAATTGCAGGTTTTTCCGGCAAACAAATCCGTCGAAAATACAGGAAAAAGCTTTGATGAAAAACACTATTTTCGGCGGCGGATTCTAGAACAATCCACCAATAAAACTCTATTTTTTGTAGCGTAGATGCGACGCTTTATTTTTGTTTTATGAATTACGTTTTATAGAGCATTTTATTATATTAGAATGCTTATTTACTGGTGGCATCATATTAACTCAGTATTGTTGTAGTGTTAGATGATCGGAATCTGATTAATTGCAGCCAAATTTTCCACCGGTGATCATGGTGATTTTAATTAACTAACAAATCATGAGGTTGTAATTTGCAGGATTTTCTGAACATGTATTTTAGGGATATTTACAAACCAATTCCTGTGGATTACAATCTTGTTCTTGCGATGCTGTGGCGGCATCCGGAGAATGTGGATGTTGATAAAGTGAAGGTTGTTCATTACTGTGCAGCGGGATCGAAGCCATGGCAGTATACTGGGAAAGAAGAGAACATGCAGAGGGAAGATATAAAGATGTTTGTGAAGAAATGGTGGGATATTTATAATGATAAATCTTTAGATTACAACAACCCTAATTTGGGAGCTGCTCATCATCATCATCATCATCATCATCATGCGACGGCAATCACCAACAATGGCGAAGGGGGTTTTCCATCGACGCTTTCAGACCCGAAAGTACCGGTTGTTTGTGCACCATCAGCTGCTTAGATGTATGTATATGATGTCCTACAAGTGTGTATAAATATATATATATATAGTTTTGTTGAGTTTGTTTTTTTGGTGTTATATATATATATATATATGTGTGTGTGTGTGTAGAGTAGTCTTCTGTTGGGTTTGGTTCATTTGATTTGATTTCTCTATAGTAATCTTCCTAACAAATTGTATGGATATGAAGCAGATAAATTCAATGTTCTTTCTTTTCTTTAGGTTGTATGATCAAAATGCAATTTGTAATATAAAAATATTTAGTTTGTTGTTTGATGTTCTCTGGAATCTTTTTTCCTGGTTTTTTGAGACAGTTAAATATGTGATTTTAAACTTGCGTTGTTATAATGTAAAATTTTAGTATACCTTAAGTTAGGGGTGAGCATCGGAACCGGGTACCTGTCTTTAGAATCGGAACTGTTTTAGAACTATCAGTTTCGGAACCGGAACCGATGTGATTGGTTCCGGTTTCGGTTCCTAAAATACTGAACCGATTAAGACTGGTTTCGGTTCCGTTCTCATTTTTTAGAACCGTTACCCGCTGGGTACCCGCTACCCGCCACTTTTAAATAAAAAATATTTTATATATTTATAAATAATAAATAAAAACTCAAACTTTATAGTTTGTTTATTTAATAATTAGTGTTTATCGGATTAGTTTTTGACCATTTATTGTATTTATTAATTTAAGTCGGTATTTTATAGTTTATAATTATATTTTTATCGTATGCAATGTAAAGAATTGAAAAAAAAATTGAAATCGGGTACCCGGTACCGGAACCGGTTCCAGTTTCAAAATATAAGGAATCGGTGTTAGCGGTTCCGGTTCCATAAAAAATGATCGGGTACCCGATTATGCTCACCCGTAATTTTAGTGACTCATTGCGTCTGTAATTTACATATATGTATTTTTGATATCTTATATGACGGTGTAATTAAAACAAAAATTAAGTTTAACAGTACCAAAAGATTGGAACCTTCTAGTAGGTAGGTAGGTAGGTAGGAAGATTCCATTAAGAGATGTTGAGGGGGTAAAATCTTTTTGTTGGTTGGATTAGTGTACTTCACCAGTTCACCTACTATAATACCTAGTGGGGTTGAACCATCATTTTCTATGCATTGGTCCCACGAGTGGGGGTTGGTTTGAACTTTGAACCCCATTTATGAGTCTTAGGTCTGGTTAATTAACCTTGGTTGGGTGTTTGGTTAAAGAATTTTTTTTAGGTAACAGACCGGTTAAATGCAACAAGCGACCATGAATGTCCTAAGTTATCGTAGGGAAACCTCCATAACCATAAGGGCTTTGACGACGTTTGAGTTCCAATCTAGGTACATGATATTTTCCGCTATTCTCAGTTACCTTATTGGGTAACATTCTCGATTATTAAAAATGGATTGTTGAAACGTTTTACCTGTTAACTGCATACCATGTAAGTCTCTCTCGTGCAGTAAGGTTTTCGGTTTTTGTGATATTCATCCAATAAGATAAGTTACACTTAGGTGACGTTTGTTTTTTAAGAGGTGCTGAAGTCTGAAGTCTAAAGTTTGATTTCAGTTCTGAAACGGTTATAAAACATCTAAACGAATCAGACATAAGTGAAGATTAAGAGCTTACAATGAAAAAACAAACAAGGCCTTAGTAAGCATTTGGTAAACAACTTCTTCCTTCAGCTACCTTATTAATTAATTTCCTAGCTTTAAGTGATAGTGGACGTTTCTTTTGCAATCTGTCCTTGTACAGTTGTACTAATTTTTTTTTGGACTTACTAATTTAGTCCATGTCAAAGATACTAGAGCACTCGTTTTGCCGTTTAATGGATCGTTACATTCATGAAATATGAATTTACCATTATGCCAATGGCGAAAAAAAATATATACCATAATTTCAGAATATGAATTTAATGTAGAAAAAAGTATTTGTTGGCAATTGGCATGGTTCTTTTGAAAAAGTGATAGTTGATAGTTTCCTGAATTTCCAACCCGCTATACAAGCCAGCTAATCCTAGGTCGACCACCCGCTTTGCAGGTAGCCTGGAGTCACCGCATTTGAACTTTCGTGGCCACAAGGGATTTGTATTCCTCCTTGGATTCGAATCTAGGACCTCCAGACATTTTTAACCTTTGCAGCTCAAGCTCAAACCAATTAGGCACCACCCTTATGGTTAGTTACTTGATAGTTGATATCAAGTCCATTGTTTTATTTTTGATAGAAGCAACACCATGTTTATGTCAATTTGCTATTTTTTGTCTTGTTTTTTTTTGTTAACCATGGGTGTCCGAACCAGTTTATACACATCTCGACTAATCTCAGGGTACCAAGAAAACAGCCAAGAAAACCCCCAGTAGCTTTGCAGAACTCAAACCAGTGACCTTGAGGAGAACCCCAAAGCCCAAGCTTATTATCAGTTAAGCTAACTCCACAAGGGTTTTGGCTCAAACTCATGTGGCATTCAAACTTCAAAGTAACCAATGCCAAAAAAGATAAAGACCAAGGATGGACATCCACTTGTGTATCACTTTCACTTCTTTATTATCATTTTCATGTATTTTTACATGTATACTTCCCAAATTACCCTCTGTCTCTTCCTTTATATACACTCCCCTGTCTCTAAAGATTTCATCAAATTCCTAGTTTTTCTTCATTTATTTGATGGTTGGACAGATATATATATATATAGAGGAAAGTTCAAATGTGAACTCATTTTTGGTTGTGAACGTGAGGACGAATCTCAGCCACTTATCCGGTCAATAAAGGCGGCTTTGACCTGGTTCCCCTCCTTTAATAATCTCCACCCTCCCATGAATCGCGTCAATCTTCCGTGATCACGTCCACCATAACCGAAGATGTGTGGCTGAGATTCGTCCTCACGTTCACAGCCAAAATTGAGTTCACATTTGAACCTAACCCTATATATATATATAATGACATTTATATATACACCAAATAAATAATCTTGGTAGAATTCCAAATGGACAAAACTTCTTACCCGACCAGGTAATGTGTATCAACACTCTCGTATTTGCTGAATTTCGGTTAAGCTGCACCCGGTGGACCATCCTAAAACGCCAAGGACCAAATCAACACGCGAACACCCGCTAACCTGGACCACCACCACAACAGACGTAAGTCACCAAAAAACAATTTTCACCCGATTGGAAAATAATTAGACAACATTTGCTAAAAAATTACCATATTGTCCAAGCTTGCTTCGACATGGAAGAGAATAACAGCCATTCCTTTGCCTCTATCGATTTCAGCCTATTTTATTGTCACACAAGGATAAATATCAAACATATATAACAAAAATTCACACCGTCCGTCCCAGGAAGTGTCAATTTTTTAAAGTACGTGTCTACTTTCCAATGTTACCCTTGATTATGAGAAATTCATTATTCCCTCTATTAGTAATAGCATAGTTGTCACGTAGTGCATCTCCAACAAATTCTCTAAAATAAGAGAAAATGAAGATTTTGTTCTCTATTTTGATCCAACAGATTCTCTAAATTGTTTTTTAAAATAGAGAAACTCCAAGTTTAGAGAATTCTCTAAAGTTTAATGTGAGAGAAATGATTTTTTATATCCATTCATGCCAATAAGGGTGAAATATTATTGTATACAATGCTCTTTTAAAAAGCGTATTGGGATGATATTAAAGTATATTTTAATTATATAATTAATGTCGAAATCTCTAAAATAGAGAATTTATTGAAGTTGAATGTGATATCTTTTTAGAGATTTTAACTTTTGGTTTTCTATTTTAGAGAAAGTTACTAAGAATCTGTTTACAGGTGCCATCTCCAACAGATTCTCCAAAATAGACAATGAAACTTCAAAATCTCTAAAAAAACACATTCAACTCCAACAGATCTCCATTATAGAGATTACAACATTGATTATATTGTTAAAATATTTCATTCATCTAATAAAATATTATTTCCCTCTCTAAATATTTATTTTCAAAATTTTCTATTGGCGGAAATATAGTAAAAAATATCTCAGTGTAATCAATTTTTGGGGTGATCTCCAAATTTGGAGATTTTTACACTCTCCTACTTTCTCCATTTTGGAGAATCTGTTGGAGCAAAAAACATGCCGAAAATCTCTATTTTCTCCATTTTGGATAATTTGTTGGGGATGCTCTTACTTAATTAAAAAGCATAATAATAACATATTTCTAAAGTTGTATGCCTTTTCTCATTGTAGACATTTATTTTGGGACTGAAGAAGTAAATACAGAAGAAAGAAACACAATGTGTAAACGGCAGAAATGTGGAGGTCGGTCGCTTACCGCACATGAACATATTGTGACACCAACATCTGCCAATACCTTTGAGATATCAGCAAGCATGCCTGTGGAATTAGCAGTGAATGTAGGGTAATTAGGATTATAAAAAAATCTCTTCTAATATGCTCAATGTAAGCGCGGTATTCCCCAAAAACATTTGAAGTTGAAGCAGCATATTGTGTTTGATTAAATATATCGCTACATCATAATTGATAGATCGGCTAAGCAGTATTAGAACCCTAAGAGGCTGTTTACTTACAGCTTAAGGAGATCAATGGTCTGGACAGCTTATTTGCTCAGCCATACAGAAGTGTTTCTTTACGGCTTAACCATTAAGCCAAAATGGCTATATGATATAACAATCCCCCTCACTTGTCCCATTAAGCCACCTCAAATAAATTAATTCCATAACTGCCAGAGAAATAGTCCAACCCTCTCTCTTTGCCTCTCTGTCAAACCCATCGATCTCCTGTCCCTTATACAGACATATTTATCCGGACAAGCAACTTAACCCACTAGCCAAGGGTCTTCACGGAATCGGTCACTCTACTCTTTAGGGTAAAGGACAAGTCTACATAGTACATACATCTTAACCTCCCAAAATCCCACCTCCGGGTGGGACATACTGGGCTCGTTTGGTTTGCTTGGGTTCGGCTAAGGGGCTGTTTGGTTGGTTTTCCATCAAGTCTTGTATGAATAAAGTTGTCTGTGTGGATTAATTTGTCTATATAGATCCGGAAGGTTTTTGTCTGGGAGGGTTTTCTCATAGATGGAATAAGCATGTTTTTTAGTTGAGAGAGGTAGGGTTGGAAAAAACTTGGCTTTCTGCATAAAGCTCCCCCTAGACCTTACTGAATAAGCAACTACCAAACAGTCATGTATGGCTGACTGAACAAGTTGTGAGTCCCATTAAGCTCATTAAGCTGCTAACAAACAGGCTCTAAGTAATATCAGTTGCTAGTTTCTTGGAAAGGAAAGTGTACCTCTTCGATCTATACAAACAACGCACATCCACTGGATGGAGTGTCCTTCAAAATCACTCCACGATGCAACTTTCCCATCACGCCAGCTTTCAAGACCAGGCAACACTTGTTTGTACATTGGAACGTCGGCAAGAATCATCTTAGCAACACCATTCCCACGAGACAATGACTCTCCCTTGGCCGTCAAACTCGCATTCCGCAAATGCTTATTGTGTTTTCCATTAACCTTGGGAACCTTAATACTACCGTTCTTGAACTGAAAAAGATCTTCACCAATCATCTTCATAGACGACATTTCCATGACATTCATGAGAATCTTCTCCCACGTATGGCGGGTCCCTTTAGAGTAGTCTGCTACCTCTTCAACTTCAACTTCACTTTCATCTCCAGAATCAGCAAGAAACTCATTGACTGAATCAAGTGTTAATTGAGATGCAGATTGAGCAGCTTGCTCCTTCAAAAACTGAAAAAAAGCAACAAGCCAGTTCAGTTCATATAAGATATATGAGATTTGCGGGTCAGAAACATTCAAATTATCGAAATTTAAGGTTAACTTACTTTCAAAATCTTGTGTCTGGCACTACGTGTTTTTGCATGTTGCAGCCATTGCTTGTGTCTCTGGAAAGCAGATTTGCTTGAGAGGGCCTGGTGGTCAAGAAACTTATTAAGCAACGGAAAACAACTGACCATCTAAATGACACTACTGAGACCCTCTTCCCA
Organism: Silybum marianum; assembly: GCA_036898165.1. NCBI lineage: Eukaryota > Viridiplantae > Streptophyta > Magnoliopsida > Asterales > Asteraceae > Silybum > Silybum marianum. The sequence goes on along the minus strand of CM072541.1, from coordinate 30,216,049 downwards.
CTTCAATTTCCATATGATAATAGAAAAGATAAACTTTTATCTAATTTGCTTGCATCGAATCACTCAAATGTTGATGAAAAACATGATACGCACAATTTCCATATTTGAAACTTGTATTACAAGTAATAAAAGATGCATATCCATGGAACCTATTTAACACGGAATTTAGGAACTATACTTTATGATAATCATTAAGAAACAAAAGCCAAGTTAGTTATTCTCGATTAATAGATGATGATGGTTGAGATCAACTAACATTATACGTCACTATCTCCACAACTTCGGCGTTTGCAAGCACATGCAAGGGAGGAACAATATTGCCATTGACCTGAAAAAAAAAAGACAGAGAATACCATTAGGGGGCGTTCGGTTTGATGGAATGGTTTTTAGGGATTTGGATTTCGTGGAATATTTGAAATGAATTGAATTCCATTATCTATAAAAAAAATTATAAAAATAATTAAATCGCCTTTTTATTAACTTTTTGATATTACAAAACAAATGTTTTCAACATATTTTAAACCATTATTACAAACAAATCCTAGGAAATCCCGCGAAATACCAACCCCATGGGATTTCAAAATTCTATGTTTACGGGATTTCAATGAAATCTCGGGATTTCAAATCCATGAAATATTTCAAACCAAACACAGAACTGGAATGGAATTCAATTCCAAATCCAATCCAATCCAATCCTGCGAACCAAACAGGACCTTAGACTTTAGATCCTGCAGAAAGAAAATACTCATTAACCAGAAAGGACTTGCCTTTGCAGCCACCATACTGTTTCCGATATCAGTATGTATCATATAAGCATAGTCGATGACAGTTGCTCCCTTTGGCAAATTCTTTATCTGTAACAACATGTAAAGAATAAACTTAATAGGAAACAAAAAAACAACTTAGATACGTACAAAAAATGGTTATGCTATATATTCGCAGACTTCATCTTTTTACCTCTCCTCTTGGCGTAAATACAAAGACCCGACTACCTAAAAGATCCTTGGTGATTGTATCTACAAACTCTCTAGAGCTCATGTTTCCAACAAACTCCTCTTGCCATTCCCTAATTGCATTCAACCAGCCGATCTGTAGAAAGAAAGCAACTATATAATTACCAATTTGGGGGTCAGAAAGACGAAGAACTTCTATCTAGAAGATCAAGTTGAAATGAGTGATTTACTATCATGATGAAGTGTAACAGATACCATACCCTGAGGGCCACATTTGCGTTGTTAAGGCAGACTGTTTTCCCTCTCGAGTTTCTGTCATTAGCTATTGTATGTCTGATTAAGCCATTAACAATGACTTTCCCACTGTAATGAGCAGCAATACCTCGTTCTGCTATCAAGTTCATCTCTTCGGTTCTAATCTGCAAACCGTAGTATGTAAGCATAGGTTGTTCCCAAGTGCTCGAGGAAAAAATATGAAACTAATCTGTTAGAAGACTAAGGGGCTGTTTGGTTGGTTTTCCATTAAGTCCTGTATGGATAAAGTTGTCTGTGGTTATTAATCTGCCTGTATAGATTGGGAACGCTTTAGTTTGGAGGGGTTTTTCATAGATGGAAGGAACGTGTTTTTTAATTGGGAGGGACGGAGGTTTAGAAAAAAATTGGCTTTCTGCATAAAGCTCCCCCCTTGAAGCTTACTGAATAAGCCACTTTCTATATCATTAAGTTACTACCAACAGTTATGAATAGCTGACCGAATAAGCTGTGAGTCCCATTAAGCGTATTAAGCTGCTAACAAACAGGCCCTAACTATTGGTTTATTTTTGTTAAGAGTCGTAAATCTTGAAGATTTAGTGGCTGATACGGCTCCTAATATGTTCCTGGTTTTCAGCATAAGGTGGCAGAAAAGAATTTCATGAGGAATCTACCTGAACTTCTAGACGAAACATGCTCTCATAAAGAAATGGAATCACAGTAGTATGAAGGCTCTGATAACCATTGGGTTTAGGGGTTGCAATGTAATCTTTCATCTGTAAAAAAAGTTGTACAATTCTTCATCATTTCCAACGTTAATAGAAGTGGAATATCAACTCAAACGAAAGACAAAATGGCCAAGATACGCACGGCTCGAGGTATAGGGGTCCAGATCCCGTGTACCAGCCCAAGAACATGGTAGCATATCTGCATGAAAATAACATTTATGTTAAGTTTCCCACTTTCCCTAATGCTGCAACAAATATTTGACAAATATAAACTTTACCTGCTGTGCATTACACAAAGGCCCTACACCAACACAAAGCTTGGGTTTAACAATAATCCTCAGCTGTCAATCGAAATGCATAGAAGCATGTCAGAAAAATATAATTAGAATAAATTCTAGGTTTCTAGACAAACCACTTGTCAGCCACTGATTATCTACCTGTGCAATTTGATTAACTTCATTAATTGAACCTTCTGATTTGAGCACAGATTTATGGATGCTGCAAGTATAAGACTTCAAAATTAACAAGATGCAGTTGGAAGCTTCAGAAAGAAAATGAACTAATTGACAAATAGAACTAAAAAGGGTGCTCATTTCAGTGATATACAAATGCTTCAAATAGTCAACATAATCAAATAATAAGAAAGATAGTATGAAGGAGACCAATGAATTCAGATCCATCACCTTACCTGTAAGGTTCCTTACAGACAGAAAGCACTTCAGTTTTCACAGTCATAAGGTCTAAGAACTGATCATCTTGAATCTTCTTGATTAAAATTTTATTTGCCTAAGAGAGGTAGAAAATGAAGAGCCAAAAAAATGAAAATGGTGAAAGAAATGAATAATTAGAAAACATTAACATGTAATTTTATGTTAGCTTCTCCTATAGATGACAACACTTGATTTTATTGAAACCTTTTGGAGTAAAGTACCTCTTCAATTTCTTTCTCCTGTTCTTTACGGAGTTCTGCAACTCGTCTCTTGACTTTAGCATAATCTTGAGGATTTGTGTACATGAAGGACAAATTCTCAAGCTCGGACTGCAAAGAAAAAATTGTTCACTGAGAAGGGTATGCACATATCTAAATGAATCAGTGGTACAGACACAATGAAAGCACCCAAAAAAGGCAGACAGTTTATAGAGACTGAAAGCTGCCTAAACTGGATCAATATTCAGCCAATCCCTTGCAGCTTTATCTCACTTCTACTTCTCGTGGGGCATTGCGATAGGAAGGAATGCCCAGTATACTACTTGCAATAAACAGAGTCAGACACAAGAAGCCAAGAACAAGGTGGAGAAGACCAATATTTTACCAATATAACCTCCAAATAAAACCAAATTCTCTTCTAAAACATCAAATACGCCTTCCTCTTTACAATTTATCATTCTTTAAATTTTATTTATCGTATTTTATGCTCTTTTAACTTTCACTTTACTGTCCTCAAGAAATTATTTTTATAGGGTTTTTATATTTTGATTAATTTATGTAATTTATCAAATATTAATAATTAAAAATAATATAGAAAAGGTATAAAATAAAATTTGGAAACTGCATAAACTTTTTTATTTTGGTGTCATTTTAATCGTCATGACGAAAACTTTCTAATGATACATTTTGTTATAAAAAAAATTATTTTTTACAATTACAAAAATTTATCAAAATATATAAACAACTCATTAGGGGTAAATTGGTCATTTTATATGTTCTGTACTGTTCAGTTCTATCTTACCAAACCCTAAACGGCTGTCCTGTCTTGTCTGGATACCAGACACATCCTTATTTATGAACTTGATTTCATTCTTCTTCAAAATTGCTTTTAAACCATGAATATAAAATGGATTTAGCTTTTGCTAGAGTTAGGTCTATAGACAGAAAAGATCAAGTAATCATACGTCAAATAAGAAGTTATACCAAAAAAATACTCCTTTATAGTATCTATGTGACTCCGTCTACCTTAATTTGGTACATCCCCAGGAGCTTTGCAAGAGGAGCAAAAACCTGCAGCGTCTCCATTGCAATGCTGGACTGTACATGGTCAAAAACTATAAAAACAATGAGACCTTGAAAAATACAGCTTGGCAGATATTTGATCAAATTTCGACTCCACCTGCTTATGTGAAGGCATATGTGAAAGAGTCCGCATATTATGTAATCTGTCCGCTAATTTAACAATTATCACCCTGACCTGAAAAAAAAATATTCAGTTAAAGTTGACTTAGGGGCTGTTTGGTTGGTTTTCCATTAAGTCATGCATGGATAAAACTATCTGTGTTGTGGATTAATCTGTCTGTATAGATTGAGAGTTTTTGTTTGGGTGGGGTTTTTCATAAAAGAAAGGAACGTGGTTTTTAATTGGGAAGGGCTGGTTTGGAAAAAAACTTGGCTTTCTGTATAAAGCTTCCCCCTAGAAGCTTACTGAATAAGCCACTTTCTATATCATTAAGCCAGTACCAAACAGTAATGTATAGCTGAATGAATAAGCTGTAAGTCCCATTAAGCTCGTTAAGCTTCTAACGAGCAGGCCCTTAATTAATAACTTGGATAATCAGTGAATATGTTACCTCCTCAGTCATGGCTAGAAACATTTGTCGAAGATCATGTGCTTTCACGTCTTGTACGGAGTGACTTTCATTTTTATACTTCAGCTTTCCCAATTTTGACACCTGAAACAGAGACAGAAATCACGTTTTAACACATGCAATAAAAAATAAAATCCCAACTGTAAAAATGTACGATATGGAAAATACTGAAATAAAACACCTTAGTTTCTCCTTCAACAATGTGACGGACAGTTGCACCGAATTCCTTCTCTATTTTTTCAAAAGTAACAAGATTTGTATCTTCAACTGTGTCATGTAACAAACCAGCAGCAATCGACTCCCAATCCAATTCCTTTAAAATGGCTACTGGTCAGCTAAGTTATCTCAATTACACCATTATCCAGAAGTAAATGAAGAATAGGAATTCAATATACTTAGAAATGTCCCCAACAATTGCTGATGGGATATCTAAAATAGCTATTTCTATAGGAACCATTCATAATATTATGTAACTCACAAGTTCTCCGAGAATTCTTGCAACTTCAACAGGATGAATGATAAACGGTTCTCCACTCCGTCGTTTTTGCCCATCATGTGCCTCAAAGGCCAGCTACACAATATAAAACTAACCATCATCAACAGAAATTAGGATTAAAGCACCTTATCTTCAAAAGCTCTAGCTGATTAGCACATTAAACCTATTGCCAATACTAAGTAGCAGTCAAGAATTTGTATCAATTTTTCATGATATTATATGACCTTCCAAAGACATTAGACATATACTGTCAAATCTCAAAAGGTATTCGGATGTTTGCTTCATATATGGATAGATAAAAACAAGACACAAATAAAAAATCTGAAATGCAGCAGGAAGGATAATAACATTAATAAAGAGTAGTTAAGAATACATGTTTCATTTACTTGGCAACATACTTGCAAATGTAAAAAAAGCACACTAGTTGGCAGAAACCAGATTGTTTTATCCACTATCTCCTGCCAACAGAGTGTTATCTGTTTTTGTGCTAGAAGTAGTTTTTAATTTCTGAATTTTTGTCAAGTACATTGTTTACCTCCTCAAAATGAAATGTCTAGTACAATGATTTAAAATGCTAATCACTCCATTAATAAACAATAATCATAAATTAGGACTGTAAGAACTTACATTTAGAGCATCACGCACTAATTTTAACTCGTCGGATGTAAGGTATGCAATAGCAGGCTTAAGATCCTGTGGTAATCAAAATAACGAGGCATTAGTAACCCTTAATTAACTGCTCAAAACCATAATTCTTTATCTCGTGGTACTGCTTACAGTATTACACATCTTATCCCATATAGCATCTAAATGTATTTCCAAAGAGTCAAAGACAACAAAGTTTGAGATGCCGGGGGTGTTTAGCAATATGTTATTACATTTTGAAGGTTAAGGTGAAGCTAAAGCAATAAATTGTTTTCGGCGTCGAAAGAAAACTTTTAGTTTGTAGATTCTTTAATTATTACATTTCTCCTAATAATACGCACTATTTCTTAGCCCTGTGAACATATGTAAACCTGATAGCAGGCTAATTTAACTGTCATATTGAAAATAAATGCTACTTGGTCTAGCAAAATACTTCCAGCGGGTATCATTGTTTTGCTTTAGTAGAGTGGTAAGAGTTATTATGATTGTATCGAAATAAATAAACTGACTAATAACCTCTTACAAGAATCGAAGTATAAAGTAGTAGATTAGACGGTTGATACATCCTCATTTCCAAAATTGGTATCATGTGTCCAATTTAATTGCTACAATTTACAATCTAGATTTCCAAGGTTAAAACAAAAGGCGTTGATCATATCTTGTTACGAATTACGATGATGGGAGACAACTTGGATTTGGTGATATGATGGGTTGAATAGTCCATGCCCCCCAAGTATTACAAAAGGGTAGCCTGTGTGCACCAAGGCTTGGCTGATGGCTCCTTGGCTTAGCAAGGGTTCCAAAAGGAAGCCTTTGTATGCAGCCTTTGCGAATTTCGCAAAGAAACTATTTCCATGACTCGAAAGTCACAATGGATTAACTTTACGGATTATTAGGCTTGTTGCTATGGTAAATATTTGAATATAAGAATGTAGTAACTAATATGATACATTCGGCAAGGATATAATGACTGCCTTAGGCCAAAGGAAGCATCTATTCTCTTTGCTAAAAATACAAAGACTTCAGTCCCTAAAATACGGACACACGTTTCAGTAAGTGAAAACTATTACATATATTTTGTATATTCTTCCTATACTTTCTCATAAAAAGAACCAACAGCTTGGAAACCATACCTCCCACAAATCTTCAGGAGAAACTTCATCATATCCTGAAGGAAGAGATGAAGAGCAGCCCACTACCCATTTCCTACACGCAAGATCCACCAAACTTGACCTTACAAGTCTTCGTGGAGGTAAGTGATCCAAAGCAAAGGACAACCAGGCCCCCATGCAAGCAGCTTCACATCTCTGGCATAAGTATCAAGTTGATAGACCACCATCAGTATTAAAATATAGAAAAAGGTATTTGATCTTGCATTTATAAAATGTAAAACTCCTCAATACCAACTATCTGAGTGCAGAACAAGTTGGGTGATAACATGACACTTCAACAAGGAAGTGAGACAAGATGAATAAGCATTGCTCTAAATACAGGTGCAAAGTAAAGTATCAGGACAAAGAACAGTTTCTCAAGCTCATAGTAAACAAGTACAAAGAAATAATCACTGAGTCTAAGTCTAACTAATTCCCTCATCAATTTATTTTATGGGTCATGATACAACATAAAGGCACTCCTAAACTGCAGTAAATCTTTCACATGCGTACACTAGCATCCTCAACACATGCATCCCCTTCTGATCAGGTTATAAACTAAAAAAAAGGTCTGTTCAGTTTCAATATCACTGATGTATCGTGTAAGCATTACAAACTTGTATGCAAGTTATATTTTCAAGATTTTATTCCAGGACTGCTCCTCGTTTTAACTAAACATCATTCATGTTTCCTCTTGTTTTCTCCTTCCCTGGTAAAAAAATCTACATAATTTAGTAAAAATATAGATGCTGAAGATAAAGAACAAAAGTAGAACAACAATCAAGCATGTTAGGTCTCTCCCCGTTATGCTTTACTCTTTCTTCAATTTCCTATTCATCCCCCCCCCTCCCTTTGTTGCTTGTTGAATTGATGACAGACGGATCTGTTGGACCACACCTGCCCTATTTTACGTCATACGAATACCAGTTCCATGAACCCATTATGCCTTTATAGACAAGGTGAAGCCAGAATGCCCTTTACTTTGATGGTTAATGATTAATGTCCAATGCATGCCAACTGATCCATCATGCGCAAAAAGGGTACAGGAAACACTTTTTCTTTGTGAAAGTGTTGCCAATTGGAACACCGAACACGGGAACTTTTGAATCATCCTCTTAAGATCAGATGGCTAAACTAAAATCCTATCGTCCGACTGAAAAACCCCCAAAACTGAGAACACTACAAATCATACCAACCTCATTAACTTGGTGTATTACGATTGACTGATTTCCATCAATGTATGGAGTTGGTTTGCTGTGTATACATCCAAGAAAAGCTAGAGATGGTAAAACAGTTTAGATCGTCTAGGACCTAGACCCATGCACTATCAACAGATTTTCTTAGGTTGCGATTACAATATATGAGATCAGAGGAAACAAATATGTCTGTCTTGAACTTGATCCTGAACTGCTCTTCAACTTGGGTCCTTATGAGAGAAGCAGGCCAGTTACATCCTTCCATTTAAAAGGCTGAACAGTTTAAAGTATCCCAATAACTCAAAGAGACTATGAAACCAAAAACCAGCATAGATGCCTTTGACAACAATGTAATCTGTTCTGCGGGTATTGGATGGACAAGAGCAAGTGGTTTGTAACTCCAGATAATTGACACAATGTAGCCCTCCCACTTTCAATAAGTGTAACAATATTAAAAGCTTTTCACATGATTTAACATGCATATACATGAACCAACTGCAACAAAGTTTTTATTTTTCTTTACATGGATATATAATTGCAATAAGGTTTACACTAGCAGAACTCATTACCCCTAGTTTATGTTCAGGAAATCAATTTAAGGCTTTCTGTTCTATTAAATTCCAAATATCCAGGAAGGAAGTGTTCAGCAGCAAGTAGGAGCTGTAAGCACACAACTCTCTAGTCCCTAAAACATTGATGCTGATAGCATTATATTTAACAAATCACTCTTTCACAGCTAAGTTATAATCAAAACACAACTTTCTACGAAACTGACATAAAACGCACTGCAAAATCAAGTTATTATTAGCTACAGTAAGACGACAATTAGCATCAAATCATACGCCACAATACACATAATAGAAATGGAAAAGAAGGGGAAAAAAGATACTTTCATGTATAGAAAGAGTGAGTGTTACATAATTACATTGACACGACGAATCTTTCTTTCACTTTGTCCATGATTCAAGGGCGAAGAATGAGCAGTACTAGCTAGTAAACCAGTCAACGCCCTTGGAGCCTTCCACGCACACGAAATTGGACTACAATCATATCTTCCACTTCCATCCCCTTTAGAATACTTGGACAAATTCACACATTCTACAGACACTGTCAAAATTAAACACAATCAAAATTCAATTCAGCAAACCGCAAACGCAATTAAAATCTAGAAGCAGTAAAATTGAAAGTAAGTAAGAGATAAGTACCTGACAAAAATGGAGCAGAAGCCATAGCTAACGAGAAGCATCGGAACTTGAGAGAAGTCTCATTGAATCGAGCTACACATGAGTAGCAATCAAGAATCAAAAATCGAAAACAAGTGAAAATTGAATCGATATGAATGAAGCAAAGGATTGAAATCCAAAGATGATTGTGGGATTGGATTGGAATTGGAATTGTGATAGTGAAGATAAAACTAGGGTTTATATGAAAGAGATTGGATTAAAATGAAAAAAATGGTGAGGAAGAGATTATCTAGACAGAGGATAATGAAAATGGTTAGCCGAAAGCCACAGAAATAAAAAAAAGGCTATCTCGATATGAAATTAATATAAAAAATTTGATATATAAAATAAAATAAAAAATAAAGATATTTTTTGGTATTTGTTGGAAATAGGGTGCTGCCATTTGGATGTTTTTAAGATTCTACGCCATCCGACCTTTAAACTCCTATATACAAAGACCGTATCTAATTTAGAAGCTCTAGCATCTCCCATATATTCGTTAAGGAGTGTTTTGAAACTTAAAAGTGTTTATTAATTTATATGGTGTTAAATTAAAGTTTATAAAAAAAGTGTTTGGATTAGTTTATAATGGTATTAAAATGTAATAAGTTAGTAAGTTTTTTTATAGACGTTTAGGATTGTTTATACATGTAAAATAACTAAAAGGTTAATAAGATGTTTTAAATAAATTGATAAGTCATAAGATTATAAGGAGGTGTTTGTTTTCAACTTAATAAGCTTAATGACGATTAGCTTAATTGGTTAAGTTAGATTAATTTATTTGATTTTAACTTAATACTAAGAGATTTGTTTAACATGTTAAGTTAGTATATTCTATCTTAATGCATTAAGTGGAAATGTTATCTAAAATTACCCTTGTCCTACAATTCTAATTAATCACACGTCTCATCAAAAAATAAATAGTTTACTAAATTCATAAATTAAATTTGCAATCAAATGGTAAAACCTTATTGTTTTATATATATATATATGTGTGTGTATTAAGTTAGGGGAGGGATAATACGAGAACCACCCCTTTTTAAAGGAACAAAAAAACAATGTGTGGACCATATATGATGTGCGTCCCACATAATATTAAATTATTTCTGATTTAATATTAAATCATATTAAATCATAAATGATTTAATATTATGTGGGACCCACATCATATGTGGTCCACAAGATGCTCCTTTATTCCTTTAAATTTATAAAGTTCTCATTTGAACCTTCCTCTATTAAGTTATTACATATTGTGTTATGAACCCGATGAATTCATGTTAGTTATATTACATTAAATAATTAATTTTTTGTCATTTTAAATATTTATTAAACAATTTATTTGCATTTAATACTTATGTAGATATAAGGTTACAATGGTAATTTTTGTCTTTCAGATTATTTATTCAAAACAAAATCAAACAACTATTTATCTTAATTTATTTAGACAGATTAATGCTTATAGATAACTTAATAGACTCAGAACTTAATGAAAAAAAAATGAAACATCCTCTAACTTATCAAAAACTTTTTTATTACCGGTTTGACATCGGTATAAGCATTTTATTTTTTTTTCTCATTCAAACATTAAAAACTGCTTATTACCGCTATCACACTGGAATAAGTCAATAAGCAGCTTAAATAAGCAATCCCAAACACCCTCTTAAAAATAATTAAAACACTTGCATTCATTATGAATAAATTTTTTTATTTTGGATAATCCAACATTGATTATATTTTTTTTCTCTCTAAATATTCAAAGTTTCCTATCGATTATCTCACTTGAATCATTTTTTGGGTGTTCTCCATGTTTGGAAAAAAAAAATTCTTCGACTTTATCCATTTTGGATATAGTTTTGGGGAAGTTGAAAAAAATATTGGTTCAAAATTCTCATTTTGTCAATTTTAGAGAAGTTGTTGGAGGTACTCTTAAATAAATTTAAGGTAATTTTATAGAATATTTAGTAGAAGTGTTTATCGTGTAATAGTCATTATTTACACTTATCTTATCTAGCAAAAGTCTTCTACCTCGCTAACATGATTAGGTTTTTAGTTCTTTACCATACCTATTACTAGTTAGGATTCTCTCTTCATATCATATTCAACTTATAAGGTAGGTGACATCCAGTAAACGCTTAGTAAACAACCACAGTTAAGTGTTTAACCACTAAGGTTGTGGCAAGTTTGTTAATGCCCAAGGGGATCATCTAGTAAAAATCTCATCTTCCATATGTTCAAATCCAACCATTAGTAAAACCATTCGATCATGGAGGTTCACTTACGATTACTCTATTCATTCATAATCGTCTAAGGATTAGTCTGTATATGTAAGTTTAGATATAATATTCATGATTATCCATAAATAGATGGTCCCTTAAATGATTTCACTTTTAAATGGACGTTGGTTACGTGAAATTTATGTTTTGATTTAATCTTAAATCTAAAAAATCAAAAACATTTTTGTAAAATTTGATTTCGAATATTTTTTTGTAAAACACATGCTATTAAGTCCTACGTTTTATTTCATAAGTTTTGTTTTTAATACCTTTGACCACCATAGTTTTACATCTTTATGGTTTATTATAAATCAATTATTTATAGTTTTAGTGTATTTTAAAATTATTGGTGCAAAGCAAATGACACAAATTTAAAAGTTTTTCAATATCTTATGAATCACCCTTAAAAGGTAAAATTCAAAATGACTACATTAAAGCTAAAAAGGTTATTGGGCAAATGACTCATATATCATAGGTTGTTAAATTGCACATGTTTTTAGGCATTCTTTTTGAATTTTAATTTCACTTATATTATAGATTTTTAATGTAAATTGCATTGCATCCTTTGTCCATGGGGTATTTGGGCCGTATTCGGGTAGACAATAGTTTTTGTTGACTTATACGCGATTTTAATGAAAATAGTAATCGGTTTGTTCAAGAAGCTCAAGGATATAGAGGAAAGGACAAGATAAAATAAAAGAAGAAAAGTTTATTGAAGAAATGGCATGAACAATGCCAGATTTATAGAAGGGATGACATTGACGGTGCCAAAAATTGAAGTAAAATGGCATGAGTTGTGCTTGGGCTCCATTAGTGAACGAAAATGGCACAAACAATACCAAACATAGTGGCAGATCTTGCCAAACATAACTGCATATATTGATTCGGATTTTTGGCTCTATTTTGCACCAACCTTTTTGTGACTCCATCGTTTATTATGAAATTCACGTGAGGGAAAAGGGGTTTATATCACATGCTCTTGCAATTCATATTGTTTTAGATATTGAGTATCATATTTGTTTTCCTTCTACGTTTCACTTCTCCTTGTTGATTGTTGAATATTATAAGATGGTGTTTGCTTTATTGGGTAGTTTTGTATGTTTTCAAATGTTTTTATGGGAATTTTATGTATGATTATTCTGTGTTTATGTAGACAATGTTATTTTTATGTTCATGTTCATATCATATTAAGTCAGTAGCTAAATTTATTTTTATTATTTTGCTTAGATAATTAGTTGTTAAAAAAAGTCTCTTTTAGTTATAAGGTTGTGTTATGGTGTTGCATGAATTTTAATAAGAGTTTGACCATTCTGGTTTAACCTTTTATTATCTATTGATCAGTTTAACAATTTATCCCTAACGAAAGTTTAGGATATGTTTCTACTTTCTATATTGGTTATCCAGTAATCTTTTATTTAATAGGTTGATTTTATAAATGAGAGTTTGACTTTGATTGTTGAACGTTAATTAGATGTTTTTACCTTTATTCTTAAAAGAAAGCTTTAAGTATTTGTTTTGAAAGATAAATCATCATATCCATGAATTTTGGTTAAAGAATCGTTTATGGGCATTGGACCAAAGGCCCATGAGATGTTGTTACCCATTTTGTACACCTTTATTCTCACCTACATTACATATGCCTATTCATAATTGGTTTTTATTGTAGTTTTGATGATATTTACATTGAATTTATGGCTTCATTGTGAACTACTTTTAAATATTAAAGAAATGCAAAGTAATTAGTTGATAACTTGATTTCATGAACATAAAAAACGGATAATCTTAATTTTATTTTGATTATTTAAATTTTACTTTTTAACATCTCTATATTCTTTATATAACTGATGAATATACTTATAAATTTGTCGATATGCTTTGCTCCAAATTTGGTGATATCGGTAATCAAAACCGAGGGAAGTTCGACAATGCTAGTGTGGGGAATCAAAAATCATACTTAAAAGAAAGTCAGTTTTAATCCCTACACCGTATAAAATGATGCCTTGTATCTATCATACTTACACTCATGTTAGCCCTAAGATTTAACAAGGGTTAGACCAATTGTACCCTTCTACATTGCTAAATACATCCCTATCTGATTATTTCTTTTTTTACACACATCAATATCAAACATTTTCATCATGTTCTGTCTTTGGCTCCTTTCGTCGTAACTTTGTTTGTTGTAAATTTGTTTTGCTGTTGGTTGTTTTGTTATATGGAGCTGTCATGTCTCTGTTTTGTAAGAGCATCTCCAACAGTTTATCTATAATTTCTCTAAAATAGATAATCAAAATTCAAAATCTCTAAAAAATATTACATTCAACTCCAACAGCTTCTCTATTTTGGAGATTAGATTATTCATTATATTATTAAAATATTAGTATTTCTAATAAAATATTATTTCTCTCACCTAAACATTTAACTTCAATATTTTTCTTATTGGTGGAAGATAATAAAATAATGTTTATCTCTCTCGTGGTAATAATTTTTAGGGATATCTTCAAATTTGGGGATTTTTGTATCATCTCTCCTACTTTCTCTATTTTGGAGAAAGTTTAAGGATGTTGTTGGAGCAAAAAATTGCTCAAAATCCTTATTTTCTCTATTTTAGATAATCTGTTAGAGATGTTCTAAACAGACTTGGGTCACTTTGATGCAATATATGGCTTTTGGATGTTGTTAAAAAAACACATCAATATTAAAACTCACTTTTCATATTTTCAATACAATATTTGATCTGATTTTGATATTAAAATACGTACAATATCAAACATTTTCATATTCCTTATCGGGCTACCACCATTTAGACATGACAAAAACTGACACGACACACTAACCCGACACGAACTCGACACGAATTAAACGGGTTTGGGTAAAACATTTCAACCCGTTTAAGTAAACGGGTTGAAACGACACGACATGAAAATTAAACGGGTAAGGTTAAGGTCTAAAATTTCAACTCGAAAATGACCTGAGTAACCCGTTTAAGTATTTTAATTAATTATAACGATATATAATGAAAACTGCTATTATAAAAAATTAAGAAATTAATTTTTTAAAAATAATATAAAATAAAAACTGATATTATGAAACATTAGGAAATTAGTTTTTTTGAAAATAATATGTAATAAAAATTAATATTATAAAAAATTTAATTATAATAAAAAACTAACAATATAAACAATGTCATCATTTCCCTTATATAAAAGCTTATTTGCTTTTATGTTTTTAAAATTTTCCATGTGGGATGAAATCTCATTTTTATCAAGTTTTAACTCTTCTTTGAATGGAAGTAAAGTGTGAGCACAACCCATCCCACATTGGTGGGAAATAGAACACAAAACTTTTAAACTCCACTATATATAGGCCTTTCCTCTATCTAGTTTTACCATTCAATGTTTTTTTTTTACTTGAACCTATGTGATTGTTTTGGTTGGAGTACCGTATAAAACTCTGTGCTCCTAAAGTTCTTTTAAATTTTTTGTTATGTTTGTTTAACCTTTATTGAACGAACATGAACAAAAAACAAACATCTCTATTTTTTAAACGAGTGAATGCGAACACCAATTTTTTTGTTCGTTAATTAGTATTTGTGTTGTTCGCTTGGTTAAGGTAAATTAATGAACATGAACGTGGTTTTGTTCGTGTGCGTTTGGTTCGTTTACAACCCTAGTTAAACGGGTTAGCGGGTCAAATGGGTTAAACGGGTTAATCGTGTCGTGTCGGGTTAAGCGGGTAAAATCAGGTCGTGTTCAGGTTGAAATTTTCTGACCCGTTTATTAAACGTGTCGTGTTCGGATTAGGTGTTCTCAACTCGTTTAACCACTAACCCGACACGATACGAAATGTTTGCCAGGTCTACCACCATTGCTTCTTGTTTTGGTTGTTGAATAAATTCTTTTTGTTGATTTAAGAAAGAATTTCCAAGCATATTGTATTGTCTTTTTCAAATACTGTACTTATGATTTATGAATATAAAAATGAAAAGAGAACAAATAATTAATAAGCATGGAGAGGGTGTCCTCGATGGTTGCATCTTGACCTTGGGGATCCTTATTTTCTGATGAATCTGACATATATTTTGCAGCCTTTGACCATCTTCTCAAACCCCAACCACTCGCAACCTCTAACGCTATATTTTATTTAACTTTATATAATACCATATCTATCATTTTATTTCAAACATTGGGTTTATGTAAAAAAGGGATTTATTAAGTGGAGAAGTTTAAGAAGGAATCTGTATCTTTATATATAAATTAGAATGAGATGTACTGAGATAAAACATGTCGTATGAAGTATAGTCAAGCGGTAAGGTATCGGTTTGAGATACAGTCATAAGTGGATTTGAGACCGAAGATGATCAAGGATACAAATCTTTTTTTACGCTTCTTCGTCCTAATTTTCATACCTACACGATCTTGCGCCTTTATTTCGAAGAGGTTAAATTATGCATTAAAATATAAAAAACAGATATTAATTCATATAAGAAAAAAAATTAGTAAGTAAGAATATGTATAACAAATTTAAAGAGGTAGATGCAACATATTTTAAAAGGTATTTTTATATGCATCCTATTTAAGGGCAGTTTGGTATGTAGACCGGATGACATTGAACAAAACAAAAATAAATAGTCTCATGTTTGCATGACAAGTAATAAAAACAAGGTTGGACACCTTGGACAAAAACTTAATTTCATGAGACTATTCTGGAGTTTTTTTTATTCCACCTTTGGGAAAGAACAAAAAATGATCATGTTACCCCATAAACCCAACCTTTTCTCTAAACCATTGATGCACCGGTCGTGACCCCTTCCCATCTCCGGCTCTGACCAATACCCATCTTCGACCACCCCTTCCATTGACACTCTGTGTGTAAACCATCAACATCTCCAGACATCCCTTTCTAACCAATCCTTCGATTTCAACCTAGATCTATAATATCCAAAATGATCTAAATAAAACATATGGTTTTCATTATAGATGGAGATCGGTTTTCTTTTGAAGAAAAAAAATGAGAAAATGGAGGAATGTCATGCAGTGGATCGATAGAGTTTTATGATGGAGTACATGAACGAAGGTGAAGGTGCTAGACAAAATCATATAATTCCAACGATGGGTGGTAGTAGAGATATATGTGCATGATCCACCGTTAATGGTAGAGACATGGCAGCACACGGAAATCCTCTTGATCTCATCGATATAACCTGTACTCACGATGATAGCGGCTGATTACTAAATTTTTCGAAGAGGAAGGGTGTTTTAGGTTAGCAAATAGATTCACATATAAATACTATATTTTTTATTTTTTAAAATGAAGGTAATAGATAAAAAATCAAAAATATAGAAATAATTGAACATTTTTTAAAATTTTGTATAACTAACTATTATGTAATAAAGAACAAGTAACATCTGAGGGGTAATTTGGTCAATTTCACTATTTTAGTCCAGTCATGTTCTATTGTACGAAATATAAGACAAACTTACCTTTGTCTTGTCCAATCTTGTCCTGTTTCATTCGATTTACGTACCAAATTAGGTCACATTATGTTTTAGAAATGTAAATTTTGAACAATTTTATAAACTTTAATGGTTATTTTGTAATTTAAAAAATGCAATAACTAAAATTGTTATTTCCAACAAACCACAAGGACCAAATTTGTAGTTTACTCATTAATTTTCTTGGAATAAACCCACATACGATTACACATACACTCTAAAAAACCCCAAAAACCATTATACATACGGCCATAACTTCAAAGCCGTTTCTTGCTAATAATTCCTTCAAATACTCCTCTTCATCTTCCCCAATTCCAAAATCAAAATAAACACAAACCCTAATTACTTCCGATCCAAATACGCTTCTAAATCTGGCCAAATGAATGCGCCAAATACGCCAATGCACCAACCAGTGGTGCATTCGTATACGTCGCCGGTTCCGTCTGTTTATAATCCGACCGTTCATCGGAATAACGATCGTGTCCATCTGGTCCACCGACCACCGCCCCAATCAGAACGTTAGGGTTTGGATTCTCTGAATACATGAAGGTAAATCCAGATCCACAATTGATTTTTCCGGGATAGGCGGAGACCGACGGCAGAGATGATCCACGGTGGTGGATCCGCCGTGGGTATCGTGGACCATATCCTACCATATACGACAGCTTTAATGGATTATCTCCGAGGAGGTAGTCAACCTGTTTCTTGGCGATGGTTCGGAGCCGCCGTGGGGTGATGATTGCACCACCGCAATTGACAACCTTGTGGGATTTGGTTAGGTATTTGGCGTAAGTTAGCAATAAGAATGAGGCAGAAGTTACGTATTGCATGTTACTATCATCCATCTTGAACAAAAGTCCTCCTGTAAGAAAGGGTCTTTTCGTTAGCAACTTAACGAACAACTTAATAAGTTTAGGCTATGTTTGGCAAACTAGCTAATAAGCAAGCGGATAGCTGATAAACTAGCTGATGAATGGTAAAACTAGCGTTATAAGAATGTAAAATGACCAAAAATACATTAAAAAAATAAAAACAATAATTAATAATTAATTAGGGTTATAATTGTAAAAAATTGACAATAAGCTTCTAAAACGCTATTCCAAGTAGCGTTTCAATAAGTTAGTTTATGGTTTGTCAAACGTGTATACTGATATTTTTAGTGTAGACCATTTTGTTGAACCTATCTTGCAAAAAAATGTTACCTGGAGTGTATTGGGTTTGAGAAAAAGGGGCTCCTGGAATAATTGCACAAATGAAGCTATCTGCATGACCCTTATAATCATGGAGAGATTGAACCTTTTGAACAAGAAATGCCTGCAAAAATATACATAAAAACAATTAAGAAAATCTCATTATTTAATTATGTTATATATCAAGAAAACAAAAAGAAAAGATTCCAATTAAATGGGAAATTAACCAAAATGGCATTACTTTAGATAGAAGAATCTTGGCACCAGCATGCTTGTTATCCCAACCAAAAGTATTGTCACTTTCATCAGCCCCTAGGGTTATACCATTTGCTTGAATGTAGTTTAAATATGTTGGATTTCTTGTAGCTTTCTGCAACCATGCTGCCCCCCACAACAACTCATCCTTCAAACATACCAAAATTATTTCTTTATTTCATATTTGACAACCCTTTTTGACATATAAAAATACCCACAAATTTTCTTGAATCAAACATATATATATATATATATATATATACCTGATATCCTGAGTAAGAGCAATAAAATGGGCACACATAACTCTTGAGCCCGTCACTATATGAACCTCTGAACTTGTCAGCAAATGCAAATACCTGTGGTAACATGAAAAATTGAGTACACTACAACAAAATTGAGTTTATAGGATGTGAATAGTGTCTTTAAAAGCATCTCCAATTGAAATTCTTGTAAGAACCCACTTTTTGTACCTTTTATTTGTCAAAAATTTACCTTTTTGTACTTTTTAACAAACTCTTTTTAAAACACTCTTGAGACAAAATGTCCTATTATACATCTTATAAGATACTTTTTGAAATAGTGCCTTAAGGATTACTAGGACCATTTGCTTCAAAAGTGCCCTAAAAAGTCCGTAAAAATGTCTAAAGAGTTTAATAAACTTATTACAACACTTTAAGATAAAAACAAACAAGTGTTTAGTTCTATGAAGTCCTATAAAGTAGTTTATATATGCTTTTTTAGAGTCCTACCCACCATGAAAACTTGTAATCTTGAAAGAAGATAAGATTAAATGGAAGATTTTTATTACTTTAATGGCTCTTTTTAGGAGAATCTTGGAGTAATTGGGGTCAGATTTTCTGAAAACCAAAGATGCAGAAGCAAGAGCAGCAGCAGTTTCAGCAGCAACATCAGTTCCAGGGTGGTTTTTGTCAATTTTCAAAACTGTTCTTTGGGTATCCATGTCTTCTGGCCTTTCCCAACAAACATGATCCTTGTTTGCATCACCAACCTTCATTATATATATTCATTTTTCCACAAAAATTTCAGTCAAAATCATGCAAAATATACAGAGATAATGCAATTAATCAACTATATTTACAACACTACACCAAAATCGGATTTATAGAATGTTTAATATTGCTAGAATAAATTTGTTAAGTTTAACCACACAATTTTAAATAATGTAGCTGGTTAGCTTTTAAAAATAAATAATGAACTCTTCTTTTTAATGTCATTTACTTTCTCAAATAACTTCATATGAAAATTATAGAGAAATGTTGTCTTATTTCAAAAGCCCCTACTAAACAACTTTATAGGACTTAAATTTATAAAACCAAACATTTGTGTTTCTGTTTAAAAGGGTGTTGTAAGTGCCATAGTAACTAGTAAGGTTATAAAATTGATTTTGAACATCTTTAACTTTCTAAGACCTTTTTTAAACAAAATGTGTCCTAAAAACTATTTTATATAACATTTTAAAAAAATGTCTTATAAACATGTTTTTTGTAAGATTGTTCTTATAAATAGTGTACTATAACAGGACCATTTGTTTCAAAAATATCCTAAAAACTTATTAAAATGTTAAAGACCTCATCTAAACTTATTAAGACACTTTTTATAAAGTAGTATAAGTCAAACATTATCGGTATTTTTCTCTACAAGCGAATGTTCTAATAAACTTTTGTTCGTACCCCAAAAAAAGTCATTAAAACTTATCGTAACACTTTTGTATAAAAAATATACTCCCTCCATCCCGATATAAATGTCCATATTTTTTTTTATATAGTAATGACCAAATTCTCAAATTTACCCTTAATTAATACACAAATATTTAAAAGTTATGAGCAAGAAGAAATTAAACAAGAGTAAATATGTCATTTGATTCACCAAGAAGTGTAATTATTAAAGCTGTATGTTATTTTAACTGTGGACACTTAAGTTGGTACCAATCTAAGGAGTAATTGTTAAGATTTGAACATTATTTTTTTGAACTTACTATGAAACATGTTTTGATGGTAATGCATGTATGTACCTCACCTGAACAAAGATGGTGTTTGATTGGGCAGTAGCTTTTAAAAGGTAATCAGTGGCCCAACGAATAGCGGCTTTCGCATTTCCCAACTCCCCTTTCATCAACCCACCGAATTCAATCACACTCCACGACAGCATTGTCGTCGTGAACGCCATCGGAAAACCAAACTTTATATTATCTCCGGCGTCATAATATCCACCCACCAAATCCACCTGCATTATCAAATTTCACACATTTATCTTCGTTTATCAAGAAGAAAAAAATGAGTTTTCCGATGAAGTAAAGAAGAAGAAGAAAAAGAGCATATATATATATATATACTTTCATGGCGGCTCCGTCGGAAAGACCGGAGTTTCTCCTCCACGTCATTCTCTGGTTAGAAGGTAGTTTGCCGGACCTTTGACCTTCGAAGAAAAGAATGGATTTTGTTAGGGCGTCTTTGTAGTTTTGGGTGGCGAAGTGGCGGTGGTGGTTGTGGAGGGGGGAAGCGTTGAGTATGAGTACGGCGGAGGAAAGGGTTAGAAGGAGGAGGAGGGTGGCGGAGGAGGACATTTTGGTGTCGGAAAAAGAAGTTGCAGAAGATGGTGAGAAGAGAAGAGAAAGGTTTCAGTGTTAAATAAAGGAAGAAAGAAAGGTGCATTTGGATCGTCCTGTTTCCTACCAACAATAATAATTAACCAACCCCCATCACTATTCACTCCCTCCATTTTTGCCTTTCCCAAATTACTCTACAAAATAAAGTTTCTAAATTGTTAATTTAACAAGTTGAATTTATCCGGTAAGCGTTTATAGTTTATACCTGGTATTTTTTTTTAACGTATGAACATGGTAAAGACCGAGAATCTCTTACCTGATAAGTGGTGTTGATTCTACTGCTAAGGGTTTAATTTGTCGGGTAAGCATTTAGGTAAAGTGTCGTTTAATTTGTCCTAAAATAAATGTCTATTTTTAACTCCTAATGTGCATCTAAGTATGAAGATCCCTTAGACCATCTCCAATCCAACATAAAACCACTAAAAACACAAAAACGGAGGTGTTATCATCTCCAATCCAACACTAAAACATTAAAAATTTTAGAGGGATAAAATGTTGGCCTCTATATTTGGAGGCCAATCAAGTAGGCCACTAAAAATTTATAATCATATTATATTAGTTTTTTTAATTATATATACATAAATTAATAGTTTATTACATTAAACAATAAATACATATATATTTTAAGATTATTATAATATTAAAGATGTTTTTAGTGGTGTTTTGTTAGTGTGTGGTTGGAGTATCTTTTTTAGTGTCTCATCTTTAGTGTTTTTAGTGGTTATATTTTAGTGGTTGGGTTGGAGATGCCCTTAGAGCATCTCCAATGGAGGTTCTTACAAGAACCTCCTTTTTGCACCTTTTATTGCAACCTCAAGTCCACCTCATCAAATTAAGAATTCATCAAAAACTCCACAACGGTGGTTCTTATAAGAACCTCTTTTTTGTGGGTCTCATTTATTATTTTAACATCAATAATAATTAAATAAGTTAATACAAATGCAAAATAAATAATAAGTAAAATGTCATTTCTCACAAGAATCATGATAAGAACCAATTTTACACAAACATATATGAGACCAATCTTTTATCATAGTCGATCATATATGATACTAAATTAATTAGAGATATTGACGACCATTGATGCAGTGTATCGTAAGTTGAAGCCAAGTCGCCAGCACACTATCAAACTCCTTACGTGTATTATCACATGTGACATGAATATTCTAATGTTTTTTTTTTAAATGAAGGTGTTGTCGTTTGAACTTCCACATGATATTCGGTCTCCCTCACAACAATTACATTGAAGTTTACTTTTATTATAAAACTGTCACTGCATCTTTCATAGCCTTTTCGTAAAGAAAAAAACAATGTAAAAATTGCAATGTATATAGACGTTTAAGATACAAATTATGTAATTTCATACAAACTAACCAATTGATATATTTATGGGAATGATGATTATTTATGAAAGATGATCATCATTCATTCATTATGATTAACGCTTTATATCAAAAAACAATTGAGATGTCTATAAATCATGTATTCATTATACTATACAAACAGTTAAAATTGTTGAATGATTCGAGCTAATTATATGGTTGGTATTTAAAGCGCACTCTATACATTCTAAAAAAATGTACATGCATTATATATATATATCTACATATAGAAAGGTTCTTATCAAGTTCTTTAGTTGTTTTATTACAGGTATTTTTAGTTATATAATGGCATCCCCTATAATAATTGTAAATCAATGTTTAATGTCACACATATGATAAAAGTGTGATTTGACATAAATTAAAGTAAAAAAATATTTTGTGACGATCATAAATAGTCGTTCTAATGATGTTAATACGACTATAATGTGTGTGGATATAATAGTAATCGGTTATTCAATATCAATACGACTATAATGTGTGTGGATATAATAGTAATCGGTGATTTGATGTCAGTGATTAGTTGATTACTAAGGTTATTTAAATGTCTTTTTTATAATGGTGATGTATTTATAAAAAAATGTACACAATATATATTTAATATTTAATACCCGTTATAAAAATACAAAATTCATTTGATTATTTAATAGCAACATATTAATTATTTAATAAATATTTATATGAAAATCGAGCAATTATATGTGGATGAAGAAATTTGACGCGGAGCAAAATAAAGAAACGATTAATCTAATATTTGATTTGTATATCAATTTGATGTTTTATTATCTAATAAAGGTTGTCTGGTCTAGTGGGTATTAGGTAACATCCTAAGTCACCAGTGGATGATATGTCTGGTTGGCGAGGGTTCGGACCCCACAACTGATAATTCTGAGGTATCCAACTCTTGGGCCGGTTTAAGGGCAAGTTCATGGGTCAGTCCATAAGGCTGGATCATGGACGCAGAGGATTAGTCGGTGCCTGTTTGAATCCGGGTATCCTTGAAATGTGTGTGTTAATTGTCGTAAAAAAAAATGTTGTGTGTTACTATTTTTTGTGGGTTTGTTTTCAAAAAGTTAAGTAAAATATACGCATAGACATACTAAAGTAGTAATAAACATTAATTTTACATATAATTTTACTTATATATATGAGCAATAAAAAAACATAACTATTTTTAACGAGTATTTGTTAAAGAATAGAAATATAATCATGTAACCACATTTTTTATAGTAGAAGATTTAATAAATTAAACAAGATAATTTTTACTAGGTTGTTTAAAATTGCAATAATCACATTTTTATTATATTAATGTTAATTTGAAATTAATATTATGGTACTAAGTTATGATAATAAATAAATAAGCGGAGTACTTTTTTTTCATCAAATTACAATTTTTTTTATTATATTAATGTTGATTAAAAATTAAGCTTTTTATGAAATTGAACATATTAATTCCTTTTAAGAACAAATAACGTCCTTTTTACAAGTAATTAAAACATTAGTTTTTTACTTTGATAATGTGGTTTGTTGAAACTTTGGTTGTGATACATCCACTTCATTTATTTTGATTTTGAAACTTTGGTTTTGTTGAATCTTTACTTGTGATTTGCATTTTATTTCTTTTAATCTTTAAGTGCTCATATATGTTTTTACATTAGGACAATTTTGATCAATTATCGTTTACATCTCTTTCTTTACCCTTCTTCGTTTTTTCTCCTCCACTACGTCCTTCTTCAACACATAAGTTTAAATGGGGTAAAAAATATTGTCACTAACACTTCAACCCATAAATTTAAATCGAATGCAAGGGTTTTGCTACTATTGGGATTGTATAGGAGAATATTCTAAAGTGACATCGTCCAGAGGTGATCAATTTAACAGTCAAGGTTTGTCACAAGTTTGAAGTCATTCTCGTCATCGCCACGGTTCTAATCATCATTGTCCCTCATCTGATTCTTTGTGAAATCCTCCTTTGGTGTTTTAGACCAGTATGGAATATTGACATACATGAATGATATTGTTCCACCAACCTCTTCTTGCTTTGTCTTGTTTTTCGTGTGGTTTTTAGAATGATTATCGACTCACTAATATATGTGTAAAAGAGTGGTATAATCTGTACTTATTATTGGTGGTATGCATAAAAAGTTATTTGTTATATTAAACTTTGGATTTTCTCGTAAAGTATGAAAGAAGAAGTTGGCAATAGAGAATAGAAGCTTCTCTAGATTGGAGGAATAAGAAAGAATTATGAAAAAAAAGATCAAAAGGCCCTATGTGAGGAGCATGAGGGAACACGTTTGGTTCAAATAAAATTAGTGATAGAGGGATGAAAAGTGAAAACCATATGAAAATACAGACTATAAGGAAAAATATGTAATAAAAGGAATACAAAAACAAAAACCGGCCGGTGTAAGTTAGGGATGGTAATTATCGATACGACACGAAACATGACACGAACTCAACAGGAAAATAAACGGGTTTTGGTTGAACTTTCTGACCCGCCAATCCGTTTATTAACCGGGTCGTGTTCGGATTGACACAAACGGGCTGCGGGTTGACCCGTCAACCCGTTTAAAATAATATTTAAAATAAATATTTTAAGTTTTCTAAAATTTATTTGTATTAGTATTTGAACTTGGTTGTACTACTAGTATTTGAATTTAAACCTTTGAACTTGGTTGTATTATTATCTGACCCGCCTATTGACTCGCCAACCCGAGCGTGTATGGGTTAAGGTTGAACATTTTGACACGATTAGTTAAACGAGCCGTATCCGGGTTAAGCCTTTCTGACTCGCCAGATTGCCACCCCTAAACCATAGGTGTGTAACAAACAACTCATATAGATAAAAGTCATAATCAATTGTAATTCAAATAAAGTTTAATTTTCTTATTAAATATGTTAAATATTTGTAATAATTAAACTAATGAATAAACGTTATGATTCAAACCGACACTATTGGCTCATTTATAATAAACTGGCCAATAATAATCTTATATTGAAATTTTTCTAAAAAGCCAAAATATTGTAATCCCTTGATGGGATACGAAAGTTGTCTTTTATCAATTAGAAAACTAATTAGCAAAAATTAAAGTTTATTTTAAAATTTTATTTCTATTTGTAGTGCAATGATCCCTTTAATTGGTCCCATGTAATTTTGTCAAGTTGTATAATCTTTTTCTTTATTTAGTCTTTTTGGATCTAGTTTCTTCTTTGGCATGTATGGTATATGCATCAAGTTGATAATCATTATTGTCTAATCGTATTTAGAACTTCATATTTGTTAAGAGTGTCATCATTGATACATGATCAGATATAGAGAACGCCAAAATGGGTGTCGGTTGGAATAAAACAGAAATTAGTTTGTAATAAAAACGTCTTATCAACTTGTTTTAGTAAGTTATTATAACACTTTCACGTATGATATACACTTGTTTGGAAACCTACTTCATATAAAACAATTTATTAGAACATTTTTAAAGTCACTATTTTTATAGTGTCTAACGATAACAGTCTAGCAGATGTACATGCATGAGTTGAGCCCTATAGATTTAAAAAAAATGGTTTATCATATTTTTTTTGAAAGGGTATACTAGACATTTACCTAGACTAATCCTTGACAATTTTAAAACTGCTAATACATGCAGCCCTGAGATAATTCCCTAGTGGCCACAAATTGTTTGCACCTAGATTCGAACCTGGGGTAGATGGCTTACTAGCCTCATCCCCCACAAGTTTTAACCAGTACGCCACAAGTCTTATGGTTATCATCATATTTATTTTTGTAACTATATTTCTTCTTTTTTTCATCCAAAAAGTTTTAAATTTATATTCCGATTCCATTACTAAAATTTCTGGATATGCTACTAGTGTATAGTGAACATTGATGGTGTTTCATAATTCACATATGTAACTTCATTGTCCGTTTTGTCCACAGTCACATACTTAGGTGGCGTTTGTTTTTTAAGAGGTCCGAAGTCTGAAGTCTGATTTCAGTTCGGAAATGGTTATGAAATGCCTAAATGAATCAGACATAAGTGGTGATTAAGAGCTTAAAAAAAAAAAAAAAAAACAAGGCCTTTAGATTCACAGTTTAAAAACGCGTTTGATAGATGGGATATTAAGTTCCCTTATAATGTAACATTTGTTCTCTTCCCTTTGAGAGCCCAATATCCTCTTTGATAGCCCAATATACTCGCTAACGCAAAAAAATTGGTCATTGGTAGCTTTTTCTGTACAAGTTTTAAATTATTATATCCACTATAACCATTATTTTGGATTCCAACATACTACAAACATAAAAGCATGAGATATGCTTTTTACTTAAAGCCGTGATTAGTTGCTTCAAATGAGGTACTAAAGTTAGACCTTAGTTCAACCTGGGTTTGTTCGGATCAAAACTTATATCATATATAGAACAAATTATCTTTTGCTTGTTAAACTTTATAACATCAAGCTTTGTGCTCAGCTTTGTGTATATCGTTTAAGATTTAACATTTTTTTAGGTAAAATGTATTGTTAAACAATAAAATAGCTTGATGATAAATGTTATTTGTTAGTATTTTATCATTCATTTCCAACTTTATTTCATCATTCTTGCATTGTATTTGCATTGTTTATGTCTTGTCTCTCATGGTTTGTTCTCATTGTTTTGTTTGATAATTTATTCCCATTTCATAGTTTAGTTTTCCCAATCTTTAATTATATGTTTTGTTGTGCTTTTTTAATTTTTGTGGTGTTTATCGGTTGTTTTTTCATGGTGTTTGTCGGTTTTTTATACCACTAGGTTTCATCGTAAAAAAACTGAAAGGTTAACATATCAAAGCTTTAACTTGAGTTTCAATGGTCATCAATAATAGAACACAAAACCTATAACTATGAATCGCTACTCAATACTGATTTCTTAATATTTTTACATTATATTTATGTCATAACAAAAAAAACAAAAGTAAATCCAACAACCATACATTTATGATTATTTTAAAACACATCACTTACACATATGCTTAAAAATATTTAAATTCATGAGTTAGAAATTACAAAGACAAATGGTATATGAGTAAAGAAAAACATGTTTTTGGTTTATTCAATTTGGTTTTATTTGTGGTTAAAAAAGAGAAATATTGTAATTTGTGGAATCCAATAAATGAAAAGGCAATGGTCAATCATAGTGTGCATTCACTTTTCCCACGTAGAGGAATAGGTCTAGTGATAATTGTCAAAAAGGTATTGATTGGGCCACATGTAATGCTCCTATAGCTAAATGTGTGGGTAATTAATCATAAATAACCATATGAAAAATATTTATTTATAGCTTTTCGAAAACGTTTCTTATAAAACGGTTTAGAAAAATGGTAAGTTAATTCTGTAAGACATTTTTTTACACTTTTGAAAGCTGTGAAATGAATTTGTGATTTCGTAGCCCTGCAACTTTAGTTATGTGTAAAGATGCAAAGCACTATGATAAGTTATGATTTTAATCGGTGTATCTGTTTTTTTTGTTGGATGAATTAGATTTATTAAAATGGTAAAAAAAATGTCTTATAGGGAAGGTGTGGATAGGAAAGTCTCCTCTTAAGACACAATTCCCGAGGATTTATGCCCTTGAATTTGAAAAAATGGCGATGGTCAAGGACCGGGTGGGTATATATGGAGGATTGGAATTCGTTCCTTCGAAGGACGCCGAGGGGTGGGGCGGAAATGTATCAAATGGAATTTATAAGAGAATTGTTGAATTCGATGGTTCCATCCAATCAGAGGGATAGATGGCGATGGACGGGTGATGGATCTGGAGAATTCTCAGTCGCGTCGGTAAGAAACCTAATAGACTCTAAACTTTTTGAATCTGATACTACACCCACTTCTTGGAACAAATTAGTACCCATCAAGGTCAATGTGTTCGTGTGGCGAATGGAGCTAAACAAAATTCCCACAAGAGATAATCTTGACAAATGAGGCATTGATGTGCAATCCTCACTTTGTCCAATTTACGATAGAGATGGAGAATCTGTGAATCATTTATTTTTTAAATGCAACTTGGCACGGGACATATGGATGAATTTATGGCGTTGGTGGAACGTCGATATCCCTGGCTTTAATAATTTTCTTGACTGGAAGAGATGGATTGATGCAGCTCGGGTGAGGAAAGGCGAGTCTAAATGTTTGGAGGCAGTCGTTTACACTGCGTTATGGCCTATGTGGTCTTTCCGAAATGGGGCCCTTTTTGGAACTACTAAACCTAAAAGAACGGCGATCTGAAATAATATTGTAACTCTTTCGTTTTTTTGGGTACATAATAGGAGTAGGCGTTTTAAAATTAACTGGGTAGGTTGGCTGGAAAACCCCACTCTCGTTATTTCTTCTTTGTAATGTTATACTAGCTTCTTGCTAGTGTTTTTGTTCCTTCGGATTTAATAAAACTGACGTTATTCAAAAAAAATGTCTTATAACATTGACTTATTGGTTTATTGACTATTTTATGAGAACAAATTATGAGGCAACTATAGATAGACGTTTTTCTTCTTCTTCTTCTTCATGAGATGGTCATTTGAGATGATAACCCAAAAACCATTAATTTACCCTACACCCATAGATTTTTAACAAATTTTCTAGATTTTTAAGAAAATGAAGAATCATTTTTTTATAAATTGCATCAACAATTTTTTCCATTTTAAATATTACAATATTGATTATATTATTAAAAGTATTTTTGTATATTTAGTTTAGAGTTTTTTATAATTCGGTAAGAATATAATAAAACATAATTTTTTCTCTTGTAGCAATATTTTTCAGTGATGCTTCAAATTTGAGAAATTTCACACTCTACTTTGTTTTCACTATTTTGAAAAATGTATAGAAAGATCCATTGGAACAAAAGAAAAAAACTAGCCTAAAATCCCACAATCTAATTTTAAAGAATCTTTCAATTAATTTTTTAGTTTTATTTTATCCACTGTTATTTGAATCATGCAAAAAAAAAAAAAAGTAGGAATAAAAACAGATTAATAGTATCACCTCGGATGTATATAGACGAATATAACGAATTAACATATGTTAATAATGTTACCGTTTTTATAAATAAATATTTTATAAAAAAATTAGAAAAAAGCTAGAAAGATAAATTGTATGTAATTTAAAAATAATTTAATTAAATTAAGATGCAATTCACACGAGAAGAAAACAAATTTCTTACAATAAATTGAGTCATGTCAAAAAATAGCACAACATCAATGCATCTAAGAAAAAACATTACCTTTTCAAATAAATGCTCACGAGAAAGCCTTACAATATTAAATGAAGTTGTAACCATTGTTACTCTTATCCGTTACAATAAAGTTTTTGGTTTGTTTGAGGAGCATTCCATCAAAATGACCAGAATACCAAAAAAAAAGGTGAGAAAAGACCAAGTTTTTCATATTTACTAAAATGACGGGTTAAATCGTTAAATGATTCAATGATTTGTTATTGACGGTTTTTTCATGGGCTCATTTTTTAAACAAAATTATTGCAAAATAAAGCCATGTTCACGAAATTGTGTGGTTCTCTAAGATTTTCTGGAATTATCACCAACGACATAATTATATAGTCATTTCAGGAATGTAAAATTCTTTGATGATTTAATTGGTTGTTTGAGCAAATATAAAAATGCTTGATCATCTTGACACTTTATTTATGTATTCTTATCGTTCTAAGAATACTCCTAGTTTGAAACAAAATCTTTTTTATTAGATGATAAAACATACCAGAAATAAATAATAAAAGAATAAACAACGATTTTTCTTCATGTAGTTTGTTTAAAATTCCTAATTTTGTTTTTGTAATAAAATTACGATTTTTTTTATGGTTTGTAATTTATTATCATTTTTGTCATTGGAACAATTGAGTATAATTTAAATACGAGGCAGGAAAATAACAAAAAAATTGTAAAACAAAAGAATGAGAAAACAATAATTACACAACAAATTATAAACCACACAAAGAAAAACATAATTTCAAAAACATAAAGGTTAAAATAATAATAAATAATTAAATATATGATTATTGTAATAGGTTCCCTAAAAAAATTATAATAGATAATTAAAAATTAAAATCTTTAAAAAAGTTATTTTCATGTATTAAAATATTAATTATCTTTTTAAATAGTTATTTTCAGAAAAAATTATTATTAAAAGTATATTAGTAAATATTTCACTTACATTATAATTATTTTTAAGGTATTCTCTATATTAAAAGGTAAAAAAACCTTTTCTTTATCCTATCTTTTTTAAGAAAGTTCTTAAAGTAAAATATTGACTCAAAAAAAGAACTTTTTCCATATTTTTTTCTAAGTATAAAATAGACGTTAGAAAATGGTTATAACAAAAGAGAGGCTAATAACATTCTTATATTTTGTTAATAACATTCTTATAAAAATGAATTATCCTTATACACATAATTGTCAAAACCTATTTTTATAATTTTAAAATAATAAAAATGTAATAAATTCCGTCCACACCTATTAAGTAGGTGCCATTAACACTACCTACAACAAACTATGGAGATAAAAAAAACGTAATTTACTCTTAAAAATAATAAAATAAAGAAGTTATGTGAGGGAAAGATGGATAGAAGGGAAGAATGAACGAAAAATGTGATGGGAGGTTTGGTGTCAGGAAAAAGGAATACCCATGTGCTCTTCTGCTTCCTCGTATTACCTACGTCCTATAATTTTCTTTAATCAAACCAAAATATTGTAATGCATAGCTATATAGAAGTCTTAATGACACCTTTTAATAAAGGTGTGTATGAAATTTGTTGTATTTTTTTAGTTTTGGAAATATAAAATACTGGTTTTGATGTTGATGTGTGAGATAATGAATTCATTTGGTAGGGGTGTCTTTAGACCAAATGGGAGGCAAAATAGGGGTTGATTTACTATTACCATATAAGTCATAAGAGGACGGTAAGTGTCTTTGAAAATTTTGAAAAAAAAATGAACAATTTGAATGACTATATCTCTTACCGAATCAAACATAAGAGGTTGGTAAAGTTTTTTTAACCAAACTAGACATTACTGTTTTTTTGATGCATATAAAAGTGCTTAATTAGATCAGAGACGTTGTTAAACAAGTCATTTTTTTGGTCCATAACACCCACCTTCTAACTTCTAAGCTATATAAGACACTCTTAGGGGATGTTAATTTGGTTGATAATTCATTATGTTGTGTATGGATAAAGTTGTATGTGTAGATTAATTTGTCTGTATGGATTGTGAAGATTTTTGTTTAGACGGGTTTTTTCATAGATGAAATGAACGTGCTGACTGAATAAATTGTGGGTCCCATTAAGCTTATTAAGGTAATAACAAACATGCCTTAGTTGTGACCACTGATATGACATTGATCATACTCTTAGGGCCTACTTGTTAGCAGCTTAATTATTGAGCTTAATCTCAACTTATTCGGTTAACCATACATGACTGTTTTGGTAGTAGCTATTTGATATAGAAAATTGCTGATTCATTAAGCTTTTAGAGGATACATTTTATCAAAAAACCGTTTTTTCCTTTCAAATATGCTTATCCCAATTAAAAAACAGACTTCCTCCATCTATAGAAAAACTCTTTTAAAAAACCTACTCAATATATACAAACATCTTAATCCACTTAGTTTTTCTTAATTAGTATAAAACTTAATGGAAAACCAATCAAACAATCTTTTACTTAATTAATGTATGTCCGATTTATATAGATAAACGGTCTATTAAAAGTCAAAGAAATGTTTCGAATTTATCGAAAATTCACATTATGATGGGACTTTTGTGTTTGCAAAGCCACATGGGTTCGGGGTCAATGTAGCATATGCATCCTTTTACCTTTTTCAGACAATTCAACTTCAACACATGATACCACAAGGAACAAGGAACTCAAACTAATAATCATGCATTTCTTTCTTGTTTCTTTACACATTCATCATTCTTGCAATATATACATAAGATTCAAATAAGCATAATAATTAAATAAAAAAACACAAAAATGATCAAATCATATGTAAAAATCACATGTGGTTTTACACTAACACTCAACACAAGAGTGTGCGAACAATGTGACCCACAATCTAAGTCGCGTGAATCAGATGCAGATGTGATTTTACACGTGAATTTAGTGTAACATCACGTGTGATTTAACTATTTTTATTATCTTATTTGGTTATTGTTCTTGTGTGAACTTTTCTCTGTATCTATATATATATATTGTTTAGTAAAAAAAATAATAGAAACAACTTAAACCAATCATATATTTTTAACTTTATTTATGTTTTATTTTAACTTTAATGGAAATTTGAGCGACGACATGCAGAAGACTCCATTTATAGAAAAGTGAGAAGATTGTCAAATTGTCATACAACATGTTTACGAATGTAGAATAGAATGGGCTAGTTTTTATAGATAGAATGGTTCACACCATTCACCAATACAAGATTTCATATATAAATCCAACAAAATACACTTGTACAAACGGCCCAACCCAATTTGAGGTCTTGTGACATTTGTGTGGGGTGGCAACTTTTTCACCAAACGAAACCAGTTAACATGTGTATCAATCGTATCAATTAAATTGATATTGATTATTGTCAGTTTGTAGTACCGTATCAAGTATGCAAACTTGGTTGATACACGACATTGAAAGTTGCATACCACGATAGTAACATGGTACCGACTTATTTATTTATTAATTTTTTGTATTTTTATGTATTTGATATTAAATCTTTTATTATTTTATTTGAACATTTGAGTGTTTGGAAGTTTTATTTCATGCAATTAAAACCCGTGAAATATCACATGTGTTACCAAGAAACTCAAAATTTCACTTATATTTTGAATTTTTTTGGCAAGTTTTTATATGTAACGTGAAGTTGGTACAAAATCGGTACCAACATGTACCAATCGAAAAAAGTTGGTATCGATTAAATCGGTACCAAATAAAGTTGGTGGATACACAATATAGGATTTTGCGTGCCAATTATAATTAGTTGGCATACGGTGTTAGAAAAAAAAATGGTACTGTACCAAGTCCACCCCTAGCCCCCTAGTCTTATGATGATAAAGGGTGTCTAGATGTGTTTTAAAATCTAAATTGTAAGTCAAACTGCATACACGGTTTAAGTTTTTTTTTTTTAAACTGTAACTCCTACATTTCAGGGCTGCTTCGAGTCTCGGACCACTTACATTGACCATTTGTGCAAAAAATACAAATTAATCTACTCCCGAACTCCATATTATATTTGACACATCTTGCCACAATAACATATTGTGATATGTTATGAAGTAGATAACTATCCATTAGGTGGCTTAATTAACAGCCCGTCACTGTAACACTTATATTGCAGTTGTCAAACTCGAGTTCTAATTTATTTGTAAAATATATCTGTACGAAACTAATTGTGCAACGTCTAGACATATGACACAACCTTTTTTTTTATCAACCAAGTGTCCAGATTAGTTTACGCACGCTTCGACCAATCTCAGGTGTACAACAACCAGAAAAATCTCGAAGGGGGTGCATAAGTTTACAACTTAGGGTTGTTTGTTTACCTCTTAACAATTACATTAAGAGTCAACCTTTGAATCGCTAAGACATGAAGCATGTTTGGGAAAAAATAAGTCTGTTCTTTTAACGGTTCAAAAACTTTCTAAATCAATTTGTATCATGAACATCCTTTAACCATTTATAGCTCTAATATCATATTGAACAATTACCATATAATTATATTTCATTTTCCATCTTATTATAATAACCTCTTAATCATTCTAACTACTTAATCATTTTGCATCTTCTCAAATATAATTCAAACCGTTAAAAAAGAGTTACATTTTGCTTTCATGATACAAGAAAACATATGAATCTATTCAATAATAACCGATTCTATGCTTCAAATCGTTAAATCTGCTACAATTCAAAGAGATCGATCGACCTCCGTTTTCAGTTCAATCCAAGGTAGTACGGAACTCCGGTGGTATTCAACCAATCGCCTCCCTGAATAAAATTCCCGACGGTAAATTGACCGGCCTCCGTTGAATTCACGATCACTCTATATCCCGGCCAACTCACCCTACCACTCGTAATCGAACCTGGACCTCTATTCATATATTCACCATAATAAAGCGTATTCAAACCGAAATCACCTGACCATTCCAACCAACCGGCTGGATCGATTAGATCACCGATATGAGTCCTCATGATCACAGTTCTCGAATACTCTCTCCATGGCCGCCCTAGGTACGATTTGAACATCGATTGATTCGGAATCAACTCAGATCCAGCGGCGATTTTGCATTCCAGAATCGAAATACCTGTGTTTTGATTAGGATCATCTCGACCTTGAGCTGTAAAAAGGTTTTTCTGATTTGGATCTGGTTGACGAGCGTAGAGATTTGATTTCTGGAAGACGACGGCGGCGTTTCCGAAGATGAAATCGACGGTGCCGTAGATGTCGCATTCACGGTAGAATTGACGGAAGGAGTGAACGTAGAGAGTGTCTTGGAAGGCAACGAAGCTGCATTTGTAGAAGACGGAGAAATCTGAACCACTCCGTAACGCCACCGCCTGGTGTTTGCTGATTCCGGCGAAGTTCTCGAAGGTGATACCTTTCGCTATGAAGTTGTTGCCAACTGCAACTGAAAAAATAATCCCAAATACATAATAAAATTAGAAAACAATTGAGTAATTAAAACCTGAAATTAAGTAATATAAATTAATAAATAGTAATTCATACATTAAAATTGTTTTTTTAAAGAGTTTTTTATAATATAGTTTAGATAGGAGGATTTATTTACAACATAGCTTATGGTCGGTTTGTTAGCAACTTAATTATCTCAATAAGGTTAATAGTTTGGCATTGTTTGGCAAAAATAAGCTAGCTTATAAGGTAAAATTTTATTTTAAGTAATCGTTTGGATGCGCGTAAAAATTTATAAATTAGAACTTATAAGCTAACTTATCGATAAGCTACTTGGAGTAGCTTATGAGGAGCTTTTTGACACTTTTTCCAATTATACCCCTAACTAATATTATTTATTTACTTTCAACATGTCCTTTTTGGTCATTTCACATGGTGATAAGCTAGTTTTTGCCAAACATAACTTATTCATCATTTTATCGCCTAGGTTAGCAATTATAAGTCATAATTTACCTTATAAGTCATAAATACCTAGTTTATCGAAAATTTTATCATTAGTTTGCCAAACATAGCCTCTATTCCATTTGTTTGATAGTGATTTGATAATATAGAAAATGACTTATTCTGTAAGAAGAAATTCGTTTTTATATACAAATTAATTAACACATGCAAATTTATCCATATAAGATTTAATAGAAAACAACCAAACATGCTCTTAATTGTTAAGCTATTAAGTTAAAATGGCTATATAAAATAAGTTGGGACCTCTTGTTTATTAGGCCATCTTAAAGAGAGAACTTTATTCATATAAATAACCTAAGTACCTAACTCTACATGGGTTCTTTGAAAAAAAGTAAACGCTCCCCTAACTAAATATAAATAATAGGTTCAATTTTATTCAAAGTAAGTATGCTTACCAAGTTTACGTGAAATCAAATTATTAAGACATTAAGATTATTGAATTTTGATAACTGATCTAATTTATTTTATTTTATTAACTGGTATAATTAAATTTGATGGATGATTGAACTAAATGTCACATAATCTAATTTAATCTATTGGTTGTTAGTGTTACAAAACACTTTCCACCCCTGCGGGTTGATGGCTGTTGCTCACCGTTATTCGGTGCATGATTTCCGTCTGCTTTGTAGGCTGGGATCCCTCGTGACTGCCTAGAGGAGAAAAATAGGTAGGGATGACAGGATTGGAACTCGTGAGATTTTTGACCCAAAACAAAGGCGCTACCAAGCTAGTTCCGAAATCGACAGAGCCCTCTTGTTCTAATTTTTTTCTTAGCAATTGGCTTTCAGAAGTCCGAATCTAACCGTTTCAACCAATTATCCAAACATTTAATGTCCGAATCTTAAAAAATCCTTCTAAATTTGAATGTCCAACATGGTCTCATAGATCTCACAACAAAAACATTTTGAAGGTTTAACTTCACAACAACCTTCATAATGTTTTGTTACAAAAGTTTAGTGTTGTTTATATAATCTTATGGTTCTTACTAAAATGATCTGGTCTCGTATGATTTCAACTTATATTAAACTTGAACGACAAAAAGTTGAAGTTCCATAAAAAGAAAGGAAAAGTGGGTACCTAACTCGTCGGTTCTTAAACAAGCATGGTCCACAAACAAATTAAATCAATGCTATCTGCCGGATACTTTGACATTCAGTGACTTCGTCCCTACCAAATCTTGGATTTTTGAAAAATTGACAAATTATATCTTTATTTTTTAGCCATTTTTTTCATATCTGATTTAAAATTGTCAACATCTTAGATGTGATCATTTTCAACATAATAAATATATGGCTATTTCACATATCAAAAGGACATTTCGCAGGATAAAAATCCCCTGTCCATTCTTTCCCTATGTCATTGGTGTCCACTAATCAAGATTTTACACATTATTTTTATTTTAAGTAATTAATTTATTAAATTAACGATGGGTAACGTTGTTATATTTAAGTAATTAATTTTTATTGATAGGACACCAATGACATAGGGAAGAAATTGACAACAGATTTTTATCTGATTCCATAATCCAACGTGCCATGAGAGTTATATTTAATTGAAAAAATAATATATTTTATAACTTGCGAGATGAATATAAGTAAAATATTAACTATTTTGACTAGATGAGGAAGGTTAAAGGAAAAACGATAAAAAAAGAATAAATCAAGAAAACATCGCAGGAGTGCTTATGAGCGGTATCTAACGCCATTGGTAATTTTTGTTCCTATGCATCAATGCATCTATCATTACAGATGCATTGATAATATTCATTAATGCATGTTACAAGTTACTGATATGCATTAATGCATACTGTTCACATAGAAGCCATCCAGATTGTTTTTCGGTTTTTTCTTTTTTTAACATTTTTCCCTTGAACCTTACTCTTGACCAGATAATACAAAAAATAAAAAGCGAAAAAACAAAGAATAATGATACATAATGAATTAAATAAACCACCTTCCCATTTAACTAACACATTCCTACCCATTTTTCCTGTCTTTATTACCACCAATTGATTAATTATTTATTTTATGCTTTCAAAATTGGACACATTATAACCTTTTACATCAAATCTCTATCCTTACCAACTAAATTAATCAACAACTATAAAAAATCAAATTTAATACGTGTTAAGAAAAACTTACCGACGGTTGCCGACCGGAAAGTAGTCCAGCCGTCGACGACACTCCGGTTACCTTTAATCAACGTTTTTCCGATCCCATCACCGACCAACATCACCATTGTCTTCCTGCTATCAATCTCCAAATACTCATAATAAGCTCCTGCTTTTATATATATCACGAATCTTGTTGTGCTACCATTGGGAGCTGCGTTCAATGCTTCTCCGATCGTCGTGAAATCCCCACTGCCGTCCTTTGCCACCACCAAATCGTAATCCACCGTCGTTACTGCCGCCTGTAACAACGCCCTCTCCTTCTTCTTCACCCAATTTGGATATCCACCCGCCATCCCGCCGTACTCCGGGAACGTCTCCGCTGTTTCCGGCGTCGTTGTTACGTTCATTTTCTTTAGTAAAGCAAGCGAGTTGCTTACTTGACGAGAAATGTCACGTAACGATTTGTGGAAGTACCGCCGTACCTGTTGGTGATTTTAGCGTCATCAGTCATTTTGGTGTAGTTGCAATTTATTTAAGACAGATTAAAATGATAAACACATATATAAGTAAGTTAGGAGCAGTAGAAATGTGGGTTGGGTTTACGTGAGACCAGTTTGTTTTAGTAAGACCCGTGAGACCATATTTTTACACTAAACAGTATAAAGGTAAAAAAAAATATGAACCTTCACAGCAAAAACACCGTGAATGTTACATTCACAGTGTTTTGTTGTGAAGATTCAAAAGTAAAAAACTGGTTTCACGGGTCTTACGGATACAGGCTGGTCTCACCTGATCCCAAGTTCACAAATATTTCCTCTATCACCTTAGATGATGGGAAGGGTAGCGCCCTTTGATTTGCATTACACTATCTAGAAATTTATTAAAGTTATATAACCACAAAACCCAGATTCCCAACAATACCTTGTTTCTCGATTTACTAAACGCAAACCCATCGAGACACGTGGCCTGGTTGGTCATGGCGGCGCTAAGCAGCGTTTGGAGGTTGTTGTATTTATCATACGGCGGTCGTTTGAGGTCGGAGATGGCGGAGTTGAGTTGAATGACGGTTTGGAGAAACAACGAATGACAGTCGTCGAGTGCTCGTATTTCGAGAGGGTTGAGGTTGTGAAGCTTCCGGCGGATGGCGGTGACATTGAAGTCGGTGGATTTAACGTCATTAACGGTTTGGTTAATGGTGGCGGAGATGATCTCCGGTAGGGATTTTGATCGGAGGTCCGGTAGGATGGTAGTTAGGGTTTGTAGGCAGAGTTGGTAGTAGAGTGAGCCTTCACAATGTGTGTGTGCTGTTTGTGTTTGGATGTGTTTGTGAAGGTGTATATGTAGAGGGGTAGTTTGTGTAAATAGTGAAACTCCATGGTGGTTATTTGTAAGTTTGGAGATGGAAGAAATGGCAAATGCAAGTAAAAAAAGGGCACAGAAAGCAAAGAGAACTCGTTTATTGGTTTGCATGATTGGAAAGCCCTACGTTTTTGGCACACACTCAAGAACGTTATATATATATATATTGTATGTATATGTGTATATATATGTATATATGTGTGTGTGTACCAAATGCAAGTGAGACAAGATCAAAATCAAAGCATGCTACAAAAGATGTGTAATATATGTACTTACTCCATTATATATAATATATATAGTGATCCCGTGAGGTCTAGTTACCACTTACCCTTTGTCTCCTTGCTCACTCCACTTGATGCTGTTTATATTCAATCACTCATTTGATAGTGACTTCGGTTGGGACCCTGTAGATTGGACCGAGGTGCTCGAGCGCATGGTTGTGTAATGGTCTGGTCCACGGTCGGTGATCGAGTCTAAATAAATGTACGCTAACTCTGTCTGATTAAGGAGTGTTTAAGAAGTTGTTTGATTGGTTTCCATTAAGTCATTTATGAAAAAAATCATCTATGTGAATTATTCTGTCTGTATAGATTGAAAAAACTTTTTGTTTCAGAGAGTTTTTGATATTTGGAGAACACGTGTTTTTCAATAGGTTTGTATAAACTCTTTCCTAGAAGCTTACTGAATAAGCCATTTTCTGTATCATTAAGTCACTACCAAACAATATTCAGTAAGTGACTTAATGATATTTAATATTGTCATTCATCTTTTAACCAAAAAAATTGTTAATTCACTAACAAATAACTAGTATTTCAACTAACGATTATCTTATCAATTAGTTTTGATAAATATAATTCAATTAGCTAATGGATTATTATGACAATTTAAAATGGACATACGTACATAATATTATACCTTGTCAACTAATATTAAATATTGGCTGGACTCACTCACTTGCAGGTTATATTTGATTTGTTGTACATTTTAAATATATTCGACTTTATATTTATAAGTCGACCATGTGTGGTCCTATATCACCATCTAGGAACAAACCAAAGGGGGTGGTTAGGCGTGGCAATTCATTTGTGAATGAATGAGTAACTAAAAAGGAACGTCTTTGCCACCATTTTAAGATTTTGGCACAACCAAGAATCCATTATATTCATCATTATTGGAATATTATCATCATTAAATCAAGTTTTCCATTGTTTTTATTTATTTATTTATTTATATATAACCAAAAATGAAAGTGCCGACATACTTCTTATTACATTTTTTTTCTTTGTTATCAAATACCTTATTATAACCAATTAACCATTGAGTATTAAAAACCAAAATAGAAAAAATTATGGAAAATATATAACAAAATAAGTATGGTATCAACACTAAAATAAAAGTAGTAAGAATTACAAGAAAAACTACAAAAAGTAATTATTTAAAATAATATTTTCGGGTTTTAAAATACTTTTCTATATATTATTTTCATGAAAATCAATATAAGTCTATTGATGTGATATATTTGTTATAGAAATTGCCACTATTTAGGTATTTGTTACTAGATTAATTGTAGGATTTTTATTTATCATCATTTTGTAATTTTTTTTCGTTATTATCTTTTATACATGATATTTTTTTTGACGTTCTTGCCATATCTCTTATAAGTATGATCAACTTTTACTTTCTTTATAGTTACTTGACAATTAGTAATAAGGACTAGGGATGTGTAAAAAGATTGACGATCGAGTACGAAATCAAATCAGACCTTCAGGCCGAAAATCTTACTATACCCGATTAAAGACAAAACAAGAAACAAATCTTACACGATAAATGATCGGGTAATGACTCAAATCAATAAGCGTTTACCGAGGGTATATTGTTGTATACGATAATATTTTGATGGCTAAGAATCTTAGATTAACAAAAGTGATAACTTTTACTGATAAATAATTATCCAGTAAACGTTTCGATAAACAATACATTACAATTTACTACATTAGGATGTGGGATTTTAGGACACTTGGGTGAATCATCTTACATCTAGGCTTAATCTAACCCATTGTCCAACTTCTTATCATGGGCCCAAAATATATGCTTTTAGGTAATGTAATGGCTTGTTGGATTACCTTTTAAGCATAAATCCACTCTATACCAACATACAACCATCTTTGACATTGTGTATGATTTTGATTTTAATTTTAATTTTTTTTGTATGTGTAGATGCTTGATAAGGTTTATTCTTTGTCACTTATAATAATTTTGAAAACATACTAATTTTAGTCTTTTTTTTGTTTATTAAATATACATATATATATATATAATATTTCTTTTTTGATATTTTAGTTTTTTTAAATTTTTTTCTTTTTTGGTTTATTGAATATATTTCTTTGATTTCTTTTTAGGTTTATTGAATATATTTCTTTGATTTCTTTTTTGGTATAGTCTTTTTGATTTAAAAAACAATATATAAGTTAACTTAAAGATTTTTAATAGATTTATTCTTAATGAAGAAAATAACAATAAATTACATTCATAAGGACGAAAACAACAATAACTTACTAACCATAGGCACGATAATAGAAAGTGCAAAACCACAACGGAAATGACAATCTTTCACAAACCACGTAGACGAAAATCAAAGTTACTCTATTATATAGAATCAGACAGTTTACCATCGGTCAATCCCAGATAATACGGAACTCCGGTAGCATTCAACCACTCGCCGCCCTGAATAAAATTCTCAACCGTAAATTGTTCGGCCTCCGACGAATCCACGATCACCTTATATCCTGGCCAATTCACTCTACCACTTGTATCTGAACCAGGTCCTCTATTCATATACTCCCCATAATAAAGCGTATTCAAAGCGAAATCACTTTCATTCCACTTCCTCCAACCAGCTGGATCAATCAGATCTCCGATGTGAGTCCGCATGATCACAGTTCTCGAATACTCCTTCCATGGCCGTCCTAGGTACGATTTGAACATCGATTGGTACGGAATCAACTCGGATCCAGCCGCAATTTTGCATTCCAAAATCGAAATACCGGTGTTTTGATTGGGATCGGTTCGACCTTGGGCTGTAAAAAGGTTTTGTTGGTTCGGATTTGGTTTACGAGCGTAGAGATTTGATTTTTGGAAAACGACGGCCGCGTTGCCGAAGATGAAATCGACGGTGCCGTAAATGTCGCATTCACGGTAAAATTGACGGTTGGAGTGAACGTAGAGAGTGTCTTGATAGGCAACGAAACTGCATTTGTAGAAGACGGAGAAATCGGAATTGCTCCGTAACGCCACCGCTTGATGTTTGCTGGGCCCGGCGTAGTTCTCGAAGGTGATACCTTTTGCTATGAAATTTTTGCCAACCACAACTGAAAGAAAAAAAGAAGTGAAATTGAGTCAAATAATCATTTCTTATGTTTAAATTGGTCTCTCTCAGATTTATCCAAATGTCAATATTTCTGCAATATTCATGTTTAAATTGGTCTCTCATAGATCTCGATTGCAACGACCATGTCGCAATTGTGAACCTAGTTAATATTGGCTGAATTTAATTTTGTTTTTGTCTTTTAGCTAATATTGCACATTTGGATATTATGTAAATAGTGTTTGCGTAAATTCAGAAGAAAAATGGTTAGAAAACCAATTTTTAATATGAGAAATGAATATTTTATTTGAGTCAATTTTCCAGTAAAAAACCCCACATACATTATTGAAATTAAATAAAATTAAAGGAAATTAACCTAGATCAATTTTTTCAATTAAATTTTTAAAAAATCAAAATACTTATTTTAAGTAATGGAAATGAGATAAGGATTTATGTAAAGCAGATTTTTCTTATTAACAGAAAAAAGACAAAAATAATTCTTTATGCAAATAGGGATTCTTATGCTAATTCTATATGCAAATGTGGATTATTATGTAAATTTATAAATATATTTTTTAGTCTGAAAATAGAATTTACACAAATACATAAAGATATTTACGTAAACTCTGATAAAAGTAGAAATTTTCTTAAAATGACTATTTTGATCAATTTCGCCAAAAACAATGGAGTAATTAAAATATGAAATTGAGTCGGTGAAGCATTTTTTTCTTCAAATGTCAGGTAGCGAAAGACATCCAGAGGAATATAAGTAGATGGTGGAATCTTGATATCCCTGCTATCAATTCCGTTCAGGACTGGAAGAATTGGGTGGTGTCCTTAAGAATGAAAAAAAGGGTGAGAGAATGCTTGGAAGCAGTGTCGTTTAAGGCGCTATGGTCCCTATGGTCTTTTTGAAACGGGACCTTATTCGGTTCTACCAAACCTAAAAAGAGGCCTTTTGGGATAACATTGTAACGCACACATATAACTGGGTGCACCATAGAAGTAGTGATTGTAAGATTAATTGGGTTGAATGGTTTCAAGACCCCTTCCTTGCTATTTCCGTTTTATAATGTTTTTCCAGCGCCTTGCTAGTTTTTTTATAGAATACCGCCGTTTCAAGAAAAATAAATTAAAATATGAAATTAATTCAATAAAACTTGGTAAATATTATAAAATTGAGAAAATTAAAGGGGTATTTACTTAGGGAAATTAATGATTTTGACCAACCATGAAAATGCATTTACCAATATAACCAAAACTTGTTGAGTTTACCAAAATGACCAAGATTTCTTCGAAATACATATCGAGAACGAGTGGAAGTGAAATACTTCCGCCACAGCACTGTTTTCCTCCGCCATACCTCCGCCACAAGACTGTTTTTCCTCCGTCATGTGGCGGAAGTATTTATACGTGTGGCGAAGGTATTTGTATGTGTGACAAATACGGTGGAAAAACCCCCAAAACGGTGGCGGAGGAAAACAGTGCTGTGGCGGAGGTATTTTCACTTCCACTCGTTTTTTATATGTATTTCGAAGGAATCTTGGTCATTTTGGTAAACTCAACAAGTTTTTGGTCATTTTGGTAAATGAATTTTCCATTTTGGTCAAAATCATTAATTTCCCATTAATGAATTGTACGATTTATTTGTTCAGTTATATGAGTGTTTATTTATAATTTAGGGGTGTTTGTGTTTAACTTAATAAGCTTAATGGATGGTTAACTTATATTTGTGTCATAATGTGTTTGTTTTACATGTTATCGGTTCACAATGTGAACCTTTTTGATGTGCTTGCAAAACCAAAAAAACACGTAAAAAAATTTCACATTCTGAACCGAATACATATGAAACAAACACATTGTGAAACAAATATATGTTAGTCAATACGTTAAATATATACTTGAATAGAAAAAGATGATGTGAAACAAAACCTTAAGGTATAAGTTTTTAGAGTTCTCAAATTATTAGGCCCCACACATACAAATATACATAGATGATTGGGTTCTGGTAAAAGTAAGATTTATGATGAGAAGGATAAGAAGAGATGTCATTCTTTTGACCAATCATAATTGAAGACTTCCACTATATCGATATTAATGAGAAGACGAGATCAATTCTCATCTAAAACGTAAATTATGAGTTGATTTGACATTAAAAATCCAAATCTCTTCTTACACTTCTCACTTTAACTTCTATCCTTACACGATATTTCATCTATACATATACAGATGAAGGATCGTGTGAGAATATGAGTTAACATGAGTAGTATAAAAAGGGACCCAAACCTTTGATCTCTTATGATCTCAACCTCACCCCTTGAATCGCGTTTGATAAGAGAATTGA
The DNA here is from genome assembly GCA_036898165.1 of Silybum marianum. Lineage (NCBI taxonomy): Eukaryota > Viridiplantae > Streptophyta > Magnoliopsida > Asterales > Asteraceae > Silybum > Silybum marianum. Next base: position 30,171,252 of record CM072541.1, on the reverse strand, counting down.
TCTGATGCATTTCGATGCATCTTATTACTGTTGATTTTCAATTAAAATTAATTCAAGGATGAAAATTCTTTCTTACCCTTCTCATCATAACTTTCAATCTCACCAGAAACCAAACGTACATATAACATTGTACATGTTGACATATACATTATACATATAGTCATATATATATATATATATATATAGAGGAAAGTTCAAATGTGAACTCATTTTTGGTTGTGAACGTGAGGACGAATCTCAGCCACTTATCCGGTCAATAAATGCGAGCTTTCGACGCAGTTCACTCTCCTTTAATAATCTCCACCCTCCTATGAATCGCGTCAATCCTCCGTGATCGCGTCCACCATAACCGAAGATGTGTGGCTCAGATTCGTCCTCACGTTCACAACCAAAAATGAGTTCACATTTGAACCTAAACCTATATATATATATATATGTATATTAATTAAACTTGAATGGCAAAAAGGTGGAGTTCTATGATTACCATAGAATAAAAGAAAAGTGGATACCTAACTCGTGGGTTCTTAAAAAAGAGCACGGTCCACGAACAAATAAATTAATACCACCATCGCCAATTGTCGGATCTCGGATCTTTGGAAAATTAACATTTAACAATACTGGATCTTTACTTTTAAATCAATCTTTTTATACCCGAATCAAAATAACAAACATTTTTATATTTTATGAATAAAGTATAAGTTTAAAAAGCTATTTCATATGCCAAAAACAACAATTCGCAAGCTGTTACGTCCATTTCACAAATTAACGTACCGAAATTATATTTAATTTATAAAAAGTTCAAACTACAACTTGTAAGAGGATCGGTTAATTTTTTTTTGACAATTTTAATAAGATTTTTAAAGAATATCAAAACATGTTTAGTCCAGTGGTAAGGTAACATCCTGGGGAGTCAGTGGATGGTATCCTTGACTATCCGGGTTCGAATCCTCACGACTGCATGTGGTGATATCCAGACGTTGGCCAACCACTCTGTGGTAGGTCCTGGTCGTCGGGGATTAGTCGGGTGCCCTAATGGATCCCGGATACCCCTGGAACGTGTGTGTTATTGCCGTTCAAAAAAAAAATGATGTCCAAAATGACCGATTTTCTTTTTGTTTACAATCAATAAACCACCTTTCCATTTAACTAACAGATCAAAATTATCTGTTCCAATGTGATTGGCGAATAGGAATAAAACGGGGAGTTTCGGGCTTGTGATTTTTATCCTTTAACTAACACATTTCTATCCAGTCTTTCGTATCTTTATTATCATCATTAATTAATTATCATCTTAATTATTTTATGCTTTAAAAATTTGATGGTAAGACTTTCACATCTTGTGATTGCATTTGCTAACTATATTTATATATAATTATATGTATGGGACAATTCACATTAACATATATTTAATTAATGTTTGTATTTTTAATTATATATTAAATTTTTTAAATTATATATTAATAATAAATAAAGGATTGTGTTTTTTTTAATTAAAAAAGTAGTTAAATAAAGAACGCATATTTTGAAGACAAACAAATCATTAAAATTATACATATTAAAACACATAATGTTAATAAAATATTAAAATTACATACAATATAATTCAATCAATATTGTATTTTTGATATGATTTAATAAAGTATATACTAAATTCATTTTCTGAAATTAATGTTTATATTTAAATTAATATAAAATTAAAATAAATAATTATATATCATGTATTTGTTAACTAAAAAATAATTAAAAACGTATGTTATAATTTAGAAAGTAGTTAATGAAGATTGTAACAGATCTAGACCTAAAAATGTATGTAAATGTTAATTTAAAAAGTGGATTTAAATGCAAGTATATAAATGGTCTTACCGGTAAACTTTTGTTTTATTTAAATGTTCGTTTAACAAATGATATCATATACAATAATTTATTCGGTAAGTGCTAAATATGGTAAAAGTCGTCGTTCTCGCTTATTGGGTATAACAAGATTTTTGGTATTTTGGAACAAAAAAACGTGTATTTCCCGGACAGCAAACCGGTCCAGCAAACCGGTCCACACAGAATGCCAATTTCCAATATGATAGGCATACTTGACTTACTCAGAGACAAGACGATTGCGAGTGAGTCTGGAATCGAACCCAACACGGCAACAACCAATGGCCTATTGTAGCAAATCGCCTTTTAACCAACTGAGCTACACGCAATTGGTCTTTGTCCGGCTCTTATTAAGTAAGATTTTTAGTCTTTACCAGATTCATTCGATAAAGTGATGTGACTTGATAAACAGTTTATCAAGATACTCTTTTGTTAAACTACCCCTAATTAATCTCAAAGTAATCAACAACTAGAGAATCATTTAATTTAATTAATATGGGTAAGAAAACTTACTGACGGTGGCAGAGTCGTAAGTACCCCAGCCGTCGACGTAGTTCCGGTTACCTTTAATCAGCGTTTTTCCGATCCCATCTCCGACCAACGTCAACATTGTCTTTCTACTATCAATATCCAAATACTCATAATACGCACCTTCTTTTATATATATCACGAATCGCGTTTCACTTCTGTTTGGAGCTACGCTCAATGCTTCTCCGATGGTCGTGAAATCTCCACTGCCGTCTTTCGCCACCACCAAATCGTAATCTGTATCTTCTACGGCCGTCTCCAACAGTGTTATATCCTTCTTTCCCACCCACGTAGGATATCCATCCTCAGTCGGCATCTCGCCGTACTCCGGGAACGTCTCTTCCGACGACGACGGCGTCGTTTCCTTCATTTTCTTCAGTAAAGCAAGCGAGTTGCTCAACTGACGAGAAATGTGACGTAGCGATTTATGGAAGAAGGTACTACTAGCCGCAAATCCGTCGAGACACGTGGCCTGGTTTGTCATGGCGGCGCTAAGCAGCGTTTGGAGGTTGTTGTATTTATTATACGGCGGTTGTTTGAGGTCGGAGATGGCTGAGTTGAGAATAGTGACGGTTTCGAGAGACAACGAACGACAGTCGTCGAGTGCTCGGATTTCGAGAGGATTACTCCGGCGGATGGCGGTGACATTGAAGCCGATGGATTTAACGTCGTTGATGGTATGGTTAATGGTGGCGGAGATGATTTCCGGTAGGGATTTTGATCGGAGGTCCGGTAGGATGGTGGTTAGGGTTTGTAGGCAGAGTTGGTAGTAGAGTGATCCCTCGCAATGTGTGTGTGCTGTTTGTGTTTGGATGCGTTTGTGAAGGTGAATGTGTAAAGGGGTAGTTTGTGTAGATAGTGAAACTAGATGGTGGTTATTTGTAAGTAGGAAAAAGGCACAGAAAGCGAATAGAAATTGTTTATTGGTTTGCATGATTGGTGGAGATACGTTTTTGGCACACACTCGAGAACATTATATATACATAGAGAGAATTATAATTTTGGTCCCCTTCTTTATTTTTTTGAAAGTGAGATATGTAATTTAATAAATAAATTGTAGCCTTTAAGGTTTGAAATTTGTTTTAAAAGTGGGATCTTATCATTAACTCGGTTAAAAAAAACTCCATTATAGTCGGGGGTATTTTTGTTTAACCGTATTTTCTTTCCCTTTTCCCACCTCTATCACTAAGTGTTGATCTCGGTGCATTTCGATGTATCTTATGTTAATCTTTAATTAATTTTTTTTTGTAAGGGTGTCCCAGGCTATGTAACGACTAATCCCGGTAAATTATAACGACAAGACACCAGCCCTGATAAACTCAGTGGCCACAATTGTTGTGTACGACTGGGTTTGACCTCATCCCTTAGTTCCTCAACCACTACGCCACAACCATTATGGTTTAACTAATTAATGGGTGGTAATAAAGATACGAAAGACTGGGTTTGGATGTGTGAGTTAAAGGATAAAGTTCAGATGCCTAAAACTCAATTCAATTAAGATTGATAGCTAAGGGTGGACACTTGTTCATACCCTTGAGTTTTTATTTGAACCCGTCTATTGGACGGGATATACATATATATATATATAGGGTTCAAATAAGAACTAACATTTAGTTGTAAATATAAGGATAAATAAAAGATAAAAGCACGTCACATGTTTGAATGTAGATGATAAGAATGGATTAGATGAAACCATTAGTTTTTTCAATTGTCAAGGGCATGACAGGAATTTTAATATTCATGTAAACTCAAGTGTTAGATGGCCACTTTTTAAGGGAACACGTGCCCCCTACCCAATTGCCTAACATTTACCCATGAGTTGATAATTAATATTTCAATTAATACTCGTCATAAATTAAGTCTTCGTAACATAATGTTTTAGATATGTATAATTATTACGTTTCTTTGATTAATTAAATAATATTTTTATTTTTATTTAATATTTTTTTTTTCACAACTCTTAAATATTTACTTTTTAAAATGAAGATTTATTTTGAGACAAATAAAAAAATGTGGACACTTATTTTAAAACGGAGGAAGTAGTAGCTTATTAACGTCTCCAACAACCTTTCAAAAGGAACATATTGGTGATTTTTCTTAACAGATTTCTCATAACCTTTATTTAAAATAAAGAAAGTAAATGAGCAGATAAAATACTCTAAAAATAATTACTTATAAAAGATAAATCAATCTCTAAAAAATAATTTCTTTAATTATTCGATGCGTGTCGCACTCTTATTTGTCTTCACGTTCACAACATAATTTAAGTTCTCATTTGAACCCGTCCTTCAAAAATATAACCTATACAATGAAATAATGGGTTGTTTTATAATTTTAATTAAGAAGCTTTTCAAATGTTTTTTTCCTTTGCTCCCACGTTTGTGAAGAAAGTTTAAGGAAACTTATAGTTATTTTTTTTGTTTTTTTCCTTTCTTTTATGAATTTTTTTCCCAAGACCACGAGTCCCCCCCCCCCCCCTTTCCCTACCCTCTTTTCTTTTCCTTTATAAAAATGTTTGAAAAACACAACGTAAATGTATGATAAATAATATTTTATAAAAGACATTGAATATTTTAATTATATAATCTATATTATAATTTTTAAAATGAAGAATATGTTGAAAATAAATATAAATTATTCTTAAAGATTTTGACTTTGAAAACCGTTAGAGATACTCATATAATAATCAATTTCTTAACCAATACCTAATTTATCAACTAGCAACTTATTATCAAATATAACCTAATTAGCTAATGGACTTTAATGATAATTCAAAAAGAATACACACACACATATATAGAATATCATATTTTATCAAACAAATATCAATTATTAGTTTGAATCAGTCGTTTGTGATATATTTGATTTGATGCATGTTTTTGAATAAATTTGACGTCTTAAAAGACATTTCTAAGTCATCATCTAGGAAACGATCAAATTAAAAGTTAGGCAATAGGTAGGCACAGGACGGACAACAGATAGGCAAGTTATCCTTTTATTCAATGCATATAAGTACTTAAATAATAGATAACCAAAAAAAATAACTAATCGTCTTATAAACTTAGAGTCTCTCTAACAGATTTTCTAAAATAAAAAAAAATTTAAGTTTTTGTTATAAGATAAGATTTTCAATCCTTATTATACCTTTTATTGAATGCTTTTTATTTATAAACTCTCTTTATACCAACATCCAACCATTTACAAGATTTTGTATGATTTTCTTTTGAGTTGGATGATTGATAAAGTTTGTTCTTTATAGTAAAACAAGTTCTCCTGTAGATAGAAAAGTGAACTTATGAGTTTCAATGCTTAATGGGGGTCCATATATCCAAATTATGTCCCAATGTTATCTTTAATATGATTATCTTTTCCTACCTAACCCATCTCAATTACTTTTCCCACCTAAATCACCCCGGTTAATTAATTGTTCACTTAATTTACTTAAATGGCCGTTTGGTAAAGAAGAATTCCCTTTTTAACCATTTTTCAAGTTTTTTTTCCTGAAATATATAACAAACTTTACGTATAAGTATAGTATCTGTGTATAATGCATTTTTATTAAAAGAATCAATCTTTTTAGAGTTTACGTAGAACGTCAAGTTTTTTGCTTAAACTTTGTCTGATTGGGAATAAAAGATATGCAAAAAGTTTCCGCGGAAAAAGTTTACACACAAACTTGAGTTTATGTGTAAACTCTAAAAAAATAATTTTTTTATAAACAAATGGACTTTAAAAAGAGACCATGTTCTGCGTAAAGTATGACTATTTCAGGAAAAAGTTTTGATATGTTCTCGAACCGCCCGAATAGAGCCAACGAGTTCAGTCGAACTGAGGAAAAAAGATGGACTATGCCACATGGCCACTACAAATAAAGGAAAAGTCATTTGCGAGTGATACCAATCGTTATCGTTTGATAGGTCGTTTTCTCAAAACTGCAACCTACAAGATGATTTATACCATTCATAAGCACGTTAAATAATCGTAACTAAATCGATCATTACCTCCTAATGATCTTAATATGACTAGCTTTTAAAATATTTTGTTGGTCATCAACCAATACAATCATATCTCATTTTCCACTGAAATATTTATTGTAAATATAAATGCGACGTCGTTATATGTTTAATGATACAAGGCAAACATGAAGCCATTCATTAATAATAATGATGATATGCTTTGAATCCGTGAATTAATTTGGCCTCCTAAAAAAGTTCTTATTTTCTTTTGTTTTTTAGACCAATCCCCGTTAGAACTAGGGGAATTATATCCATACCCCCTCCTATAAAATATATGAGTGACTAGAGGGGGTATAAAGTATAGAGAAGTATAGGGTATGTGAGTGAGGTAGGGGGTAGAAAATAAATGAGTTGTGTGTGAATTGAAAAGGGGTAGGAATAACAACCCCCTAGAACTATTATATGTGCCAATGATGATTGTATGCATGATATAGGCTTATACGATTACCTTTTAACTTACAATAAAATGGAAATTTCTGGTCATCCAGACTGTCCATTCAGAACAGTTACAAAACAATCATATTTCACTATGTACTACATTATACCTCTTAATCATTCGGCAACTGTCAAAAAACCTCTTATTCTCATGAACGAAAACAAAAATAACTTACAAATCATAAAGACAGAAAGCAACGACAATAACTTACAAACACTTGAGAACCGAAAACAACAATAACTTACAAACCATAGGAACGAAACTAGAAATTCAAGTTGCAATCACCGGATGATCTATTATATAGAATCAGACAGTTTACCATCGGCCAATCCAAGGTAATAGGGAATTCCGGTAGCATTCAACCACTCACCACCCTGAATAAAATTTTCAACCGTAAATTGATCGGCCTCCGATGAATCCACGATCACCTTATATCCCGGCCAATTCACTCTACGACTTGTATCCGAACCTGGTCCTCTATTCAGATACTCCCTATAATAAAGCGTATTCAAAGCGAAATCACCTGACCACTCCATCCAACCGGCTGGATCAATCAGATCGCCGATATTAGTCCTCATGATCACAGTTCTCGAATACTCCTTCCATGGCCGCCCTAGGTACGATTTGAACATCGATTGGTACGGAATCAGCTCAGATCCAGCCGCAATTTTGCATTCCAAAATCGAAATACCTGTGTTCTGATTGGGATCGGTTCGACCTTGGGCTGTAAAAAGGTTTTGCTGGTTCGGATCTGGTTTACGAGCGTATAGATTTGATTTTTGGAAAACGACGGCCGCGTTGCCGAAGATGAAATCGACGGTGCCGTAAATGTCGCATTCACGGTAAAATTGGCGGAAGGAGTGAACGTAGAGAGTGTCTTGATATGCAACGAAGCTGCATTTATAGAAGACGGATAAATCGGAATTACTCCGTACCGCCACCGCCTGATGTTTGTTGGCTCCGGCGTAGTTCTCGAAGGTGATACCTTTCGCTATGAAATTTTGGCCAACCACAACTGACAGAAAAAAAGGAAAATTATACAATATTCAGGTTCGCAATATTACAGACTTAGCAAAAAGACAAAAAAAATAATCCAAATTCAACATAGATCTGCATTGCGACAGCCAGGTCCACAGTTGTGACGACTAATATTGCGGATCTAGCTAATATTGGTTGAATTTGTTTTTTTTTTCTTTTAGCTAATATTGCAAACCTGGATATTGCAACAGTAGTGACATTTGAATAAATCCGAAAAAGCAATGGTTAGGAGACCAATTTTAATATAAGAAATAGTAAAAGCCCCACATACATTAGTAAAATTAAATAAAAATAAGGAAAATTAACCTAGATCAAACATATGATGTGAACAAATGTGGAACAAATATATGTTAGAGAATGCATTAAATATATACTTAAATGAAAAAAATATGATGTGAAACAAACTTTAGGATATAAGTTACTTTAGGGTAGAAGTATTCACGAATCTTACAAATTTTTTGAGCTCTCAAATTATTAAGCCCCACACATACCAACATACATATATACATATATGGTTCGATTCCGGTGAAAATAAAAGTTATGATGCGAAAAGTAAGAGCATCTTCAACAGGTTCTATATAATTTTTCCAAAATAAAAAATCAAAAGTTAAAATCTCTAAAAAAAATTACATTCATATCCAACAGATTTTCTATTTTAAAATTTTTAACATAAATTATATTAATATAATATATTTTAATTTATCATCCCAATACATTTTTAAAAAATAACTTAACGTAAAATGATAAAAAAATTAATCTTATTGGTAGGATTGAATAAAATAGTAATTTCTCTCTTACATCGTTCATTTTTAGAGATTTCTTTAAATTTAGAAAAATTACAAGTTTTCTCTATTATAGAGAACAATATAGCAAAGCTGTTGGAGATGTTTAAAGAATAAAAACACATTTTTTTTCTATTTTAGCAATGCTGTTGGAGATGCTCTAAAAAATAATCTCCATCTTTTGACCAATCATAATTGAAAAGTTTCACTAGATCAACATTAATGAAAATACCTGATCAATTTTCATCTAAAGCGCAAATTAAGTTGGTTTAACATTAAAAGTCCAAATCAGTTCTTACACTTCTCACTTTAACTTCTATCCTGCCACGATATTTCATCTATACATATGCAGATGAAGGATCATGTGAGAATATGAGTTAAGGTGAGAAGCGTAAGAAAAGACCCGGACCCTTAATCACTTTTGATCTCGCTCTCATCTTATAAATTGTGTTTGATATGATAATTGATTTGATACATTTTAATGCATCTTATTAGTGTTGATCTTCAATTAAAATAAAATGAATTTTTTACCCTTCTCATAAACCTATACATAACATTGTACATATACATACATATATAGATATTAAACTTGAATGGCAAAAAGGAAAAGTGGTTCTTAAAAAGAGCATGGCCCACAAAAGAAAAAGAAATCAATACTACCATCGCCAATTGTCGGATCTTGGATCTTTGGAAAATTAACAATAGTGCATCTTTACTTTTAACCCAATTTACTTTTTATACCCGAATCATAATATCAAAGATTTGTATATTTTTATGAATAAACAATAATATATAAGTATAAAAAGGTACTTTATTTGGGTAGAATGACTCCCTTATAGATGTTGTTTCTCACACGCATCTACTTTAAAATTAGCTTTTTATATTTTTAAAATTATAATAGTATAAAAAAAATTGTACACACTCCTGTTAAGAGCATCTTTAACAGCTTTTTTATATTTTTTTAAAATAGAGAACTAAAAGATAAAATCTCTAAAAGCAATAACATTCAACTCCAACAGATTTGCTATTTTAGAAATTTTAACACAAATTATAGTAATATATTATTCTCAAATTTATCATCCCAATAAATTTTTTACAAAAAAACTTATTATAAAATGATAAAGATTTAATCTCATTGGTAGATTGAAAAAAATAATCATTTCTCACTTCTACCATCAAGTTTTAGAGATTTCTTTAAATTTGAGAAAATTCTAAGTTTTCTCAAATATAGAGATCAATATAGCTAAGCTGTTGGAGATGTTTAGAGAAAAAAAAAACACATTTTTTGCTATTTTAGTAATGCTGTTGGAGATGCTCTAAGGGGGTGACATTAGCACTCCCCTATTTCATATGTCAAAGGAATATTTCGCAAGCCGTCAAGTCCATTTCAGAAACCAACGCACAGATTTCATAATGGGAATTTAATTAAATTTGTTATCTAACTAGCCAATATATCTTCAAGTTCGCCAAAATGGCAAAATAGTCAAAAACCCCGTGTAATACATGAGACCGTGGCATTTCTTCTAAAATGAACCTGGTACACGATATACCCTACAAAACACATGAAATCGTTGCCTTTCTTCTAAAATGAAATTGATACACGATATACCCCACGATTTCGTGGGGTTTGGGTATAAAATGAATTTCTATTTTACAATTTAGGCCCCTCTAATGGGGTATATAGTGGGGTAGAAAGACCGATATTGTAAAAAAAATTCATTTCATACCCAAGCCTCACGAAATTGTGGGGTTTTGTAGGGTTTTTTTGACAATTTTGATAAACTCAAAAAGATATTATTTAGGTAACAATTTTCTCAAAAATGACTATTTTAATTAAATTTCCTATCAAAATTCATTGTCCCATCAAAATCATATTTAATTTTCAAAAATTAAAAACTACAACTTGCAGGAGGATTGGTTATAAAATTTTGACTATTTGGATAAGATTTTTAAACAATAGGCAAAAATTAATGAACCACCTTTCCATTTATGATTTAACTGATAGACAAAAATTACCTGTCCAATGTAATTAGTGAAAACTAATGAGATAAAGAGTTTCGGGCATGTGATTTCTATCCTTTAACTAACACATTCCTACCCAGTCTTTCGTATCTTTATTACCACCCATTAATTAATTAATTATCGTCTTATTTATTTAATGTGTTTATAATTGGGTGGTGAGATTTTCAGGTACTTTTTGCAATCGCATTTGCAAACTCAGTATCTATATAAAATTATATGTATGGGACCCATCACATTAACTTATATTTAATTAATGGTTATATTTTAATTATATATATATTAAGAATTTTTTAATTATATATTAATAATAAATATAGGATTGTGTTTCTTTATCAATCAAGTAGTTAACTAAAACACACATATTATGAAAACAAACAAATCACTAAAATCAAAATTATACATATTAAAACACATAATGTTAATAAAATTACAGACAATAAAATTCAATCAATTAATATTGTATTTTGATAGGATTTAATAAAGTATATATTAAATTAAAACAATGAATATTATATTAATCATTTTTTGAAATTAATATTTATATTTTAGTTAATCAGAAATCAAATTAAAATAAAAAAAGTTATATATTAATATATTTATTAACTAAAAAATAATTAGAATAGGTTATAATTTAAAAAGTAGTGAAGGTTGTACCGGAGACCTAAAAAATGGATGTAGATGTTAATTACAAAAGTTGATTTCAATAAATGGCCTTACCCTTGTTTAATTAATGAGTCGTTTAACAAACACTTAGATACCGTTTATCAAATGTTTAATTGGGTAAATTTTTATCAAGTCACATTATTTTTACTAGATGAATAAGAAATGGACCAAAAATCATATCCGGTAAGAACGCAACAATGACCGAAAATTTTACCCGATAAGTGAGGACAAAGACTCTTACCATGATTAGTGCTAGTTATCGGATAAATTCTGATTATATAATATCTCACCAGGTAAGTATCTCTATCCGCATCTCTACCCGCATTAGCGGAATCTAAATCCAATGGGCAACGAAAATGTTGAATTTTACAGGTAAGCGTTTACCGGGTAAGTGATCAGGCAAGCAACCCCTTACTTAGGATACAGTAAGATTCTTGATCCGTACTCCCTCTTATTGAGTAAGATTTTTAATTTTTACCATAATTAACTTGGTAAATCCGGATAACAGTTTGTTAAATTACCCCTAATTAATCTCAAAATAATCACAACTAGAAAGAATCATTTAATTTAATATGGGTAAGAAACTTACTGACGGTGGCAGATTTGTAAGTAGTCCAGCCGTCGACGACGTTCCGGTTACCTTTAATCAGCGTTTTTCCGATCCCATCTCCGACCAACGTCAGCATTGTCTTCTTACTATCGATATCCAAATACTCATAATATGCACCTTCTTTTATATATATAACGAACCTCGTTTTGCTTCTGTTCGGAGCTGCGCTCAATGCTTCTCCGATGGTCGTGAAATCTCCACCGCCGTCTTTCGCCACCACCAAATCGTAATCTGTATCTTCTACGGCCGTCTCCAACAGTGTTATGTCCTTCTTCCCTACCCACGTAGGATATCCATCCTCAGTCGACATCTCTCCGTACTCCGGGAACGTCTCTTCCGACGACGACGGCGTCGTTTCCTTCATTTTCTTCAGTAAAGCAAGACAGTTGCTCAACTGACGAGAAATGCGATGTAGCGATTTATGGAAGAAGTTCCTCGTTTTAGTACTACTAGCCGCAAATCCATCGAGACACGTGGCCTGGTTCGTCATGGCGGCGCTAAGAAGCGTTTGGAGGTTGTTGTAATTAGGTTTTTTGAGGTCGGAGATGGCTGAGGTGAGTATAGTGACGGTTTCGAGAGACAACGAACGACAGTCGTCGAGTGCTCGGATTTCGAGAGCATTACTCCGGCGGATGGCGGTGACATTGAAGTCGGTGGATTTAACTTTGTTGATGGCATGGTTAATGGTGGCGGAGATGATTTCCGGTAGGGATTTTGATCGGAGGTCCGGTAGGACGGTGGTTAGGGTTTGTAGGCAGAGTTGGTAGTAGAGTGAGCCTTCGCAATGTGTGTGTGCTGTTTGTGTTTGGATGTGTTTGTGAAGAGGGGTGGTTTGTGTAGATAGTGAAACTACATGGTGGTTATTTGCAATTAGGAAAAGGGCACATAAAGCAAAGAGAAATCGTTTATTGGTTTCCATGATTGGAGGCGATATGTTTTTAGCATACACTCGAGAACGTTATATATACACACACACATGTGTAATGAAGCTCTAGGTTATTTTAATAGAGACATGTTCATTATTGAAAACGGTAACAATTAAGAAAATACAAGGACAATCCTCAGTCAATTATTTTGTAAATGAAATTTTTTTCATACACAAAATCATATATGATTGTGTACTAGCATAAAAAATGACACGTATAAATTTGTTGCGGAAAAAGTCAACTAATCATATATGATTTAGTATGTGAATCATATGTGGTTTTATACATGAATCACATGTGATTTTGTATATGAAAATTTTCATGTACAAAATGATCGGCTGATAATTGTCATTGCATTATCGTAAATTGTTTCCGTCCTTACATGAACCTCTTTCTATTTTAATAAGTGGTAAATATTTGAGTAGTAAAGAAGTGATTTTAATATTTTATATGGTTAAAATCAAATTTAATTCATCAATAATTAAGGCTTTGACCAGTTAAAAATTACGGTTATATGAAAATAAAGTAGTATTTTCATAACTTTTATAAATAAGTGGTAAACGGATTTATATGTGAATATTTTTTGTTCACATATTGAAATGAAAAATACATATGAAAGTTATTTACATGGTGAAACAAATAAATGTGAAACAACCATATTATAAAACATATATATGAACCAATATCTTAAATCTAGAATTTGATAAAAAAATATCATATAAAAAATTATATTTAAATCGATTCTTACGAGTATGTATTATTTTTTGGTTGTTACTTGATTTAATTAACCCCTTATATGTTTGTGTATACCAAATTCAAGTGAGTCAAAGAAAAAATCAAAGCATGCTACCAAAATTTGTAATATATGCACTTGTTTTATGGATCTTCTTTTGGAAATTATGATAATATTAAAAATTTGTACATCCTGTATTATTTTATACGATTTTATATAATGTTAATAAATATATATTTATTTTACATGTATTTGGTTCATAATGTGAATCTTTTTGACACATTTGTAAAATAAAAATACATGTAAAAAAGTTTTACATTATTACCCACATATATATATATGAAACAAAGACATTGTAAAAAAAAAAATACTATATTACATATTTAGACGGAAAAAATAATGTGAAACAGAATTTTAAGATAGAATTCATCAGGGATCCATAAATTTTAGTGTTTTCAAATGATTAAACATCTGTTCATTATATATATAGTTATATGTATAAGTATATTATAAGTATTATATAGTGATCCTGCGAACTCTAGTTATCTCTTACTCCTTATCTCCTTGGTCGCCCACTTGATGTTATTTATATTCATGACTCATTCCATTGCAATGTCGGCTAGGACTTCCTAGATTGGGTCGACGGGCTCGAACGTCACGGACTAGCTTTGTGGTTACGGTGTGTGCCACTGTTTCATTTTTCTGTCGAAGTGTAAAAAAATTTAGGCTCGTGAAAGATGCAAATGTATAGATTTGTTGTGTTCTACCATATATATCTTTTTCCTTTAGAGTTATTTTCTTAGTTTTTAACTTTTAATTTCAGATTTTTTGTGTTTCTAAAAATTTTTACAACAAAAAAAATTCAACAAAGTACCTCACATATGAAAATCAATGAACTAACCAACAGACCAAGTACGATTTATGAAAAATATTATGATATTTATTTCTTATATCAAAATTTTCTAGGTTCGTCATTGATGTAATAATATGGTCCATTGCAGTGGCGGACCCAGGATTTTTCCCGAGCGGGTGCACCCTTAAATTGTATCAAATGTCCGTAAAACTTTTTGATTATTTTTCGGTTGATTTCGAGAGTTTTTTTAGCCAAATTCCCCATTTGGGGACTTTTTTATGTTTTTCGGTTGATTTCGAATGATTTTTTAAGGTTTTTGGTTGATTTCGAGGGATTTTTTTTATGGATTTTGGTTGATTTCTAGTGATTTTTTAAAGGTTTTTGGTTGATTTCGAGAGATTTTTTAAAGTAGTGTTCCTTTAACCTTTGAAATATCAAAAGTTTAGCGGGTACACCTCATGTAAAACTTACGAAACGTGATTTTTTTTACACTTACGGAACACGGTTGAGCGGTAGCACGGTACCCTACTCCCCATAGGGTTGGTCCGCCCCTGGTCCATTGTCGGTGACCAGGTCTAAATAATCGTACACAGACTTTGCCTAATCAAGAAGGCTCTGAATATGCATGTTAAAGTTCTTGCTAGATTGGATAGAATGAAGATTTATATTCTAATATATATATATATATATATATATCGAACATTTGTTTTCTCTTTAAAGTCTTTGGGATTGTTTGATTGATTTTTCACTAAGTCATGCAGGGTCAAAGTCGTTTGTGTGGATTAATTTGTTTGTATAGATCGAAACGGGCTTTGTTTGGGATGATGTTTTCACATATGAGAAAAGCGTGTTTTTTAATTAAAAGAGACAAGTTTGGAAAAAAAAAACTTGAATAAACCATTTTTTATATCATTAAACCACCGCCAAACATTCATGTATAACATATTGAATTAAATATCAGTGTCACTAAACTCATGAGCCAAATAACAAACACGCCCTTCCTTGAAAAATGACAGGGATGTTGTTTTACATATCTCACCCTTCACACGGTGCGTCGGTAGCAATTACTATGCATACAATTATTTAGAAAAGACACGATATGAAATAGGTCATTTTTGATAACCATAAACATCTTTTCAAATATTGTTTTAATAAACTCAATAAGTTTATTTTCTTTTGGTATATATTATTTTTTTCAACGATGACTCTAATATTTTAATTAATTTTTACACGTGTTTTTAAATCATTTTACATCATTAATAAGTTTGCTAGTTACTTTTTAGTGTTTACTGAACACTAAGAGGATGTTTGGAATTGATTATTTGAAACAACTTATATTTTTTTTCCTATAAAAGTATTTATCAACTTATCATAAGTTAGAAGGGTTTAACTTCTTGAAAAACTACTTATCATCGGTATAAGTTGTTTATTCAAACACTCAAATGTACTTATTCCGATAGGGTACCGGTAATAAGTCAATAAGTTATTTTTATAAGCAATCCCAAACACCTCTAACTAGTTTATCCGCATTCCGCTAACACAATAACAAATATTAAACTTTTTATCTATGGATGCGTACTCTAAAATAAAATTATACATGAGTGAGAGTAGGCTTTTTCAGATGTTGAGGGCATGATAAGAATTGTAGGTAAGTTTTTTTAATATAAGGCCACCTACCCTTTGCCTTACATTCACGGGTGATTTAATAACCAGATAGACCCGTTTCTTTATATTTTATGGGCTCTGGACAAGATGTAAAAAAAGTCATTGTTAAGTATAGTTTTTTTAGTATATTGTTTTTATCATCAGAAATAACATTGAATTCAAAAAATACAAATAGTTTATAAAAAAGTGTTTTATGAGTTTTCTCATATGCAAAATCATTAAATGATTATTATCTGTCATTTTATTATTACATAACATTGTAAATCTATTCCACCGTCAAATATATTATACGATATATCTTTAGTATATAGATTGACATCATTTGGATTGAGACAGTCAGGATACGTCTTCCCCCCTCCCCCACCTCCCGATAGTTAGATTATTATTTATAATTAACGTTCAAACATGAATTTGGTAGTTTTAAATTGTATGAGTCGGTTACTTTAATTTGTTGGGCAAATTTTGGTTTTGTTATATTAATGATAGGTTTTGCATTAAAAAAAATAGGAATTCTGTATATTAATTTTTTTTTAAAAATCTTTGATCAACAGTGATGGAATATTCGTTGCTGATAGCATCGGCTACCCTCAAATCAATAACGGATCAACGACGAAAATGGCTTTGCGAGGATTAGTGACGAAATTATCCGTCGCTGATAGCCCTTATTTTTGTAGTGATTTTGAGTTGTTGACTATTCAAGGTAACACTTTATGTCAATCAATATAAATTGGTTGGGTTTTCACGTCACATCATATCAATACTTTCATCATCATTTTAAACTTTTAGGATTGAAACAAATTTATAAGAACCATGGGTCTTAGAATCAAAACTCTATCTTAGTTATAGTTTGATATCTTGTTGTTGTTTTAGGGGTAAAATAATACTTAAAATTCATGCACCTAATATTAGATAATAAAGAGTCAATAATGTAAGAAAAAATATTTTTAGCTTTGAAATTCTAAATATAGACATAAGTTGCATCGTCTCATATGGTTGACAATTTTTTTCAAAGGTAAGAGTTTTCTTAGTTAATGATGATTTTTTTAATAGAAAGGCTTATAAGTTGTATCGTCTCATATGGTTGATAATTTTGTAGATAAAAAGCTTAGAGAAAAAAAATTAAGAGAAACAAAAAATAGCACTATAAAATTAACAAGTAATTAATTTTTTTTACATATTTTCTTCTCCAATTTAATTAGTTAATACATGATTGAGCCTTTAATATAATGCTAAATTCTTTTTCGACCATATTAGATAGTCCGTCCGACCGCCCTCCCACTGTTAATAACTAATATTTCAATTAAGACTTATCTTGTTAGAGCATCTCTAACAATTTCTACATAATTTCTTTAAGATGAAGAATTAAAATTTAAAATCTTCAAAAAATATTAGAGCATCTCCAACAATTTCCCTATAATTTCTCCAAAATGAAGAACCAAATGACAAAATCTCCAAAAAAAATTACATTCATCTCCAACAAATTCTCTATAATTTCTTCAAAACAATATTAAAATATTACATCATCTATTAAAACATTATTTCTCTCATTAAATATATATTTTTCAAAATTTTCTATTGGTCAATTCATTTAGTAATCATTTTTGGAGTGAACCCCATATTTGGAGAAAAACTCACTCTCTCTCCTATTTTCTCTATTTTGGAGAAAGTTTTGGGAAGCTCTTGAAGCAAAAATTTTGTCCAAAATCCCCATATTCTTTTTTTTCTCCATTTTGGAGAAGCTCTTGGAGATGCTTTTATATCCAACTCTAAAAATTTATCCATTTTAAAAATTACATACATTTAATAAAATATTATTTCTCACCTAAATATCTAATTTTAAGATTTTTTTTATTGGTGGAACATAATAAAAAATGTTTCTTTCTCATGGTAATCATTTTTGGATATTTTTTCAAATTTGGAGATTTTTAGAGCATCTCCAATAAGTATGTTAAAGTAGAAAAAATGGGTTTTTAACATTTTTGTTGCTCCAACAACTATGCTAATCTTGATGCTAAAATAGAAAAGAGAAATGTTTGAAAAAACCCAATAAACTATCCTATTTTGAATGGTTAAGTCCCTAAACTATTTTTTTGAATGAAAAAACAATTAAACTTTCTCATTTTGAATGATTAAGTCCTTGAACTATTTTTTTTAATGAAAAAACCATTAAACTTTCTCATTTTGAATAGAAAAACCATTAAACTTTCTTATTTTGAATTATTAAGTCCCTGATATTTTTTTTTCAAGAAATTAAACCATCGAATTTTTAAAAGTTGGTTACTTACAGCTTCTAAATATAAATAAACCACCTTTAACCGGTTATCTTTTGATTATCCCTCTTATAATGGATAAAAAAATAGATCAAAAAGAAAAAGATCGATGACAGAGGCCAACAACGTGTTAGGCAAAATGGAGAATGGACAGCGTTGGGGTATGGGGAGCGACGAGGGAGAGCAATATCATTGTTTGTTAGGGGCTTTAATTGCGTAGGGTTTTTGGAACGGTAAAACCGATTTAAGTTTATTTTTACTTTAAAACTTTTTTACCGAGTTACAAGTAACTTATTTAAAAAAATATGTAGGTAACTAATTTTTAAAAGCTCGATAATTTATTTATTCAAAAAAAATGTTTAGGGACTTAATTATTCAAAATGAGAAAGTTTAATGGTTTTTTCATTCAAATCAATAGTTTAGGGACTTAATCATTCAAAATGAGAAAGTTTAAAGGTTTTTCAATCAAAAAAATAGTTTAAGGACTTAATCATTCAAAATTGGATAGTTTGTTGGGTTTTTTCAAACATTTAGAGAGGAGAGAGATTGTAAAAATCTCTAAATTTAGAGAAATATCTAAAGCCTTTTAAAAGAGGGAAAAAACAATATTTAATTATATCCAATCAATTAGAGTGTTTAGATAAAATGTGTAGAAGAGAGAAATAATACTTTATTAGATGTATTGAATATTTTATTAATATAATTAATACTAGAATTGTTAAAATAAAGTAATTGTTGGAGTTGTATGTAAAATTTTATAAAGATTTTGACTTTTATTACTCTATTGTAGAAAAATTATAGCATAGTTGTTGGATATGCTCTTATACTCTCTTTCTCTCCTAATTTATCTCTTTTGAAGAAAGTTTTAGCAAATTTATTAGAACATAAAATTGCTTAAAATATCTATTTTTATTTTATTTTAAAGAAGCTGCCGAGATGGTTTTACACCACCAACAAATTTTTTAAAATACAGATTTTATTGATTTTTTTTACTTCGAAAGCTTATTCAAAATAATGAAAGTAAAAGAGAAAGAATGAGAGTAAAATTCTTCAAAAGTTATTACTTATAAAAGAGATTTTTATTTTTTCCACCAGCAATAATGCTTGGGAGTTGAGATTCACTATATTATATGTGTTCTCACAAGGAAGGAAAAGAATGAAGAAATAGAAAGAAATTAAAAGGAAAGAAGCAATTTTTGTTCTTGAACATGAATTAAAATAAAACAAATATGGTATATCTATAAGTATACTTTTAAAAATATAAATAACAAAAGAAAATAAAAGAAATATGGTATATCTATAAGTATACTTTTAAAAATATAAATTCTTTGCTATGAAAGTTTGAATAGTTTTGTAATTTTAATAATATTTTTAAATGATTTTAGTTTATTTTATTTTCCTTTTATTTTTTCTTCTCATATTTGCAAGGAAAGTATAGGAAAAATAGTTATCATTATTTTTCTTATATTTTTTTTTTCTTTTCTCTCAAGAAATTTAGGAGAACATAAGTTTTTTTTTTACGTTCCACCATTTTGCCTCCATTTCCTTTTTCCTTTCACAAAAAATGTTTCAAGAACAAAGTGTAAATGTATAAGAGAGAAAATTAATTATTTTCTGAAAAATATTAAATATTTTAATAATATAATTTGTATTGTAATTTCTAAAATGAAAAAGTTATCAAAAATAAACATAAATCTTCTTTACAGATTTTAAATTTTAAAGAATCTAATCGAAATATTTTTAGTAAACAACAATTAATTTATCAGCTAATAACTAATTTTAATTAACACTATTTTATTAACTAATTTATTACTTAACACTATTTTATTAACTAATTTATTAAATATAACCTAATTATTTGATGGGTTATAATGACAATTAAAAAAAACGTATACATAGGATCATGTTTTAGCGCACAATATCAATTCTTATCTAGAATCACTCACTTGTCAGATATTTATATCTATAGCACGTTTTAGATATAGGTTTTTCCTTTCAATATCAATTCTTATCTAGAATCACTCACTTGTGAAATATTTATATCTATAGCACGTTTTAGATATGAGTTTTTCCTTTTACACCATAGTTTAATTTTTAAATGCACCGTAGTATATTTTATTTATCTATTTTAATTGGTAACACACTAACTTCTATATTTATTTATGAATTTTAATTAGGGGACATATATATAAATTAGGTTTAATACATAGACTAGGGTGTAAATGGTAACACCCTTTAGATATTTCACTAGTTGACAAGCGGGGTCCTATAATCTCACCATTTTAAGATTTTGGCCCCCACCATGATCCCAATATATTTATTAGGGATGCTTAAAAAACGACCACCAATAGCTAACCCAATCCGAATATTGGGTTGAAAATGAATTGAAGTTGAGATAGAATAATTTGAACCCAATCTAAATACCTAACCTGATGACTTTCTATGCTATGAATATAATACAATTGTTAAAATCTTGATTAATATATGTATAGCAGACGTTACACAAACCCGTAATTAGCTATACTAAACATTATATTTCATTTTCAACTCGTAATTTTACTTTGTTTAAATAAATTCTTAACTTGTTCCAACCCGACCAACACAGTTTAGGTTGGGATGAGTTGTACTTTTTCTTGAGTTTTGGTTGTGATTTTTCAAACTATAAATATTGGGTTAACTTGTTCCAATATCTTCAATAAGACCAATCAAACCCATGTGGAGCCCTAATATTAACCATTGGAATACTAATGATCTTTAAATCCAATTTGTTTTAGTTAAATAAGTAAAAGTTTTGTACGTTTTGGTGTTAAAATGACTTTGGATTATTAAATTTAGTGACATAAAGTCGTGAAGTAGTTTACATTAACTGAAAAATAAATATTTTAAACAATAAAGTTTATTTTAAGAGTAAACTACGATTTTGGTCCCTGTGGTTTACCACTTATAACGATTTTGGTCCATGTGGTTTAAAAACTGCTTTTTTAGTCCCTCTGGTTTAATTTTGCTTCCATTTTGGTCCTTACATCTAACAGAGATAACGGAGTTGTTAAAAAAGTTTGAAATTTTTACATATTTAGTCCTTGTGTTATATAAATTTTAAATATTTAATCCTAAATTTCATTTATTGTATTACTAACTATAATTTGGCACTTATATATATATATATATATATATTATCATTTTTGTTTTTCCTTCTTTAATATATTTTAATACTATATATGTTATTTTTTATATATTTTTTGATACCTTTTTATATACTTATAATTACTAGAAACAAATAATTTTTTTAATATTTTAATTAATAACTCTTTTTATTATTTAATCAAAGTTTTATTATTTATTTAAAAGCGGTTGATTTTTTTATTAATTTTTTTTAAAACTGATTAGTTTTAAAATGAGGAAAAAATTTACGAATCATTAAAATTATTGATAAATAAGTGATTTTTTTTTCAAACTTTTATATTTATTTTAAATTGTCATTTGAAAAAGTTTTAAATAGAATTCGAGAAAAAAATAGTTTTATATATACCCAATCGTTTGTTTTTATTAAATGCATTTTTTCAGATGATAATTTAAATAAATATAAAACTTTAAAAAAAAAAGATATCACTTATTCATCAATAATTTTAATGATTCGTAATTTTTTTCTCATTTTAAACCAATTTGGTTTTAAAAGAAATTTAATAAAAATACCAACCGATTTTAAATAAATAAATAAATAAAACTTCGATTAAGTATAAAAAAGAGTTATTAATTCAAATGATAATTTAAAATAAATATAAAACTTTAAAAAAAAATGTCACTTATTTATCAATAATTTTAATGATTCACATTTTTTTTATTTTAAACCAATTCATTTTTTTTAGAAATTAACAAAAAAATCAACCGCTTTTAAATAAATAATAAAACTTTGATTAAATAATAAAAAGAGTTACTAATTAAAATATTAAAAAAGTTATTTATTTTTAGTAATTATAAGTAAATAAAAAAAGTATCAAAATATATATAAAAAATAACATGTACATATATAGTATTAAAATATATTAAAGAGGAAAAAAAATGATATTAAATATATATATATATATATAAGTGTCAAATTATAGTTAGTAATATAATAAATGAAATTTTGGATTAAATTTTTAAAATTTATATAACACGAGGACTAAATATGTAAATTTTCCAAACTTTTTTAACAGCTCCGTTATCTCTGTTAAATGTAAGGACCAAAATGGAAGCAAAATGAAACCATAGGGACCAAAAAAGCAGTTTTTAAATCACATGGACCAAAATCGTTATAAATGGTAAACCATAGGGACCCAAATCGTAGTTTACTCTTATTTTAATTTGTAGCGCTTTGATTTTCTTTAGTTAGTTGTTGAAATTGTTTTAAATGTTACATCTTGGTACCATTTTTATATTGTAAATGGTACTTTTCAAAAAATCGGATAACTGTAAACCAAACCGTAAATAACTGCCTTATTTGATTCGGTTCGGTTCAACCTACAATTTGGTTTCGGTTCAAGTAATCCTGCATTCACGTCATACGATCCGATCCATATTTTCTCCACTAACCTAACTGAAATGAATAGTCTACACACCTCTAATATTTTGCTATTCAACTTGAAACTATAAAACCTTCTTTTTTTTTGTTTTACCAATAGTAGTGTTTTTATATGTTTATCAATTTATAATATTCATTATTAATTTAAACATGAGAATTTTTTAGACATTCTTGGCATGTCAATTATAAGGATGATCAACTATGATGTACCTTGCTATTATTTGGCAATCGGTAATAAAAATTAGAGATGCATAAAACGACTGACAAGTGGTTACATGTGTACTAATATTATAGATCGTCTTAAAATGAGTAATAAAAAAAATAAAATAATAAAATTCATATCATATTAAAATTCTTTAAATTAAAAGAACAAAAACATTTAATTTTTTAGGGTTTACAGGCTGTACTATATAAATACGACTCCAAATAGCCGACAAATTCTGAAATTAAATAATTGCTTCGATTTTTGAAAGAAACTAGATAATTTTTTAGGGCTCACAGGTTGGACTATATAAATATGGCTCCAAAAACAAGTAAATTGATTTAACATGCTAATAGACCGTTCTGAATAGTAAATAAAGTTAATAGCAATGTAAACAATAATAAATTAACAACTATACGTACATATACATCTAATATAATGCATTAACCATACGAGAGTATGCTTTTAATTATGTATTAAAGTATCACTTCACATTATCAACCAACATTAAGAGGATATTTATCTAATACTTATGGGATAAAGACTTACTGGCAAGAGGTACCACCCTTAATTACCATAACATTTAAAGGCATCAAAATAGATTGTTGGTAAACGATATTTATCCGGTAAGTGCTAATCAGATAAGATTCTTCTCTCTTACTTACAGAGTAAGATTCTCGATCTTTTTATGTCTCTTATCGAGTAAGATTTGCAATCATTGTCATGCGCATCCAGAAAAATAAGTGATACTCGATAAGCTCTTATCTAGTAAATGTCTGGTAAACGGACCTGGGATCATATGGGATTTTAGGATACTTAAGTAGTTGGGTGAACCATCTTGCATCTAGAGACATGGTCAAAAATCGGTCCGGGACGAAACAATGACAATCCGTCAAAAATACTTAGGTCCGGTTAAAGGTACTTGTAACCGGTCGGTCCGGGCCCAAACTAGTCCTATTAAACAATTTTTTTATAATTTTTTTAAACAAATTTTTAACCATATTTTAATATATGTAATTGGATCACTTAAATACACTTTAAAAATACATTTTATTGTAGTTTTATGATTAGTTTCAATTAAATACACTTAAAAATATGTTTATTATTGTTTGATAATTGATTTTCAATCGGATATACTTAAAATTGCGTTTTATTATAAATTTGTAATTAGTTTTCAATCAATTACACTTAAAAAATTATAAATTCATTTAAAAGTACATATAAAAATTCATTTTTTTTTTAAAAGGGGGTCTTTTCTGACCAGGTCCCCATAATCGGGCCTTGTTTTTTTGATAAAAACCGTAATCGGTCCTTAACTGATGGTCCCGAACAAGTCCCATTCGGTCCTGGGCCAGGCCCATTTGACCATATCTAGACTTAATATGATTATGACCCATGGTCCAACTTCTTATCTTGGCCCAAAAGATCTCTGCTTTTATTAGGTGATGGCTTGTTTGATACCCTTTATTTATAAATCCTCTCTATACCATCTTTCGGATTTATGTATGATTTTTTTTTAGTAGATGGTTGGTTAATAGGGTTTGTTCTTTATAGTAGAAGAAGTTCTCCTATAAATACAAAAGTGAAATTATGAGTTTCTATGCTTAATGGGGGACATATATCCAAATTATTGCCCAATGTTATCTTTAAAATTATGTGTTTATCTTTCACATTCTATCCAAAATATCCTCGGTTACCATTTTCTAACTAGCCCATCTTCGTTACTTTTCCCACCAAAATCACCCTAGTTACTTGTTCCGTTATTCCTCATTTAAATCGTATATCATTAAATGTAAATCAACCAGTCCATTAAGAAAACACTTTCTTGCTAGCATATCCACCAACACTCTAGCTCTATGTATATACCCCACGACCATGGTTGTGGTTGTTTTTCGAGAAAAAAAATTCACATGGTTTAAGTTTTGGGTTTTAGATTTCATGTGACTTATGGCAGCAACATGTTGATCAATCTTTTAGTTACTTTTGTTGAGTTTTGATCATAGTACACTCATCATATAATAGCTTTGTTTTGTGCAAGTTAATTTGTGTTTCTCGTATGTTGATAGTACACTCATTATGTGTCTTGGTAAACTCATTCGCCAGTAATCATATAATATCAAAATGGACAGTCCGCCATGCTTTATCTCTTTCAACAAATGTTAACTCTAGAATAATCAAAAGACCAAATATTTTTATATGCTAGTTACGTCTTATGTTATACCAACTAAAAACAATGTATATCTACAAATCTAAGTATATCGTGTAGTCGTGTTCGTAAAATCTTTTCATCTATTTATTCACATGTGATAATAAACTTAAAAGTTATAATCTATATAAAAAAAATAAGATATAGTGTTATAAGGATTAAAATAGGCCAAATTGATTAAGTTATTTTGACCAAGTCTAAAAATAGACCAATTCAATTTGATTGTTTTGACCAAGTCTAGAGACAAAATTAATTAGTGAAGGATTGAAATTGGTTATTTAAGTTTAGGAGATAATTAATGCCTTGGCCAAGTTGCAAGCCCTCCAACAATGTGCAAGTTGGTCCATTTTGATCATGACTACAATTTATAATTGCAAAATTATTCACAATGGTAACATGTTTAATTTTAGATCTTAAACTCAACATTTCAAGATCAAGAAAAATGATATTTTATACGTAAAATATTATTAAGTAATCACAACATGTTCGAATCGTTCTTATTTAGCTAAATTTCATTTCACTTTTTTTTTTGTCAAAATTGAAACAAATTAACCAAAACATATACCAACGATGGATATTTTTGTATCGTTGGATTTGTGCATTTTTTTGGTTTTTGAGATTGCTTACTTGCTTGTCATGTGCGTCTTAATTATTCCAACATTTAGAAACCGATATAAGAAATTAATTGTAACAAACATATTGTTGATGTTTAAAATTACTAAGTTTTAAATCTTATTTCACTTTTTGTTGATTAGAGTTGGCGTTGTATTTTGAAAGTATAATCAATAAAATTATTTGATTTTGTAAACTTATAGATGTCTGAGTGTGTAAGGGGAATCAACATTAACAATAAGAGAGTATAATTAAGAAAATGTCGTTTATCAAATGCTTACATTAGTAAGTGTTTACTGGAAAAATTCAACACCATCATTTAGGGGCCGTTTACCAAACGTTTATCCGGGTAAGCGCTTACCAAGTGATATTACCTTACCGGATGAATATTGCAAAGATCAAGAATCTTACCCGGTAGGAGCAGTAAGAGCAAAGACAATGACCGAGAGTTTTACCCGGTAAGTGAGTGCGACGGTCCTTACCACGGTTAGCACTTAAACAGTAAATTGTTGCGTACAATATCATTTTAGTAGATTAAAATCTTAAAGAAGTGATAGTGTTGAATTTTTCCGGTAAACACTTACCCGAGTAAATTTTGGTAAACAACCTCTTACTTAGGGGTGACAATTTTCGACGCGACACGAACCCGACACGAAAATAAACGGGTAAGGGTTGAATTTTTTGACCCGTCAACCCGCCAAATAAACGAGTCGTGTCCGGGTTGACCTTAACGAGTTGCAGGTTGACCCGCCAACCCGTTTAACATAAATATAATAAAAAAAATTTATTTTAATTTCATATCCTATTTAATTAATATTTTTCAAAAACAAAGAATATGTTTGAAACTTGGATGTTTGAATTTGGTTATATTATTAGGTGAATTTGCTTGTCTTTGGACTTTTTATTCGTTTGAAACTTGTGTTTGGACTTTTTATTTAAATTTGGATGTTTGAATTTGGTTGTATATTAGGTGACCTGTCAACCCGTTTATGATCCGCGAACACGTTTACGACTCGCCAATCCGAGCGTGTGCGTGTTAGGGTTGAACATCTCGACACGATTAGCTAAACGGGTTGTGTCCGAGTTGAGCATCTCTGACCCGCCAAGCCGAACATGACCCGATTGCTACCCCTACTCTTACTTACCGTGTAAGATTACAGACCACCAAAATGGTGTCGTATGCAACAACTTTTCTGCTTTCTGGTAAGCGCTAACCATGGTAAGAATCGTCGCCCTCACTTACCAGGTAAGGGTCTCGGTACTTGCTTTTGCTCTAATCGGCTAAGATTTTTGGTTCTTGTCATATCCATCCGATAAGGTAACGTGACTTGGTAAACCCTTACTCGGATATGAGTTTGGTAAACGGTACCTAAAGAGACGTTAAGCTCGTATAGAAGAAAAGAAATTAACAGTCATATAAATTTAACCTCTTATCTGGTAAGACATAATGATGAAAAACTGAATAAGAGAATTTTTTTTCACAAATTTATCAAATGTTACTATTATTATTTTAAAATTGTAAATATATAATTAAAACCGCATCTGACATGTAGTTCAGCTGACAAAAAAGTTATACGACTATGTTCAAATACATGACAAAGTCTTGGGTTCGATAACAAGTCTCTCCGTTACCTTCAGTCGTTGAGAGAGCTAAAAATTGCTCTTTTACATATCATTGTTCTTTGAAGCAGGTTTTATATAGGATCAGTTAAAGTTATCGATAACAATTTTGGTTAAGTATTAAATTAAAACCATATATAAACCCACCGCCAGTCCGCCATACCATTTGCCATAAAAAAAACGAAGCTTCACTAGCTTCTACATCACACATCTTCCTCTCCTGTACTTGACCCTCTACAAATTTAAAAGACTTTTGTGTTATTATTTACAAGTTCTAAGCTCTTCAATAAAATACAATTGATATAGTTTAAATTGTTTATTATCTAGTCATTGACATTTTTATTCTACTAGTATAATTAATCATATAAAATATACTTTTGATGGAAATTCTGTAAGTACATTTCAACCAGTAATTAGTGTTAAATTTTATAACATTCAAAATTAATTTATTTATGATATAAGAAATGCAAGTAGGCCTTGAACTTAAAAGGCCTTAAAATATATGTGAAATTGACTTTGTGAGATCGATCAACTGACTAAAGTTTTGAAGTCATCTCTTAATGCAATCCGGATTAAAAAAAACAATTGTATTGATATTCAACTTTTTAGAATTTGCAATCTAAGACTCTTGTAAAAACCATCACAATATATGTTGTCATCTATGGGTTTAGTGTTTTTTAAACAGCTGTTGCAATAGTGTCTGTTTAAAGGTGTTCTAATATCAGATATCAAATAGGGCTTAGAATTTTTTTAGAGTCCAAATGTACATGTTTTCAACATATTATATAGAGTAAACTATGATTTTTGTCCATGTGGTTTGAGGTTTATAACAATTTTCGTCTTTGTGGTTTTAAAACTACTTTTTTCGTCCCTATGGTTTCCATTGCTTCTATTTTTGTCCTTCATTCTAACTTTGTTAAATAGTTGTTCCCCTTGCCCCCTCACACGAGGGACAATTGTGTCTGTTCAATTTTTTTATAATTTTACCCATTAGAAAATAGTTATTTTCTCATACTTTTAACCTAACCCCTTCTTTGTCTTTCCCTTCTCTGTATTTCCCCCACATGCTCCTTCTCTGTTCCCATCATTGGCAACCATCGAATTGATTATCTGTAAAGATTCTTCTTTTCCATTGTCGGTCATACGACGAAATGAGAACAGACAACAAGCTGAAGAAGAAAATGCTATTACCGAAAGTCTGTCCAACGGACCAAGATTTTATACCACAAAACCCACGAATCACTTCATTGGTTGCCAATGGTGGACGAATATGAGATAGGTTTTTCTATATAGATAGGGAGCATATGGGGGAAATACAGAGAAGGGAAAGACAAAGAAGGGGTTAGATTAAAAGTCTGGGAAAATAACTCTTTTTTAATGGGTTAAATTATAAAGAAATTGAAAAGACATGATTGCCCCTCATGTCAGGGGAACATGGGACAGGTTAACATCAGCTATTTAACAGAGTTAAAATGAAGGACGAAAATAGAAGCAGATGGAAACCACAAGGACAAAAAAACAGTTTTTAAACCACAAGGACGAAAACCGTAGTTTACTCTATTATATGTTTTAACATTTAACTCATTTATAATATTTTATGCTTAATCTTTTTAACTGATTTCACGATTTTTGATACTAGCTTCAGAATAATGTTAAAGTAAATAACTCAATTTAGTTAAATTTTTATATGTTACATTATCATTTTAAAACATGTTTGTTTTTTTAATTTGTAAAAGAATTTAATTATTCTAATTCATTATTCTACATTTGGAACAACCTAATTGGAAAGGAATATAAGGATTCATTGTCAAACTTGCCTCGATTGTTGACTTTAGTTGCATCATCCTATTTAATTTCAACTCAATTGGTAATATACATCCATAATATATATATATAGAGAGAGAGAGAAAGAGAGGTATATATATATATACATATGCCAAAAAAAAAGAGAAAACCGAAATATATCCCGGTAGCCTTAATCTGAACGTTTTGTATAAATGTATACTGATAATTTATAACATGCACGGGTGTATAGAAAAAGCAGCTTCAATCACTTTTATGCATTTGTGAATACCGTCCGGATGGAGGGCTCTTCGGGTGTTCGTACAATTACATGTGATTAAAAAACAGTTAAACATTTGATGTTGTCGGGCCAAACATGTGCCCACCTCCAGGTAGGGCTGTAAACGAACCGAACGTTCACCGAACCGTTCATGAACCTTTCGGCGGGAAGTTCGTTTATGTTCGTTTATTTAATAAACGAACGAACATGAACACTTTTTTTCGTTCGTTTAGTTAAACGAACGAACATGAACAATGGTCTCGTTCGTTCATTTACGTTCGTGAACGTTCGTTCATTTATGTTCGTTTACATTCGTTCGTTTATGTCCGTTTACGTATATATATAAATATATTTATATATTATGACATTAATATGTAAAATCATTAATTAAATTAAATTTTTATAATTTCTTTTTTATGGCTCCTAAGTTTACCAGGTTTTTCATTTTGTTATGTTACTTTTTAGAAACAAAATGATAAGTAATGATGGTTTTATTCTATATTTGTGTTTGTTCGTTTATGTTCATCTATGTTCGTTTACATTCGTTTATCTTCATTCACGTTCGTTCGTTTACATTCATTTATGTTTGTTCGTTTACGTTCGTTTAACAACTTAACAAACGAACATGAACAAACAAATTTTCTTAATGAACACAAAAAATTTCGTTCGTTTACCGTTCGTGTTCGTTCGTTTGTTCGATTAAGTTAAACGAACGAACACGAACACAAAAAATTTCGTTCGTTTACCGTTCGTGTTCGTTCCTTTGTTCGGTTAAGTTAAATGAACAAACACGAACAAGCCTCCGTTCGTGTTCGTTCGGTTCGTTTACAGCCCTACCCCCAGGCTGACTATTTCTTAGTCACATGTCATCTCGTAAGTTGACCATGTTGTCTTTTGAATCTAAGTACAAACCCAATAAATGATAGAGACTCACAACCCAATTTTCATGATATGTGAAACATATAGTATTCATATAGTTTTGTTTCATATGTGAAACGTTAATGACATACTTGCATTAGAAAAAAACACAAAAATACGTTTACATATGAAATGCACGCACATACACGCTCATATACACACACGAACAAAATATATGGAACAATACAAATCATAACTTAAAAACACATTCATTGAATGTTTGGGTTATATACACTTTACACATATTTTCAACATTTATTAGGTTTGTATGAATAATTGGATATTATTCGGGTCAAATATCTTATTGAAGAAAAAAATGATTTTAAAAAGTTCTGATTTTAGATTGTTCCCATCTAAAACCAGAATGTTAGGTGAAGATTTTAATATGTAATTTATATGTTGTAACTACAGTTTGATATAGGATATCGATGGGTTTATACTTTATGTATATATTTTCTATATTTATTTTAAAATCATTATACTGTATAATTATTTACTATAACAAAAGTAGCCAGTGATGGATTCAAGAATTTTCTTGAACGAGTTAAGGTAGATCAAAAGTCTGCAAAGTAGTTGGTTTATTCATAAGGAAAAGTCGACTCGATAACATCAGAGGGAAAAATAATTATACCGATTTCGGGAATAATACAATCATTTTTTTTCAAATTGAATCGCCTTGCCCTTTTGAGTAAACACAACAATATGTGTTTACCCCCAACGTGTTTTTAGCAATATTCTACTGCTAAAGACAACTTATTTGATTTTTTGGTTGATTTCATAAAATTTTCCAATTTTTAGTATTTGATATTCATTGTCCTATGTTTTTTTCTAAGTTTTTGAACTACATTTTGTTATGCATTTAGAACTCCTAGCAATAATTAAACAAGATGTTTTATAAATCAATGCCAACTTTTTCTTGTAAGAAAACAGAAATTAATCATTCATCTTATTTTTTGTTTCCTTATGAATCTAAGATTTTAACAATAATCAAATTAATAACTAAAAGAAAATTACAAAATATAAACAAACTAAGATAAAAAAAAAACTCATATTTTTGGGGAAAGTTAATTATTAGAAACATTATAATTTACAAAATAACGTTAAGATGTCGTTAACCAACAAAAAGGGTAAATAAATTTGGGAATGAAGATGAAAATAATAGAGTATTCAAAAATAAATTAGGATTTGAAAATATAAGAGTTAAAAAATAAAAAATGTAAATATTTGCTACAAGTAGGATTTGAACCCAAGACATCCTAGAAGAATTAAGATGTAGTTAACCAACAAAAAGTTGTAAATAAATTTAGGAATGAAGACGAAAATAATAGAGTATTCAAAAGTAATTTAGGATTGAAAAAGATAAAAGTTAGAAAATAAAAAATATAAATATTTGCTACAAGTAGGATTTGAACCCAAAACATCCTAGAAAATGTAGCTTATTGCACCACTACATGACCATTCCACGCAGTTTAGAACTTCAACATTGAATCAGTTTTAAAATATTTTAAGGCACTCTCAAAATCTATGACGCATTTTTATCGATGCCAATTTTCCCCTCTTGTGATGATCAAGTGAGCGGGTTGTACGAAACTCGCTCGGTTCTTAATAGGTTTGCCTCTGAATATTTCTTTAATTATTCAGTATGAATAATCTACATTCAGACATGTGTCGCGCTCTCATTTGTTATCACATTTACAACCAAATTTGAGTTCGCATTTGAACTTTCTTATATATGTGTATAGAAGAAAGTTCAAATGTGAACTCATTTTTGGTTGTGAACGTGAGGACGAATCACAGCCACTTATCCGGTCAATAAAGACGACTTTGACCTGGTTCCCCTCCTTTAATAATCTCCACCCTCCCATGAATCGCGTCAATCCTCCGTGATCGCGTCCACCATAACCGAAGATGTGTGGCTGAGATTCGTCCTCACGTTCACAACCAAAAATGAGTTCACATTTGAACCTAACCCTATATGTATATATATGTGTGTATATATATATATATATATGCATATTTAGGGGAGGGATACAAAGAAACTCATTTAGAACCACATATGATGTGGGTCTCACATAATATTAAATCATTTATGATTTAATATTAAATCATATTAAATCATAAATGATTTAATATTACATGGGACCCACATCACATGTGATCCACAATAGTCCATTTGTTCATTTAAAAATGCAAAGTTCTCGTTTGAACCTTCCTCTGCATATCTATGTGTATAGATTTTAAGAAAGACGCGAGAGTAACTTACCTTATTGGTCCTATGGTTTTTAATGGGGTAAATTACATTTTTAGTCCCTAGGATTTTTTATAGGAAATTAAAAAAAATGAAATTAACTAAATTCCACTTCAAATTAACCTACTTAACATAATCATATAATGGTGTCAAGACAGAGGGACCAAAGACGTGTAAAAATGTTACCTACATGAACGTTTTTTGTAATTATTTTGATTTAAGGATACAGATGTAACTTTATGTAAGTCACATAGACCAATCATGTAATTTACTCCTTAATTATTTAACATTTTCTGAAAATCGCTATTTTTAAGTGTTTTGGAGGCATACCTAGTTTCAGTTTTATTATCTTAATCAATTATATTTTTATATGCTAAATTGTATTTTCTTTTTGTTGGAAATTTGCAGACATAAAGACGATATATAACCATATAAAATATATAAAAAGAAAAACAATCATATATTCGTTGCACCATAAATCGATGCCACGAATGTACCTGAAGAACGAAATTCCACGGCGGGCTGTCCAACCGACAATATTCTTGGGATATATTTGTTTTTTATTTAATTCGTTACTCAATCAAAAACATTAATATTCATTTTTATTAAAATTATATTAATTAATTTTCAAAAACAACATTCGGTATTGGAACGTGGAGACTACCATTCGGGACATTAATTCAATCCCAGTATGTATTAGGGCTATTTATCGGTTGATATCCATTGGATGTAAGGAAAACCGAACCGAACCGAATCAATTATCTATTTATTGTTGGATTTTTCCCACCGAACTGATCTAATTAATGATTGGATCGGTTCAGTTCTATCCACTGAATATTTTTATTGGATATCCAATGGATGATCCACTGTGATTGGATTCATTCAATGTGTTAATTCATTCCAAGTTTTTAACAATGAAACAAATTAATTAATCATGTTTAATACGTGTTAAAACCAACACAAGTGAAGCCAAAAATTCAAAAATCAACACAAAAACAAATTTTGATTTAAGCAAATTGAAGACAAATTAACTGGATGATGGCCGGATGGATAATTGGATGGTTAATTGGATGCATGTCGGTTCAGTTCGGTCGGTTCTAGACTACCATCCAAGAAATGATCGATCCAAATTGGATGTTGAAATTTTCAATTTGATCCGATCCAATTATAATCGGATGTCCATTTGTAGTCGGTCAATTTTAATTAGATCAGTTGGTTTTCTGTAAGCGTTCTTTTCATGTACAGTTATAAACATATTAAATAAAAATAAAATAAAAAAGTAGATTCGGAAAATATATATCTCGATCGTCAAATGATATTATCTTATATGTAGAGACATTCTAATTTTTTTGAAAATTTTATTATGTCAAAAGTTTTTGATTATATGGTAAAATAAGACAACGAGGATGCATAATTATGTTAAAGACTAAAGTTTTTCCATACTTGTCTTCAAATTAACATTAAAGACTAAAGGAAATATTAATTAGAATAAACCAACATGCTCACAACTCTCTCAATTCTCATCGTGATTAAATAAATAAACATACGATTTTATCATAATTTCTTCAATATTGAGAAAAATATAAATTTAAAAAGAAAATACACTTAATTTCAACGGTTGTTTTTATTTTGATATTTAGGAGAATTAATTATAGTATTATTAAAATATAAAATAAATCTAATACCTAATTTTTTAAAACAACGTCTTTAATAAAAGATAGCTTTAACTATTTCTTTACTAAAATAAGTAGAAAAATCAATAACTTAATATATTTTCAAGCTCGTACAAAATTTCCTTTTGAATATTTCTTCTCCCTCAAATTATGAGAAAAAAACTTAATACACTCCCATCATGTCTTATTTTGAAGAATATTTTAAATTACTTCTTAAAAACAATTAATTTATATTGAAAAAATTATGTTTTTCGTTCTGTTTTCATCCTGTATTTTAGGAATGGTAATTTTCATTTCTACTTGTTTTCATCTTTATGATTTATAGCTTATTTTGTTTTAATCTTTGTATTTTATAATTTATCACTATATTCATTTCTTATACTTTGGATTTAAGGGGTCGTTTACTAAACACTTACTTGATAAGTGGTTACCTGTAAAATTCAACACTTTCATTACTTACCGAGTAAGATTTTAGTCCACAAAAACGGCGGTGTATGTAATAATTTACCCGGTAAATATTTATCGTGGTAAGAGTCATCGTCCATTATCCAGTAAAACTCTTGGTATTTGTCTTGTTGTTACCAGATAAGATTCCTGGTCATAACTATATATTCATCCGTTAATGTAATGTGGCTTGGTAAGTACCGATAAATTTTGCTAAACAGCCGGTCTAAAAGACACAAAAATAACAAAAGTTTACAAACCATAAAGATGGAAAATGTAATTTTAAGAGTATATAAACGAAAATCGAAAACTTTAACAAAATCCAGGGACTAAAAACTTAATTTACTCTTTATTTTATATACCTTTCCCATGCACACGTTGACTTCAAAACCCATCTTCATCTCTATAAATACCCACCATTTTAATCATCATCATCACCATCATCCTAAAAAACCTTCCATCAATGGCTTCCACTTCCATTTCTAACCTCCTTTTCTTCTCTTCTCTCATCGGCTTCCTCATATCCTTTTCCTCCGGCCAGTCCTCCGGCACCGCCGTCTGCAATGACACCCCATACCCATCTTTCTGTCGAACATCTCTTCCGATCAACAACTCCACCGCCAACCTCCATGACTACGGCCGTTTCTCCATCCGTAAATCCATTTCCGCCGCCACCAAATTCTCAAACTCCATCGATAAATACCTCACCACCACCTCCGGTTTGACCATGGCTGCAATACGTGCGCTTCAAGATTGCCAGTATTTGGCCAGGTTAAACGTTGACTTTATCTCAACTACTTATCAAACGGTCAACGCCGGCCAGACCTCACTTCCGGCAACCACGTCGGAAGATGCTCAGACTATGCTTAGTGCCATTTTGACCAACACACAGACGTGCATAGATGGCCTGCAAGCCAATGCTGCTTCTTGGACCTCCCAAAATGGCATTGTGGCTCCAATGCAAAATGATGACAAATTATATAGTGTTTCGCTTGCTCTTTTTAACAAAGGATGGGGAGGTAATGTCGAAATTTTAATTATATGATGAACTTTTTATACACAAGCCTCATGGAAACTTAACCCACTTTTATTTGTTTAACTTTTAAGTCTGCCTCCCTCTTAATGGTTCAAAAAACTCTTTGAATCATTTTATAACCTGGACCTTTCTTAACTATTCAAAGCCCTAGTTTTATTTTGAATTATTACAAACAATTATATTTCATTTTGCACTATATCATAAAAATCTTTTGATCATTCTGACCAGTTAATAATTCTGCACCAAATTATTCAACAATAGTCAAACAGCCCCTTAATAAACATCAACATTTAAGCATTAAATAATAGCTTAAGCTTGGTGTTTAGCATGTCAATGTTTATGGTGGGTTCCCTACTTCCCCTCTCTCTATATAGTAAAGGTCAAAAAACGGCTTTGAGTCAATGAGATACATATATAAATAGCAAGATTTGAGATCATATAACACTGAACACTGAAATTTTACATCAAAACAATGTGAAGGTTTGTAAAAGATCCAGTGTTTTTTATACTTTCACAATGTTTTGAATGTATTTTTTTATTTTATGGGTCTCACGAAAACAGATTAGTCTCAAATGAACCCAACCTATATATATTAAAGGTCAAAACATGGGCAGGGATCTCTTGAACTAACATGAGATGTTAGGTTTACGGATTCTATCATAATTGCTTATCATTGTTTTATGTTTATATTTTTCATAGATTTTGTATGAGGGTCTTTTATTTTCTGTAACTTTATTACATCAATATATACATATTTATATTTTTGTGATTGATTACTCCTAACAGGTAAAAGATCAAGGTTCGGGTTTTCAAACAACAAACATACGGGTTTCAAAAACGGCCGGTTGCCACCTTTTAAAATGTCGGAAAAATCAAAGGCGGTGTTTGAAACGGTTGGCCGGAGAAAGCTTCTTCAGGCGAGTGCCGCCGGCAATCAGGTGGTTATCAGCAATATCGTGGTGGTTAGTCAAAATGGCTCCGGGAACTTTACCACCATTACTGACGCCATTAACTTTGCTCCCAATAATTCTGCCTCCACCGCCGGCTATTTCCTGATTTATGTGACCGCCGGTGTGTATGAGGAGTATGTCAATATTCCCAAGAACAAAAAGTATTTGATGATGGTCGGAGATGGTATTAATCAGACGGTGATCACCGGAAATCACAGCGTCGCCGATGGCTGGACCACTTTTAATTCAGCAACATTCAGTAAGCATATATTTTAACTTCCCCATATATATTACTAACTAATTAGGCTATTTATGGTAACATACTTGATAGATAAAAATTGTAAAATGAGCAAAAAGATTCTTGAAAAATTATTCAATTAAAATGTTTCATAATATGATTAAATTTTTTTTGATAATATAATGTGATGTTAATATAAACAAGATAGTAAATAAAATTAAATACATTTCTATAAAATGCCTATATTGATTCATGATTTTAAATAGTCACTACATGTAATAAAAATAAAATTAGTCAACCTTATCATTTAACACATTTTCATTATTTACAAAGCAAAACACCTAAAATTATAAATTTTTATGTAAGTTACACAAACAAAAACAAAAATCAAATGAAAGACTAGACCAACTTATATTGCTATGCCATGGTTGAAACATAAACATTTTTATTACCTTATTTTTTTATAACTACATATATTAAATAATAATTAAAAACAAAGAGACCGGTTTAAATGAGAACTCAAATTTAGTTGTGAACTTAATTACAAATAAAAAAGCGATACATGTCATATTCAAACTGAATAATCAAAAAAATATTTAGAGCGAATATAGTAGTTATTTGGTCTGAATGTTTATTTAATTATTCAGTCTGATTAATCTACATTCAAACATATGTCACGTACTTATTTATTATCATGTTTACAATTAAATTTAAGTTTGTATTTAAATTTTCCTCTAAAAGTAAGAGTGTTACTAGTTATATACTTATATCTATCCCAAATGTACTCAAAAAATAAGCTTTTTTTTTCCTTACAAAACAACGCGTTTAGTTGACATTTTTTATATGTTAATCTACAGTCGTAGTGGCTCCCAACTTCGTGGCAGTCAACATCACCATCCGAAACACCGCCGGCTCAGTCAAACACCAAGCCGTCGCCTTAAGAAACGGAGCCGACTTATCGGCGTTCTACAGCTGCAGCTTCGAAGGCTATCAAGACACATTATACACACATTCCCTCCGTCAATTCTACCGTGAATGCGACATTTACGGCACCGTCGACTTTATATTCGGAAACGCCGCCGTCGTTTTCCAAAACTGTAACATGTATCCACGGTTACCGATGTCCGGCCAATTCAACGCCGTCACGGCTCAGGGAAGAACCGATCCCGGCCAAAACACCGGAACTTCGATCCAGAAATGTAATATCCGGCCGGCCGATGATTTGGCGGCGAGCGACGGTTCAACGAAAACGTATTTGGGACGGCCATGGAAGGAGTATTCGAGAACGGTTTATATGCAAAGTTTTATGGATACGTTGATAACTCCGGCCGGATGGTCGATTTGGTCCGGTGATTTTGCGTTGAATACTTCGTATTATGCTGAGTTTAATAACTCTGGACCGGGATCGGATACTAGCCGGAGAGTGACGTGGCCGGGATTTCATGTTATTAATGCTACAGATGCGGT
Source organism: Silybum marianum (assembly GCA_036898165.1). NCBI lineage: Eukaryota > Viridiplantae > Streptophyta > Magnoliopsida > Asterales > Asteraceae > Silybum > Silybum marianum. The sequence goes on along the minus strand of CM072541.1, from coordinate 30,132,604 downwards.
TAATTTCACGGCGACGGTTTTTATTCCCGGCGATAACTTTTTGCCACAGACCGGTGTGCCTTATGATGGTGGACTGTGATTTGATAATTGGGTTTTTGTAATTTTTTGATTATATATATTATATGTATGTATTGTGTATTCTCTTTGATTTCATTGTGAAGATATATTTACAATATGAACACAGGATTACATTTGTATTATCAGCAAACAAATCTTTGATTGACTATTTCAAAAAAAAAATTATTATTGTAAATGAAGTGTATGATTTATCTAGAAAATTAATTAAAATAACTATTTTTTTTTGGCTTTAGATACATGACTTATTTCTTTCCTAATATTTGAAAAATGTCACTACTTTGTAAGTAGCAACTTTGTAAATAGCAACTCCTTAATTTATAGAGGATTAAAGTTTAAATACTTTTTTGAACATGATTTATAAGTACAAGGACCAAATCTGTAAATTAGTTTCAACATTTCTCATTGTTATACCGGACAAGATAGCACATAACAAGACGAAACAATTTACCCTAATTCTGATGGAGGGTTGGATTCCATTGATAAAAAGAGTTATGATGAGAAGCGTAAAAAGGGATCTTCACCCTTGGATGCACATTAGAATGAGATGCACCGAATCAACTCTCTTCTAAGGTGGAATTTATTGGCGGGTATGAGATTAAAAGTGATCAATGACTCATATCTCTTCTTACGCTTTTCACCTTAACTCTACTTCTCACACGATCCTAATCATTCTATGCCTTCTGACGGAACCACATTAAGATTCTTCATTTTATGTGTCTACGTACACCATAAATGGTGGAACTACATAAATTCTTGAGTGTTGTTAACTTTGCTTTTAATTATGTTTTTTATGTTAAAATAATGTAAAATACTGGCTTTATACATTGAAGATACTCTTAGCTAACTCTACTTCTCACGCGATCTTAATCATCGCATTCTGATGGAACCACATTAAGATTCTTCATTTTATATGTCTACGTGCACCATAAATGGTGGAACTACATTAATTCTTGAGTGTTGTTAACTTTGCTTTTAATTATGTTTTTTATGTTAAAATAATGTAAAATACTGGCTTTCTACATCAAAGGTACTCTTAGTTAACGACATACTACTTGCTGATGATGTTGGAAGTAAGATTTAACTATTTATAGACAAAATAAAATGATGAATATTACTTCTTCGTCTCAAAATAAATGTTAACTTTCAGAATGAAAATCTTTTCTTATTTTACTCTTAGTTATGAGAAAGAGAAAAAAAATTCTTTCTATAATCAAAAGTAATTTTCTTAATTAAAAAGTATAGTAATTATATATTACAAAAACTATGAACAATTTTTTTGTATATTATTTATTTTGAAACCGAAAAAGTACATCATAAATTTGTCTCCTAAAAGTTACCGCAAGAGTCTAATGCGAAAGGTTCATACTATTATAAGATTTAGTTATCTATAACGAATTAATCGTCAATAATTTTGATAACAGTTAATTACGACTGATAATATGAATCCAAAGAGTATATATGTATATGAATTTGTGAGAGAAATTGATAAAAATAGTCTTCCAACCAAATTCAATTTTAGTTATTCTGAAAACTAGATTTATATTTTAATTATAGAGTTTACGTAAATTTTATTTTCAGAAAAAAAAAATTATGCATATGACGCAAACTCTTTGCACAAATGCACTAGAAATTTTTATTTTTATTTTAATTTGAAAATCTAATTTACATCATTTAATTTACAATATTCTAACAATTGAAAAAGTAACTGAAAATGAATTTAGTTGAATTTTTTTTTATTGTTTTGGTCAATTTCCCGATTAATAGAATACCAGAAATTCATGGAATTTAGAAACCGACGACATATCTTTCGTTATCCAATTAGAAAACATTAATTATATGTCGTTTTCAAATCAATAATTTTAAGATAGAATTAGAAAATTCTTTTAAAATAGAAAAATAATTTTTTTTAAACGTGCCTACAAACCATTACACTTTGTTGAAACATTCCTATGTAAATGAAGATACCAGAATACATGTATCCATACTCCTATGTAATGACCTCGATATAAGTACGACATTTATGCATCTATACAAGTGTATAGTTTCATATTCACGGATCAGGTTTAGATGAAAACCTCATAAAAGAAAAAGAAAACTGAAGAATACACTACTAGTCCTTCATCTGAACGATATGCACAAATGAATACTGATAATTTGTAACATGCACTCGTGCATATAAAAAAATAGCTTCAATCACTTGTATGCATTTACACATACCGTCTATATATGCACAAGTGCATACCGTCCAGATGGAGGGCTCCCAATGTTCATGGCCGTGCCTGGAGGAGGGCGGGCCAGGCGTACACCCAGGGCCCACAAGAAATAGGGGCCCATTTTTTTCATATAACTATATAGTAGACGTTAGTAGTTTGAAAACAAGCATTTTTAGTTCTAATATGACGCAACAAGAATTTAACATTAGAATTAGGGCTCAAACATATTTAATTAATTATATTGGTAAAGAAAATATGTGAAAAATAATTGGGTGTTCATTTTTATAGTATTTCTTATTGTTTTTCTTTAAAAAAATTATCTACTATTAAAATCTAAAACTAGTTTGTCTAGAAAACATTGATATAATCTCCATCATTCATTTCCCACCAACTCTTTTGATTAATCCCTCCACATAAATTCTATTTTTATATTGCAATATAGTAGATTTCTTGTTATTAACGTAAAAAGTCCAACATTTTGGAAAAAAAATTATCAACCATATGAGATGATCCAACTTATATCTATAATTAGGATTTTAAAAACTATCCTTGTTTTTTTCATATATTATTGACTCCTTATTATCTAATATTGAATATCTAAATTTTAACTACTCTCGTATCTCTAAGATAAGAATAAGATCTAAAACTATAATCAAAATGGACTTTTGATTATAAGATTGATGGTTTCTAAAAAGTCTGTTTAATCCTAAAAAGGTATAAATGGTTATGAAAACATTGAAATGATGTGAGACGGAAACACAACTGATTTATATTGATTTATATAAAGTGTTACTTTGAATAGTCAACACTATAACCTCAAATGATGTTAATCTATATACCAAAGGTATATCATAGAATATGTTGTTTAACGGGTTTAGGATGCTATGTAAAAATGATATTGTAGATACTATTAGTTTAGAAGTAATTATGGATTGATTTTGCGTCTAGAAATACTCGGGAAAAAACGTTTTATATGAATCATTAGTATTTTTTTTGAACTCATGTTATTCTGATAATAAAAACAGTATATTGGATTTCTTTTCCCGTACTTATCGAGGGTCCCTTTTCACTTCTCGTCCAGAGCCTATAAAATACCAGGAACGGGCCTGCCAATATTTTCTTTAGTTATTTTTGAGGTTTTTACCTGAACCTCCCTCTCATATTCACATAATCGCAACGGAAGCTAAGAATAACCAATAACAAGCTAGTTTACATACATATGCACCGCATCTATATTAGGTGTTCACCAAATCATTAACTAACAAAAGTCCAAAGGGTCTTTAGTCTAACGCTATTGTTGCCCGTAAGGGTTCAAACTTCACCAGATGTGAAAAGGGTTTGTGAGTTTTTTGTTATATTTGCAGTATATAAATATTATATAGTTAAAAAATATATAAAATATCTCCCAAAAAAGTAACATTTCCTTAAAACATAGTTTGTTCTAAAAGCTTAAGATCCCCAAATCTATCTCCTAATGCTTGCCATTAAAAAAATATAAAATATCCCAAAAAAGTAACATTTCCTAAAAACATAGTTTCTTCCAAAAGTCTTAAGATCCCCAAAAAGACTTTAACATTTGTCTGGTGAGTTTGAGGGTTACAACAACAAACACTACCACAAATCCATACTATATACACAAATACCAAATAAATTCCATGCTATATTGTGCAATATATTGGAACATCTATAGATATAAAGGTTCACACTCAAGCAATTCCTTGTATGAGTTATCTTGTCACAATCACTTTTGGATTACAAATAGGAAAGTTCTACTATAACCAACAGATAAATACGAATTAGTTCATCAATACCACTGACTAACTTAACTATGCCACGAGACCTCTCAAGTCTGTGTACGTGCATAGATGTGTGGAACCCACAATCCTCTAGCCTAATAGTCGCCTAACTAGACTCCTAACCACCAACTTTTGGTGAACGTCTTTTATTACTTTTATCAATATGCATTTACAATCCAACATCTCTCATATGTTCGTTAGAACAAAGAATCAAGCATGAAAGCATGAAAATAAATCCCTAATCCCCAGTCCTCGATCTTTAACCCATCCCTAATCCCAGTCCCCATTCCCATCAAAGAATAAGATTTCACCGCCACTAGGAACGACCAATTTATAGTATCGCCTAAAGTTTCTTCATAAATAATTAAATCAATAACGTAATTATTCTTACAAGTTCCGTTATTAAAGATTGATTATATTTATGTATTATATATACTAATTACGATTCCCGTTTTATTATTATATATATAATATTATAAAAAAAATAGATTTTTATTTTTTTAAACTCTTAACCTTTCATAAGTAGAACTTATAACATATTAAATATAAATACTTAATGTATACAAAATTCTGAAATATTTAAAATATTTTTATGTTATCATTTTTTTAATGTCTATAATAGAGTTTTTTAATATTTTTATGTTATCATTCTGAAATATTTAAAATTATTTGAGATTTTTAGAAAATTTCATCTTATATATAATTGATCATTTTTTTAAAAATGACAAATCATAAAAGTAAATTCAAAAATATTGTTTTCATTAACTTTATTTGCTCCATCGTACAAGTATGCTTTTTTAGATCGATAAAAATTTATATTTTAATACTCGAAATTGGGTTCGGGTTCAAAGTCGGGGACATGGGTATCCCTAACCCCACCCACGATTTATAAATTCGAGGATGATTCTCCATCCCCGATCAAGTTGGGTTATAATTCAAAGGCAAGTTTTTTTTTCGGATAAAATCCCTCATTCTAAATTCTAACGTTCCATTTTTATTCCACGATCGCATAAATACAAAACATTAAAGATAGAATAGAAACTTGAATTAAATAAATTTACAATATATAAAAATATAATACTTCCTTAAGACAACAAAAATAAATTTATCCCTTATTTATTACAATCAATCCCCTTTTTTAATTGTTACCATATAACTATAGTGGAATCCCTAACAACCTCATTTGAAATATATAAAAATATCTATATAGTATACAAAAGTTACAATGTAACGTAACTCAAATATAATTAATTAATTTTTACTTTTCTATATTAATTTTAATTTATTAATTTATATATTTTGTTATTATATTTAAATTACAATTAAAAAAATATACTACAATTAAAAGAATGCAAACAAGTCATAAATGTTTATGTTTATAAAAAATAACCTAAATAATAAATAGTAGTATAAATCTCTCGTAATCTTGATTAGATTAAATATGTTCTTAGAAAATTCGTGGGTGGAACCTTAAAGTATTTGAAAAAGAATCTTAATTAATTTATATTTTTTTGTACCTTTATTAAAAGAAAATAAAATGATTAAAAAATAATTATTAACAAAATAACAAAAAGAAGAACTCAGATTCTTATTCAAACATTCAATTAATTATTTTCAAGAACTTGTGATTAGACAACAATTTTTTTTTACATTGGAGATTTTTATAAAACTATAACAGGATACTCAACTCGATCCTCCATTACGGATGCTAACATTCCAACAATTTTTTAATAATTGTTTAAAAAAACTCATCATCATTATTTAAATAAATTATATTCAACTTTAATTTTTTTTTTCCATTTTTGTGGTTTTTACATTAATTATACAATTAGAGTATTAAATGCATTTAATATCAAGAAACTTTTATATAATTTTTTTAAAATTTACCTAATTTATATCTTATCCAAATATGACTTTAATTAATTACACAATTGGAGTAAAAAAATTATGACTTTTTTTTCTTATCCAAATTTTAGTGTTGGAGATTCCTCTTTTTCTCTCTTAACTAAAAAAATAATAATTAATCTTTTCTTTATTTTAAAGAAAGTTTTTTTAAATCTTCTATATATTAAAATAAATATAACTTTCTTTATTATTTTAAAGATTATTTTAAAGATTATTCCAAAAATGGTATTATTTTTAATCCTCTTAACCCCATGCACACACGTACCCTTTTCACCTCTATAAATTACTTCCAATACCCATAGCATCACCATCATCAATCTTAACCTTCCATCAATGGCTTCCATTTCCATTTCCATTTCTAACTTCATCTTCTTCTATTCTCTCATTCTTCTCACATCCTCAGCCGCCCCCGCGGCCCCCACCGCCACCGTCTGCAGCGACACCCCATACCCAGACTTCTGTCTAACCGCCCTCCAACTCAACAACTCCGCCCCCACCAATGTCCACGACGCCAGCCGCCGCTTAATCCTTAGATCCATAGCCACCGCCACTAAATTCTCAAAAATTATCAATCAACAATTCGCGGCCTCCTCCAATTCCCCCGTACCTACAATCCGAGCCCTTCTAGATTGCCAATATTTATCCCGAAGAAACATCGATTTCCTATTAAGCACTTACCAAAACGTCAAGTCCGGAAAGACCTCACTTCCGAAGAAAATGTCTGAAGACGGACAGACGATGCTGAGTGCCGTTTTGACAAATGCCGTTACATGCTTAGATGGCATCAAAGCCAATAGTGGTGGTTCTTGGATGACCGAAGTTAAAGGCTACAACGGTCCTATTCAAAATGATAACAAATTGTATAGCACTTCACTTTCCCTTTTTAACAAAGCTTGGGGTTCTGCTAACAAGAAGAAACATGATACAAGTTTCAAAAATGGTGGATTACCACCTTTTAAAACGTCGGCAATCTTTGAGACAATTGCAGGTACGGGTGAACATGGTACAGTATCATGTTTTTTTCTTTCTAAATATCGTGTAGCAACCAATTATAATTGATTGGTGTGCAAAATTTTATATCATATACCAACCAATAATTATATTTGATACATATTCAATTGGTACCAATCTAATTGGTTGACAGTACCGTACCAACTATTTAAATTTGATCGGTATAAGGTATTAGAAGTCATGTACCATAGGTACAGTAATACCATGACTTACCGATTTTTTTTTAATTATTTTGTTAATTAAAGTTTAGTATAATACAACATATTTTGATTTGTAACTTTTAACTTTTCTTATTTTCGGTTTTTCTAAATTAAAGTATGGATGAATGGGTTGGGTTGGGTTAAAATGAGACCAACATGTTTTGTGAGACTCGTGAAACCACGTTTTTACACTGGAAACTTCACAACAAAACATTGTGAAGGTAACAAATCTAAAATCTACTTCACATCAAAAACATTATGAATGTTACCTTCATTAGTGTTTCATTGTGAAGTTTCAAGTGTAAAATGTGGTCTCACGGATCTCACGAAAACAGTCTGGTCTCATGGTCTCATGTGATCCCAAGCCATGGATGGATATACAGAACTTGATTGAATATTTTAATTCATTCGGTCAACCCTAACAACTTGTCCACACTTCCACGGTCCGTTTAGATGGTCGCTTCTATAAGACTATTAATCAATACTTTGTATTATATGAAAGTTATTTGAATACTTGTATATGTAGGGATAAGTGGTATAACACATATCAACATGTTATTTGGATGCTCGTTGATTCAGTGCATCTAAATCTAGTTGGTAAAAATATTCATATAAACAAATTGTTTGTACAAAACTGTACCAACCCAAAAAGGTTGATACCTATTAAATTGGTATGGTTGGTTTGTTTTAATACAAAAAATTGACACCTGTAATTGTAATTACAGGTGGCAGAAAGCTTCTTCAGGGTGGTGGTAATGCCGCCGGCATTCCGGCGGTTGTGAGTAGTATGGTGGTGGTTAGTAAAGATGGATATGGGAACTTTACCACCATTAGTGATGCTATTAAGTTTGCTCCCGATAATATTGCTAAAAGCAGACAAGGTTATTTCATGATTTATGTGAAGAGTGGTGTGTATCAGGAATATGTCTATATTCCCCCGCATAAGAAGTATCTAATGATGGTCGGAGATGGTATTAATCAGACGATCATCACCGGAAATCACAACAACGATGATGGATGGAACACTTTTGATTCGGCAACATTCGGTAACTGTTCAAACGAGAAGCTAAATATTTTGCAAGAAAGCAAAAAGTTTCAATATCATATATGATTACATGCATGATAAACAAAGACGTTTAATTAATCATAAATGACTAAACAGAGTGTAATCATATATAATATTGAAACTTATCGCTTTCTCGTAAGATATTTAAATATCGCATGATCCTTCCTCTCTCTCTCTATATATATATATGTATATATATGTATTTACATTTTCATCTCAATACAACAAAATTGAGTTTATAAGACCCCAAAAGTACGTCTTTAAATACTTTTATAGATTAATTTATGAGATTTTAATTTATATGACTAAACATTTGTGTGTCACGTCTAAATATGTTGTAATAAATTTATAGAACGCATTTGGACGTCTTAACAAACATTTTTGGACACTTTGAAACAAAATAATGAAATATTATATTAGCCGTTTTATAGAACCACATTTTTTATTCGACGTTTATTTTACACTTATTTATTACAAAAATATTTTTTCAAATAATGTCTTATAATGTAGCTAATAGAATATTTTGTTTCAAAATTGTCTTAAAAATTATTTAATTAAAACACCTAAAAACGTTACATAAATTTAAAACATCTTCCACATATTCTCTAAAATAATGAATTAAAAGTCAAAATAAGAATTATATTAATAAAATATTCGATAGCTTTAATAAGTTATTAATTCTCTCTCATATACATTTAATTTCAAGCATTATAATTGGTATGCTATGAAAAATTAATAAAGTATAATTTCTCTTTCATAACTAATAAATTTTTGGAAGGTTCTCCAAATTTATAAAATTTCGCTCTCTACTTATTTTATTTATTTTGGATAAGGTTTTGAGGAATTTGTTTGAGTAAAAATCCTCAAAATTCTAATTTTAAAGAATTTGTTAGAGATGCTCTTACAATGTCTTTATATAGGATACACAAATGTTTGATCCTATAAACTGAAGTCTTGTAAATAGTTTATTAGGACACTTGGACATTTTTTGTGTCCTATGAACCAGATTTTGTTATAGTAATTACTTTATAAGACTTAAATATATAAAACTAAATCTTTTATCATATATAAAAGTGTTGTAATAAGTTTATACAATGTTTTTAGACGTCTTAACAAAAATTTTAGACACTCCAAAAAAAACATCCTATTAGCTCTCTTATATAGAACCACATCTTTTTATATGACACTTATTCAATAAGGCATTTTTTTTTCAAATAGTATCCTATAAAAGGATTAATAGGATATTGTGTTCTAAAAGTACACTAAAAGGCTTTCTAAATCCCCCAAAATCGTCATACAAAAGTCATTCCAACACTTTTATATAGTACAGTCGAACATTTTTGGTGTCTTATAAACTGTTTTCTTAACTCACAATTTTCATACGTTTGGCAGTCGTGGTGGCTCGCAACTTTATCGCGGTGAACTTAACAATCCAAAACACCGCCGGACCCGCAAAGCACCAAGCCGTAGCATTACGAAACGGAGCCGACTTATCGACTTTTTACCGTTGCAGCTTCGAAGGGCACCAAGACACATTATACGCACATTCCCTCCGTCAATTCTATAGAGAATGCGACATTTACGGCACCGTAGATTTCATATTCGGAAACGCAGCCATGGTTTTACAAAAATGTAACATTTACGCCCGATTACCAATTCCGGGCCAATTCAATACCATCACGGCACAAGGAAGAACGGATCCCGACCAGAATACCGGAATCTCGATCCAATGGTGTAACATTAAGGCGGCTGATGATTTGGCGGCGGCCGGCGATGGCACGACTATGACGTATTTGGGGCGGCCATGGAAGGAGTTTTCTAGAACGGTTTATATGCAAAATTATATGGATACGTTGATTAATCCGGCGGGTTGGTCGATATGGAAGGGTGATTTTGCATTAAATACTTTATATTATGCCGAGTTTATGAACGTGGGCCCGGCTTCGGATACTAGCCGTAGAGTTACTTGGCCGGGATTTCACGTTATCAATGGTACGGTTGCGGTTAATTTCACCACATCGGTCTTTATTGCCGGCAATGAATTTTTGCCTCAGACTGGTGTGCCTTATGATCAAGGGTTATCATGATCTTCGGGTTTTTATTTAAAGTTTCCCCCTAAACCTCGGTATATATATATATATATGACTTTTTGAAATCTCTATATATTTTGCTTTTAATGTAAGAATAATGCATCAAAATGCAGAGAACTTCTGTTTAGTTCCTATATTTGATGTAATGAAGAATTTGTTTTCTGTTTGATATAATGAAGAATTTGTTTTTCTTAGACGAAGTTTCAGCTTTTTCTTTCTCGATACTAAATTATCAAGTTGCATCCTTACATGGCTCGGTATTTGTTTATGTGGCCTATAATATATATATATATATATATAGGAAAGTTCAAATGTGAACTCATTTTTGGTTGTGAACGTGAGGACGAATCTCAGCCACTTATCCGGTCAATAAAGGCGGCTTTGACCTGGTTCCCCTCCTTTAATAATCTCCACCCTCCCATGAATCGCGTCAATCCTCCGTGATCGCGTCCACCATAACCGAAGATGTGTGGCTGAGATTCGTCCTCACGTTCACAACCAAAATTGAGTTCACATTTGAACCTAACCCTATATATATATATAGAGGAAAGTTCAAATGTGAACCTATCTTTGATTGTGAACATGAGGACAGATCTCAGCCCTTGATCTAAGCCATATTAAAGCTCCTCTTTAAATGTGGCTTGAGGGGTAATTCTGGAAAAAAAAAAATCAAACTGCTCTTTGATATCACTCCCGCTTATTTCTTCCTTCTCTGCTAATCGTCTTCTTCTCTGTTAATCGTCTGCTGTGAAGAACTTTATTAATTGATTTGCGATTTCTGAAATTAAATCGATTGTGATCCAGTTGAAAATTCTACTTTTTTTGTTGATTACGATTATGTTACATGTTTCGAAAATACAGACCTAGAATTTGGTTTCAATGTTGAAGATGCGTCGATCTATATCTTATATTCATATTGGATCTATAAACATAAATTATAAAAACACCAGATTGTAGTATATATTCAGTCTGAATATAAGTTATAAATTGAAGTTTTGTATAATCGTAGCTTATATTCAAACTGAATATAAGCTAAATTTTGAAGTTTGTAAAATCGTAGCTTATATTCAGACTGAATAAAAGCTAAATTTTGAAGTTTGTAAAATCGTAGCTTATATTCAGACTGAATATAAGCTAAATTTTAAAGTTTGTAAAATCGTATCTTATATTCAAACTGAATATAAGCTAAATTTTGAAGTTTGTAAAATCGTAGCTTATATTCAGACTGAATATAAGCACTAAGAGTCTTTATATTCAGACTGAATATAAGCTACAATTATACAAACAACTAGTTGTAGCTTATATTCAGACTGAATATAAGCTACGATTATTAAACTTTAAATTTTAGCTTATATTCAGACTGAATATAAGCTACAATTATATAAACTCATAATTGTAGCTTATATTCAGTCTGAATATAAACATAAAATGTTATGCTTATATTCAGACTGAATATAAACTAAAATTATTCAAACACATAATTTTAACTTATATTCAGTCTGAATATAAACATAACATTTTATGCTTATATTCAGACTGAATATAAACTACAATTATACAAACACATAATTTTAGCTTATATTCAGACTGAATATAAACTACAATTATACAAACTCATAATTGTAGCTTATATTCATTCTGAATATAAACATAAAATGTTATGCTTATATTCAGACTGAATATAAACTAAAATTATTCAAACACATAATTTTAGCTTATATTCAGTCTGAATATAAGCATAACATTTTATGCTTATATTCAGACTGAATATAAACTACAATTATTCAAACACATAATTTTTTAGCTTATATTCAGTCTGAATATAAGCATAACATTTTATGCTTATATTCAGACTGAATATAAGCTACAATTATACAAACACATATTTTAGCTTATATTCAGACTGAATATAAGCTACAATTATTCAAACACATAATTTTAGTTTATATTCAAACTGAATATAAGCTACAATTATACAAACCCATAATTGTAAACTTTTTATATTCGGTTTTGAATATAAAGCATAACATTTTATGCTTTATATTCAGAAACTTCCTGTGATAAAATGATGAACAATCATATTAAAAGGGAAAAAACATTTGAATAACATTCTTACACTTTATCAAGAAAAAGAATCTGGATATGAAAATGAAAAGACTTGTGATTCAAAGGAGAAACACAAAACAAAAACAAACTTGTGAGAAAATTTATTTTGGGGAAGATGATGAAGAAATTTGGGGCGGAAGTAAAATTTCTTTTGGGGAAGATGATGTCTGGTTCTTATTTAAATCGTCAGGTTATATTTAGGATTTAAGCCATGACCTGAGTTTTCCACTTATTTACAAAAATGCCACCGCGAAGTTTCTCCCTTGTATTTTGATCTGATTTAAAATGAATGGTTGTGATTCGTCCTCATGTTCACAATCAAAGATATGTTCACATTTGAACCCACCCCTATATATATATATATATATAGTGAGGAAAGTAAAAACAATCAATCAACGAAGTAGTAATAACGCAAACAACTGATTCACGTGCAACCCCCAAATTTAATGGGAGGAAAAACCACGGACAACCACCCATGAACAAATCCATTGTAAGAAGTTCTTCAATTTAGAGAATCAAAAGTCAAAAAATCTCCAAAAGAAATTTACTTTCATATCTAATAGGTTTTTTTTTTTAATTTGGAGACTAAATATTAATTATATTATTAAAATAATTTATAAATTATCATTTCTCTCTCTTAAAACATTTAATTTGAAATATTCTCACCAGTAGGAAAAAGTAAAAAAAAATCATTTCTCTTTCCTAAACATTCATTTTTCGAGACTTTCCAAATTTGAAGAATAACCTCCAACTGATCACAGAATGACAATTAAAAAAAATGATGAAAATGACTCTGTAATCAAAGTCAACATAACCCATTATTCCATCGGGGCTAGCACGATTTCTATCAAATGCTAAACCAGTATGATTGGATCTCTTCAAGTAACCAAGGATCCATCTAACGGCTTCCTAGTGCGCCTTACTCGGATTGTGCATGTATCAACTCCCCACACTAACAGCATAAGCCAAATCTGGCCAGGGTCGCACGGTGACATACATTAGATTGCCAACAGCACTAGAATATGGAATGTGCGACATTTGTTCCTTGTCTTCGTTGGACTCACATTCTTGATCTGAGGATAACTTGAGATGTAGCTCTAATACTAGAGTTTGAAACATGTTGACTATCTTGAGAACTTTCTCAACGTACTCCGCATGATCTTACCAGCTTTTCGATCTCATCAATCTCAATGGCTAGAATCTTTTTAGCAGTAGGATCGTATCAAGGGTTGTTCTAGAATGAGATATGAAACAGAGCTCTCAAATTTTTTTGGGCACCCAAAATTAAGGTGTTAACTCTCATAAGGTTATAATCATCGGTAAATACCCCTTAAATGTTGATTGCATAATAACCTTATCATAGCTAGATGTAATTAATCTACAAGTAAATTAAATAGGGTGAAAAAAGAACCTTGAATGGAAGAAAATAAATAAAAAGAAAAGGAAAAAAGAGATTGATTATACATATAACATTGTGAACGTTCTCATAAAAATCCTTCTAATTAACATTTTACAAAAGAGCAAATGATCGTAAATGGGTTAATGCTTATCACAATTCACATGTCTATTAAAATAAATTTTTGTTACGAATCTATAAAAAAATATATTTCTTACTATTTTTTTTAAGTATATAAATACGACAAATCCAACAAATAAACTCATACTTTTTTTATCTTCTAGGAGGTCAAAAGTTACACTATCGTTATTTATATAATCGGTGGATATGAATAAGACGTGAGCTTTAAGACCGGTGGTTTTTATCCAAGATATGTGTGATATTCATTCATGTCACTGTAACAAAATTGGATTTATTGGAAGCCAAAAATTACTAAGGCCTTGTTTGATTTTTCTTTATTACCTCTTATGTCTGAATCGATCAGACATCATATTCAGATTGTTTGTTTTTCTTTTATTTTTAGATTTCAGACTTTAGCACCTCTTAAAAAACAGACGTCGCCTAAGTATCCTAATAGACCACTTTAGAAGACTTAATTTATATGACAAAAAAAATCATTTCTAAAGCCGTTGTAATAAGTTTATAGAACGTTTTTAGACATTATAACAAGTTTTTAAAGAAACTTTAATAAAAACAAACACTATATTAGTTATTTTATAGATCACTATTTGAAAAAGTGTCTTGTAACAAAGATAGATTTTTAGGATGTTGTAAAACAACTAATACAACACTCTTTATTAAAATGTTCTAAAAACTTCTTACGACGTCTAAAAAAAACGTTCTTTAAACTTATTACCACATCTTTAAAACTATAAGAGCATCTCCAATAGTTTCTCTAAATTTTCTCTAAAATAGAGAATATAAAGTCATAATCTCTAAAACTATTATCTTCTAACTCCAACAGTTTCTCTATTTTAAAGAATCTATTTAAAAATTATATTATTAAAATATTCAATAAATTTATTATTCCAAAAATCTTTAAAATTATAAGTATTGTTATTGGTTAGAAATCAGTAAAATAATATTTTTCTCTCATCCTTTTAGAGATACAGAGAAATCTCTATATTTAGAGATTTTTTCAAAAAACTTTATTTTAGAGAATGATATAAAGATGCTGTTTGAGGAGTTTAGAGAAGAAAAATGAGTTTTTCTCTGTATTAAAGAAGTTGTTGGAGATGCTGTAACGCTTTATTTTTTTTAATCTTGTAAATTAAGTATTATAAATAAAGCAACACACTTATAAATTGGTGTGGTCCTCATGATATTTGTAAATTGTAACTTCTTCTTCTTCTTCATCATCATCTTAATAAATTAAGCTTTCTAAAATTCCCATTCCATCCCATCATTCAATGGCTAATTGCACTTCCATTTCTAACTTCATCTTCTTCTCTTCTCTCCTTCTTTCTATATCCTCCTCCACCACCACCACCGCCGCCCCCGCCGCCCCCGCCGCCGCCGCCATCACCACCGCCACCGCCGCCATCTGCAAAAACACCCCATACTCATCATTCTGCCAAACATCTCTTCCGATCAACAACTCCGCCGCCAACCTCCACGACTACGGCCGTTTCTCCATCCATAAATCCATTGCCACCGCCACCAAATTCTCAAACTTGATCGATAAATACCTTACCGCCACCACCACCACCGCCGTAATACGTGCCCTCCAAGATTGCTGGTATTTGGCCGGATTAAACGTGGACTTTCTTTTAACCACTTACCAAACAATCAACGCCAGTCAGGCCTCCCTTCCGGCAACCACGTCTGAACACGTTCAGACGATGCTTAGTGCCGTTTTAACCAACACCCAGACTTGTATAGACGGCCTGCAAACCAATGCTGCTTCTTGGACCTCCAAAAATGGCGTTCTTGATCGCATTCAAAAGGATAACAAATTGTATAGTGTTTCATTGGCCCTTTTTAATAAAGGATGGGGAGGTAATGGTGATGTGTCATTCCTATTGAATGTGTTATTCATACTAAATCCTATATCATTCATTATGAATGGTATATGAACTTCACCTTTATTATTCATCACACGTGCCGCGTTCTCGTTTTTCTCACGTTTGCAATAAAAAATGAGTTTTCATTTGAACTTTTCTCTCTCTCATCGTGTGAGTAAAAGAGTTAAGGTGAGAATCGTAAGAAAAGATCTTAACTCTGCTAGATCGCTTTTAATCTCATACACACCCATGAATTATGCTCTAGAAGCGAGTCAATCTGTAGGTGCACCTCATCTCAGATTCTCAGTGCATCTCATCCTAATATGCATCCAAAGATGGAGATCATTTCTTACGACTTTCACTTTAACTCTCCTTCTTACCGGAACTCAACCCATATATATATATATATATATATATATATATATATATACATACGGGGAGTACTAATGGCACCCCTTTAGTAGGGGCGTGCACGGAATTTATTGTAGGGGTTTTGACAATGATGTGTGTGATGAAGATTCATTTTGTAGGGGTGTCATTAGTAAGACATAGGGTGCCATTAGCCTCCCCATATATATAGGGGACTTCTTTTGAAAACCCATGAAATTGTGATAGTCTAAAACTTGTGCATCATATGTTATTTCATATTATTTTTGTATAGGTTTACGGATTCTTTCATTGGTTATTGTTGTTTTACGTTCATAGATTTTGTACAAGGATAGCTTTTATTTTCTGTAAATTTATTACCAACAATATATACATACTTTTATTTTATGATTGATTACTCCTAACAGGTAAAAGATCAAGGTTCGGTTTTCCTAATAACAAACACACCGGTTTCAAAGACGGCCGGTTGCCACCTTTTAAAATGTCGAAAAAATCGAAGGCGGTGTTTGAGACAGTTGGTCGGAGAAAGTTTCTTGAGGCGGGTGGCACCGACGATCAGGTGGTTATCAGCAATATCGTGGTGGTTAGCCAAGACGGCTCCGGGAACTTTACCACCATTGCCGACGCCATTGATTTTGCTCCCAATAATTCTGATTCCGATGCCGGTTATTTCATGATTTATGTGACCGCCGGCGTGTATGAAGAGTATGTCAACATTCATAAGAAAAAAAAGTATTTGATGATGATCGGAGATGGTATTAATCAAACGGTCATCACCGGAAATCACAGCGTTGCCGATGGCTGGACCACTTTCATGTCGGGAACATTCAGTAAGCCATTACATTTTTACTGGAAAGCCAAAAAAATGTCTAAACCTTCACGTTTAATTCTCATTTTCATTAATCAACCTGAATCAAACAACCCTTAAGTTTAGAGGATCAATCAACAGTACACTTTATATAAATATGTTATAATAAGTTTATAGGAACATGTTTATATAAATATGTTATAATAAGTTTATAGGAACATGTTTATATAAATATGTTATAATAAGTTTATAGGAACATGTTTATATAAATATGTTATAATAAGTTTATAGGAACATTTTTTTTTTGGGACAATTTTAAAGTATCAAGACACTAAATTTCAATAATGTCTTGAACAACCTTGTTAAAACTTAAAATGTCTCAAGTACGTTCTAACGTCTTAATTTCACACATTTAGGGGGTGTTTGGATGGGCTTATAAAAACAACTTATTGAATTATTCCGGTATGACATCGATAATAAGTCGTTTTGAGTGTTTGGGTAAAACAACTTATCCGGTGCCAAACCAGTAATAAGTCATTTCGTAAGAAGTAAAAAAATTTAACCTATCAACTTTTCATAAGTGCGTTTCCACACCGGTAATAACTTATAAGTCAATAAGCTCATCCAAACACCCCCTTACTTATACAAGAAAATTGAGTTTATAGGGCACCAATAATTTCTAGGTGGTCCAATATACCAAATTACATGATTTAAGTTTATAGTACCAAATAATAAAGTGTTTTTTTTCTTCTAAAAGTGTTGTAATAAGTTTATATACCGTTTTTGTGTCTTTAAATAAAATTTATGAGAGTTTTGATACAAAGCATCATATTAGCTATTCATGAAGTATCCTATAAAAGAGCTAATGATGCTCAAAAATATCATACAAACTTTTCTTTTGTTTTTAACAGCAGAATTTTATTAAGACTAGCAAGGCGCTAAAGAAACAATTAGATAGTAGAAATAGCTAACAGAGGATTTTGCAGTCATCCGTTGTTTCATCCTACAAATTAAGTATTATAAAACAGTCATAGTATTATTATGACAAGACATTTTTTACATCCTATAGAATCAATTTTGTTGTCGCGATATATGAAATATGTAATTATTTGTTCTTATAAACAGAAGTCCTATAAATCCAGTTTATTATAACGCTTAAACATTTTCAAACTCTCATAATCGACATTTTCCAAATCATTTACAGTCGTAGCGGCTCCCAACTTCGTCGCGATAAACATAACAATCCGCAACACC
The DNA here is from genome assembly GCA_036898165.1 of Silybum marianum. Classification (NCBI taxonomy): domain Eukaryota; kingdom Viridiplantae; phylum Streptophyta; class Magnoliopsida; order Asterales; family Asteraceae; genus Silybum; species Silybum marianum. Next base: position 30,114,291 of record CM072541.1, on the reverse strand, counting down.
GCCGGACCAACAAAACACCAAGCTGTAGCACTCCGAAACGGAGCCGACTTCTCGACTTTTTACCGCTGCAGCTTCGAAGGGTACCAAGACACGTTATACACACACTCCCTCCGCCAATTCTACAAAGAATGCGACATTTACGGCACCGTAGATTTCATATTCGGAAACGCAGCCGTCGTTTTCCAAAACTGTAACATTTACCCCCGGTTACCAATGGCCGGCCAATTCAACGCCATCACGGCACAAGGCCGAAACGATCCCGGCCAAAACACAGGGACCTCGATCCAGAAGTGTAGCATCCGGGAAGCCGACGATTTGGCGGCCGGCGATGGCTCAACGGTGACGTATTTGGGGCGGCCGTGGCGGGCATTTTCTCGAACAGTTTATATGCAATCTTTTATGGATGAATTTATAAGTCCGGTGGGATGGATGAAATGGTCGAGTGATTCTGCATTGAATACTTTGTATTATGGTGAGTTTAATAACTCTGGGCCGGGATCGGAAACTAGTGGGAGGGTTTCTTGGTCGGGATTTCACGTTATTAATGAGACGGAGGCGGTTAATTTCACGGCGGCGGTTTTAATTCCCGGCGATGAGTTTTTGCCTCAGACGGGTGTACCGTACGATAGTGGGTTGTGATCCGACCCATCATGTTTAAAATTTGTTTTACTTTTATGCAACACATTATGTTATAGTTCATTTAATTAATTGATAATTAATTTAAGTAAATTACTTTTGTTATCTAATTTGCTTAAATTCTACCGATTTGCTTAAAAATTATATAAGATAGGAAATCTGCAAACTACAATAAAATTGGATCTATAAAGACACCAATAATATTTAAATGTCTCAATAGATTATTTTATAGGATGTTTATAGAAATAAAAGATAAAAATTTCTATCTAAAAGTGTTATAATAAGATAGAATCATTTTGAGACTTTTAACAAGTTTTTTATAAAATTTTGTATTAGCTATTTTTATAGAATATTATTTAAAAATATGTCTCATAAATATAAGTGTTCTATAAAAAGATTTGTTTATGAAAACATTTCAAAAAAGGAATTGTAAATGACACACTTAATAGGGGTGTGCACAGAACATTTTATTGTTTCGTGTCATATAAAGAATTTATTACTACAATTAAACATTTTTAGCATCTTATAAACCTAACCGTAGTTGCAATTGATGGAGTTTTGAAAAAAATTACATGGTAGACAGTTTATATAGTTTAGCTGTTAAATTATAGTAAAGAATTGTATAATACCGTTTAATTATTATTTCATATACGTTATTTTTCTTGCTTGAAAATTTCATATTTTTATTTTGATGATTTCATTCAATACCTTTTAGAACGACTTCCTATTTAAGTTGTTACAAATATACTTATATATACGTGATGGAGTCCTTCAAGTATTTTTAGGTAAAGATTGTATTTGGACTTTTAGACGTCCACCCAACCTCCAATCTCGTGAATACATCCCATCATCTTCCCAAAATACGTTCTTAATAAGACAGATTCTTTCGAATAACAGATACCATTCAGTAAAATTAAGAAGAAATTACAATACGTCTCCTAATGGGTATTTGACGTGATAACTTTTTACACGATTGGTATGATGATTACATCAAGAAAGTAACTCAAAACTTCTTGATGAAATCATAGATGTGTTGGTTAACTTCTTGAGGCTTTTCTTGATTAATATAATGAGCAACTCCTTCCATAATCACAAGTTCTTGCAAGAAAGGGACATGTTTATTGAATCCACCTTTGTGTATAAAGTCCTTCACACCAGGGGTATTATAGGTAAGGTCCAGGTCTCCAACTATAAACTTAACTGGTACCTTTATTTGGACACCAGTCCATGGTGCTGTTAGTTCCCAGTTTCTGCAAAAATTGCACACAAAAACCATCTTTTTAACATGATATATGGAACCCTTTTAAATCTCACTAAAAAGAGACCCTATAGCACAACAAAATTGGCGGTATTTGATAGGCAGACATGATTGGACTAGACTGGACAAGACAGAATTGGACAGGAGTACAGCACAAGAGGGCCGGACCGGTCAGAGATGGACCCAGAATTTTTTTCAAGTGATGGCACAATTTATCTATAAGGAAATATCTATTTTTTTTCACAAATATTAGTATAGATCTGCTGGTTGGTTCTTTATCCTTGCATAGAAAAGACCCATGTTTGAGCCCGATCTACATATATTTTTAAAAACCAAGAAGAATGTAAAAAAAACCAAAATTTAAGCTAAAAAACAACAAATTTCACACTGTGGGACTCGAACTTGGCCTTTTGTACAAAGGTAAAAGCATTTACCATCTCAGTGATTAAAGTCTTGTGTTAACATTTAAGTTTTCAAAAACTATATGTTGACACCCAACAAAACAATATGGTGGCCCTTCAGAAATGTATTTTTTTTCCTTTACGATGGCACCATAAAGCTATGGTCCGTGCCACTGGGTCCGCCCCTAGGACCGGACAAGACAAGTTTTATGTTTGGTGTTTGGTACTACTAGTACCGGATAGGACAGGACTAGACACATTTCCCCATAAAGTTGTTTGATGATTTTATATGTCATATAATAGTTATAATCAAGTAATATTCAAATAATTTAATTTACAAACCTTTTTACACAATTTTCTTATGCATAAATACATCCTTTTATAATAGTACCAAATTTGATAATTCGAAAAACCCGGTTTTATACAGAGAAAAAACTATGTTTTGTTCGTTATAAAGATCCTTATGAATTGAGGGTAGATTAGTAATTTTTTAGTTTTTGTGTCTATCCTTGATCCATCTCGTTTCATCTATTTTAATAGAACAAAAAAAGGCTTTTTGTCCTATCCAGTTCCTATCACGCCAAAAATGGAACAATGAGTACTTGTCATGTCAGATGTCACGCCAAACGTGGTAAAGTGACTTTTGTTAGTCCAATCAGATATACCAAACACGGCTATAAGACGTCAAATATGTATAAATTTTATAATAAGACTTGGGAAGGGAACTTACAAGTCCATAGCTCGATAGTAGTTCAATCCACCGGTGAAGCCTGTGCGTTTAAAGCTGGCGGCATAATAATTCACATCGTCTTCTGATAACCAAGAGGGAAGTTTGATCTTAGAATTGGGGTTACCCCCAAATCCGACTTCTTTAGGCACACAAAGTAGACCTGGATTACGGGATGTGAGAAACTTTTTTATGACGAGTGCAGTATCAACACGAGCAAGCTCTTCTTCTGCCTCTCCAGGTTGCTGCATCGATCAACATTTAACAGACCCGTAAACATAGTGAAAAATGCCTATATATATATATATATATATCTGGTTGGAGAAAACCTATGGGTTACGTTATGATCAAATGGCAAGTTGCATTCTTGATCCAAGCTAGAAATCAAACTTAATCATTATACAATATGAGTATCTGAAAGTTAACCTCAAGAGGTCAAGGGTGCAAACCTCATCAAAGATGAGGAGTGTATGTAACTATTTGTTGTATATAAATATTATATACGTTAAAAAGTTAAATTAGATGCAAAAGTTATTTTTATCCTTTTAAAACCAAATTATAACATCTGTAGTGAAATGGAATTCAAATCCTCCATTTTATGTCAAGGAATGATCAAATCCCTCAACTCCGGAATTCGAAGGAATCCAATGAATTCAATCTGCAAACCAAACATGATCAGAGAATTTGGACAAAGGAATTTGTCATTCCAATTCAATTCCATCAAATTCCTTCCAAGTCTATAAACCAAACAGAGCTTAAATGGGAGTTCACTACGCATATCAATGGTGGGAGTTCAATTGGGTGACGTTTCTAAAACTCTAGTCTTATTTACATATAATGAATTCAGTATTATATGATGAAAACAATGTGATCTGGCAACTGTATAAGACGTCAAAGTAACTATTTACTCCCCCTACTCACCATCAATCAAAACAGCGCTTCATATACAACAAATGAACAAATGATAGAGAATTAAGAAGGCAAAAAGTTCATCAAAATTGGAAACGTAAGCATGAATTTGAATGATAACGATTGAAGATAAATCTAAATTACCTGAAATCTGCATATGTAATAATCGTTTCCAAACATCGCGCGCATCGATTCAATCGGTTTTCTAACCGGATTTCTAGGACTAAATACAACACTCATATTAACCAACGCCTTAATCCGATCAGGCCGTAACAAACAAAAGTACCAAGCTATGAAAGCTCCCCAATCGTGGCCAACAAGAAACACCTGGTTCAGACCTAGGGCGTCGAGAAGTGACACCAAATCGCCGACGATGTGAAAGGCGGAATAATCGGCGGCGGAAGGAGGAGCGTCGGTCTCTCCGTAGCCGCGGAGGTCAGGAGCGATTGTTCGATAACCAAGGGCAGAGAGATAGAGCATCTGGTGTCGCCAGGAATACCAGAGTTCGGGGAAACCGTGGAGAAAAAGGATCGGCGGACCATCGCCGGCGATCTCTGCTACGTGCATATTTATTCCGTTAACGAGTATCTTACTGTGACGTATAGCTTCCATATTGCTGTTATCTTCTTCCTACTACGTTGCTTCAGTCTCGGAAGAATGTGTAGAAACGAGATCTACTCCTAATCGGCCGACCATGGAAGATGGAAGCTTTAGTAAATTTCGTTTTTGGTCCCTGAACTATATCATTGTTAATGAATTTGATCCTTAATTATCACTTATTTATAAATTTGTCTTTGGTGTATGCAAATCAACTGGTTTTGGTCCACCTCACTATTGACCGTTATCTTTTTCTGTTAAATGCAAGTTAAAACAAGGGATGTCTTACTAATTTTATATTTCCTAAAATGTTTTCAGGAAATAAAAACATTATATGTTTATATATAGACTTATATCACGTTAAACCAGAATGTTTTTGTAGAAGGATTGTTATCCATACCCACCCTATTAAATTTCTTACCCCTTTCCACTCTTAGATCTTTTTCACTCTCTTTCTTCTTTTTAAATTAATGAATTTTACTTTTTAAAATTACTTGTTTTACCCTTTAATATGATGATTGAAATGGCTCTTTTTAACTTGATTTAACGGAAAATGATAAGTACCCTTAAAGATAGGGCCAATATCCGTCGATTTTGCATACGTAGAGGCAAACTTTTAATAAAATGAAGATTATGGACCAATTTCATTAAAATAACATAGTTCAGGGACCAAAACCAACATTTTCTCTTTTCTTTATTATAATAGCAAAATATACGTACGTCAAAAACTTATGGATTTGAAGTTACCAAACATTTGATTTAGTTATTGGACAACGACAAAACTATCAACTCTCAAACCAGAACCCATACTTTTACTTTCTTATCTTTCATCTAAATTATAACTTTTTTTGGAAACCAAAATAGACTTTGGATCTGTTTCGGTGTGAACAATTTTTTTATACTTGAAAATTTATAATAAACTGTAATTTTTTTGAAAATGTATAATAAATTGTAATTTTTTTAGGAACCAAAATAGGCTTTGGATCATGTGACCAGTCAATTTTTCGTGAAACCATTTTTTCTAAACTTGAAAATTCACAACAAAATACTGTGAATGTAATATTCAGTGTTTTTGCTATGAAATTTTAAACGTAAGAATATGATCTCATATATCTCACAAAAACAAAATGGTCTCTCATGAACCCAACCCAACCAAAATATACAAAACATTTGACATGTAATCCGGTCGGTTTCAAAAAATTTACTTTGAAAATGGAACTATTATATTGAAATAAACTAGAACATTAATATAGATATTGGGACGAAAGAAGTATTAATATAGTCTTTCACGCATTTAAAAAGGAAATCAAATACTCTCTACGATCTAAATTAAGTGTTTGATTTTCCAATTTTACTCTTTTAACTATAACATCATATTCTAATGATATACAGCGTAGATCTGGATGATTGAAGGAAGAAACACCAAACATATCCCAAACTTCTCGCTCCCACCAGCCGGCTGATGGAAATGGACCGACTACCGGGAATATTCGTGTTACTTTGTCTACACTGGTTTTAACACGAATGCACTAGTTATACCGAGTACTCAGTAAATTATATAGACCACTTCAAATCTTTGTTTTCGAGAGGCATGATTAACTCCGCAAATATCAATCAAAACTTGAACCCTTGTATAGGTATGCAATTTAAGAAAGCACAACAATTGATATGGGCAGCGCGTAGAGCGTATTAGTATCAAAGCCATTCCCATGTTCCGATCTTTGGAGAAAGTTTCTCCATCTTTTTCTTGGACGGCATTTTAACACTCACACATCCCAGGGGTATCCGGATCCAAACGAGCACCGACTAATCCCCTACGTCCATGATCCAACCCTATAAACTGGCCCATGAACCGGCCCAACAGCTGGATACCTCAAAATTGTCGGCCACAGGGTTCGAACCCTCGCCAACCAGGGATACCATCCACTTATGACTTAGGATGTTCCCTAATACCCGCTAGGACAGACAACCTTTGATGTTTCTCCATCTATTATCAAAAGCCAAAGTGTCTTTCACTATTTTAGAAGTATAATAATAATTACACGTTCCTAAAACTATGTCATTTTCATTATAGATGTTTATTTTGCTACGAACTTATAATTTCGTATCATTTATAGTTTTATACCAAATACCAAAAAAAATAAAAATAACCCTGAGGTTAAGAGGGAAAGGGCGCAGCCCATTCTATAACCAGTTATAAAGGGACCCGCTATGTGTGACATATTAAACCGATTACCCGGTTTTTTACCTAGCAACCGGTTATAACCAGAACCGGTTACAACATGAGGGGCCATAACCACTAGGAACCACTTAAGGTACCGACCGGTTAACCGGTTATAACCAGAACCGGTTACAACATGAGGGGCCATGACCACTAGGAACCACTTAAGGTACCGACCGGTTAACCGGTTAGCCCACATGGTTATGGGGCTAGATTTGAGAGAGATTGCAGGGGATAAAAAATTAACAAAAATATCAAATTTAATCTCCATTCAAGAAATGTGGATATGATAATTTAGAGCTCAAAACTCTCTGGCTACATAAATATTAAAGAAAGATGCTAACACCAAAATTTTCATCACAGATTAATTCAAAAAAAAAACAGCATCATAAAGCAAAGATTATAATAGTTAACCATCACTTGAAACACTCCCACCCTTGATGATAAATGATTAGTTTCTGAAGCCTCTGCTGTTTCTTCGTCCTCTAGCCTTCTCAAATTTCCTACCGGTGGCTCGCACATATGGCTTGGTATGGCTGTGTGGCACACCAGGTGCCTTTCCAAAGTGCCTCACCGCTTCACGAGAATTCTTTGGACCTCTAAGTAGAACCTGAACCAACCATCCAAAAATAAACCATCATATAACTAAAAGAGACTTACAGCATAATGAGCTATAGATGACTGTTTGGTAATAGCTTAATGATATAGAAAGTGGCTTATTAATTAAGATTTTAGGATGAGTTTTATACAGAAAGCCAAGTTTTTTTTGGCAAACATGTCCCTCCTAATTAAAAAACACGCTCCTTTCATCAATGAAGAAACCCTCCCATACAAAAACATTTACAATCTATAAAGAAAAATTAACCAACATAGACAACTTTATCCATACAGAACTGATTGAAATACCAACCAAACCGCCCTCCAAGTGTCCTAGAAAAATAGGTTACTAGAAGCTTGTACGGATACAATCAAAAAAAAGGATTTTTAGTCGGAGCTTTTTCACAATATGATTTAGGCCAAAAAGCTTCTCAATAAGCTAACAGGAAGCCTCCATTGTTAATGCTCTATCATATGGATATAGGGGTAACCAAACAGCCACCAAGTTTCCTAGAAAAATAGGTTACTGGAAGCTTGTACAGTTATAAGCAAAAAAAGATTTTTAGTCGGAGCTTTTTCACAATATGATTAGGCAAAAAAGCTTTTCCTTAAGCTCTCAGAAAGCCTCCATTGTTGATGCTCTAAGGTATGGGTACAGGGGTACCATGGCTTGTGAAAGAAGGTGAGATCAAAAAAGATAGCAAAATGAAGACTAGTAAATGAGTAAGCAACCGAAAAAGAAAAAAGGCAAGGAGATTGTAGGACTCTTGGTAAACTATATACCCACCCTCAAATTCATTAGAAAACTAATGATGTCCAGAAAAGAACTCATTAATTTATAATAAAAAAAACATAGAATTTACATTCATACTAAAAGGCGAAAGCTTTATAAAGCACACAATGCTGGTCAAGTTCAATAAGAATGCATGATGAGCTTAAACGCACAATAATAGATCGGGGATTAAATTATTGGTTTGATATAAAATGAAACACATCACACATTTACTGAGAATGATTAGCATACCGTGTTCTGACCAAGAGGAGCTCGAAGAGCAAGTTGATCAAAAGTCAAACATTCTCCACCAGCCTTCTCGATCCTAGCCCTTGCAGTCTCGCTAAACCTCAAAGCAGTCACCTTCATACATGGGATTTCATGAACCCTAACATCATCTGTGACTGTCCCAACAATCACAGCAATCTTGTCGTCCTAACAAAAAAAACATTCATAATCACAATCACATATAACAGAGTCATAGAGATAACAAACAATTAAATGATTAAATCCATTCGCTTATACCATTTTCTTCAATTATGAATTTGAATTTGAGGGATCTTATTCTCTATTTCTCCATAAATCAAGCATATACAACCCACAATCACAATTCCTTATTGGACTAGCTCAAGAAAAATACTAAAAGACAGCAAGAATAAGGTCTAAATAACAAGTTTTAACTACATTTTTCCAAATGTTCTTAATCCCAAATGAAGAAAACAAAATTATCCAATTCAATCCAATCCACTCAAAAATACAGCTCCACATTCAGTATGAATGCCACACAAGTTACATTCAAATTCAAAATTGATGAACATTTACAAAGCTACTATAACATATATAGAAAAACGTAATGCGCTCGGATGAAATAACTCCCTAATTATAACACACTATGATCGAAGAGATAAAACACATACAGAAAAGAAAATTGCAAAACAAAAATACCTTGCCAGACATGTAACGGATCAAGCGAGAGAGAGAAATTGGCGGTTTGTTCACTTTGCTCATAAAAAGCCTCTTCAATACCACGGCACTGAAGTTGCTTCCTGTCCTCCTCACCAAAAACCGATAAAGCTGATCCAGTTTTAAAACAAGTGTTTCACATTTCAGTAAACCAAAACAAAACGAAATCAAAACCAGTGAAGTCTGATGAGTTTAAATACCTTAACGAGAAGCTTAAGGTAGATATCATCGGATCGAGGTGCATTCCTCTTAGTCTTCTTGCTTTTTCCACCAGCAACGAGATCTATACCCTGGTATCGTTAAACAAATTAAAGTCCGTTAGAACGAGAAGAAGGCAAATCACGAATGAAAAAGGAAATCATTAGGGTTCCGGCGAGTTGAGAATACCATGACGGCGACGGCTGCTTGTACCTGCAAAAAAAATGTGGTAACGAAGAGGGAGAGGAAAACGAGTTAGGGTTTATGAACACAACGATGGAAGTAGGAACTCTATGTAGATAAACTGGACCGCGAGGCCTATATTTGGGCCTGATTTTTTAGTGGGCTGAACCATCACAAAAGTTAATAACTAAGGTTCAAAGCCCATATTTTGGCCCATGAGTTTTAGGTCCATTATAAGTTTATAACTATTACGCTGTGTTCTCGAATTTGGAGAGAAAGGAAAGGGAAAGAAAGGGATGGAAAAGAAAGGGAAGGAAAAAAAAGGAAAGGAAATAAAAAAATTATTTGTGTTCTCGAAAGTAAAGTAAAATAAAGGAAATGAAAGGAAAGAAAATAATTTTCATGTTCTTGAAGATAAAAGAAAGGAAAGAAAACTGTCATTTTTACTAATATGTCCTTAAAATTAATATAATATAGGATGAAAAACTGGGTAGTTTTGTAGTTTTATTAATTTTTAAAATAATTTTAATTTTTTTTCTTTCCTTTCCTTCCCTTTCCTCCCACCTTTGGGAGGAAAGGTTTGGAAGAAAAATAAGCTTTAGTTTCCCTCCCTTTCCTTTCCTTTCCTTTCTCTCCTAAAAAAGTTTCGAGAACACGATGTTTTTTCACTTTCCTCCGCTTTCCCTAGCTTTCCTTTCATTTCTTTCGTTAAATGAGTTTCGAGAACACAGCGTTAGAGTGAAATAATGAGTTATGGATGAATTGGTTTCATCTTTATGTTTATTATCATTAGGGTCTTTATACTATATTTGTTATATTGGTATTCAATTCGTCATGGGCATAGTTTACAATTGGTTTTCTTACACTCTTTTTTGTTCTTTTCCTCTTAAAAGCAGTAGACGTATATACATCATTATATACATATATGATAGATCCTTCTACCCCAACCACTTCCCTCCCCATCACCTCGAAGACATCTTCGTCTTTCTTGTCTCTAACATTGGCCACCATCTCCCCGCCCCCCTCTCTTTGGCCCCCTTTACCACCCCAACACACAACGCACTTTGCAAATAGATAAACAGAGTGACACTAGGATAGATAAAGATATGAGGGGTGAGTTGAGGTGATCTTCAGTGGTTATGAAAGAGGAGGCGACATAAGAGGTCTAATATCTAAGAGCATCCTGGAAATACTTGTTCTGTCAACTATTTTCACGAACATGTTTACTTGTTTGTTCGATATCAATAACCTCATTAGTGAAGAAATGACCATATGTTGAAAACCTCATTGGAGAAGAATTATATTTTCAAGTATCATTGAGTCATAGATGGAGGACAACAAAAGGAAGGGGAAAGGATGTTCCAATGGATTTAGGTGTATGTATATGTATATATAACATAATTATTTATATATATTAATAGAAAAGGACAAAAATAGGCTCAAACTTGACTAAGTTAAGAGAGTTTTTCACCTTTTCTAACTATATTAGTGGGAAGAACTATTGTTGTACAAATAAATAACATATGGATCGAATCTATAATAAACATAATACATGAACTATAACCACAAAAACTTCAAAATATAGGGACCAAATATGTAATTCACCTCTAATTATTATCATTACTATTTGATTGAATATGACGGCATTTTATAATTAAGAAAAGAGCAAATTATGTCATTGGTCCCTATGATTTATCAAAAATAACACTTTTCATCCTTAAAGTTCTAAAATTATAAAATTATAAAATCATCATTGTTTGTAAAATGTTGATCCTTCAATTTAACAACCATTAAAAAGTTCCATTACTAAGGGGCATTTTCGGTGTTTTATCGATATTTTTTTGATATTTTACCCAATCAAAAACCACATGAACCAAAACCATAGAATGAATTTTAAGTGCGTAAAAAACAAAATAAATTGATAAAATAACAAAAACATCCCTCATTTAATGGGATTCTTTAACGGTTGTTAAAGAGAATGTTCAGCTCCAATCATTTTTATAAACTGCGATCGCCATGTTATAATTTTAAAATTATAGGGACGAAAGTGTTGTTTTTAACAAACAACAGGGACCAAATTTGTAGTTTACTCTTAAGAAAATTATACCGACAACTGTCTACACTTGGCACCTCTCTGTCCGTACCAAATAATGATTCAGCAACTCCAATTACTTTCTTTGCCTTCCAAACACCTCCGTTTCTAACGGTTCCGTCAATCTTTCCGTTTCCGTCACCGTTACTCTACCATCGGAGATAATAAAACCGATGAACTCCACCAAGTCTCGCCGGAAAATCGTCCCGACTTCATCGGAAAATGGTGAATCAGGTGACAAACTCGACCAGCTCCTCCTTTCTTCCGCCATATCCAACGGCGAAGAGCTGTCGCCTTTCATCCGCAAAGTATTCGCCACCGGTAAGCCTGAAACCTTAATTCACCACCTACGTCACTTTTCTAGGTCCAAAGAGGCTGAGATCGAAGAAGTCTGTAAGATTCACTATCAGGATTTTATCATGGCCGTCGATGATCTCCGTTCTCTGCTCTCCGATGTCGATTCTCTTAAATCGTCGCTCTCCAATTCGAATTCTCGATTGCAGTCAGTCGCCGGACCTCTGATAAACTCTCTGGATTCTTTTCTGGAAGCTCGAAACAAGTGCCAGAACATAGCTCTAGCTATCGAGTCTCTTCGGACTTGCGTTCGATTAATGGAAGTTTGCTCTCGAGTGAATTTCCATATGTCGAAGAACAATTACTACATGGCGTTGAAGTGTATGGACTCAATCGAGAGAGAATTTATGGATAAGACACCGTCGTCTACGCTTCGGAGAATGCTCGAGAAGAAGATCCCTGGGATTCGAACTCATATTGAAAGGAGAATCAGTAATGAGTTCGGAGACTGGCTTGTTGAGATCCGTACAGTCAGCCGGAACTTAGGGCAGCTCGCTATTGGACAAGCCTCGGCTGCTAGGCAGAGAGACGAAGAGCTAAGGATCAGGCAACGACAAGCTGAAGAACAGAGTCGGCTTAGCTTGAGAGACACTGTTTATGTTCTTGAAGAAGAAGACGACGACGGTTACGTGAACGGAAATGAAAGTAACGACGGTAATGGTAACAGTATGCTAGGGTTTGATCTGACTCCATTGTATAGAGCTTATCATATTCATCAGACTCTAGGGCTTGAAGATCGATTCAAACGGTACTATTTTGAGAATCGGAAGCTTCAATTAACTTCAGATTTCCAGGTATCTTCCATGACACCTTTTCTTGAATCTCATCAGACATTTTTCGCCCAAATTGCTGGTTTTTTCATTGTTGAAGATCGCGTTTTAAGAACTGGTGGTGGATTGATGTCAAAAATGGAAGTAGAAAGCTTATGGGATACTGCTGTTAGCAAAATGTGTTCTGTGTTAGAAGATCAATTTTCTAGGATGCGAACCGCGAATCATTTGTTGCTAATTAAGGATTATGTGAGTTTGCTAGGTGTTACATTGCTTAGATATGGTTACTCCATTGATGCATTGCTTGATGTTCTTAACAAGCATAGAGATAAGTATCATGAGTTATTGTTATCAGACTGTCGTACTCAAATAGCGGAAGCAGTTTCTGCTGATAAGTTTGAACAAATGTGGATGAACAAAGAGTACGAATATTCCATGAACGTACTATCGTTTCAGATACAAACCTCCGATATAACACCGGCATTCCCTTTTATCGCCCCATTTTCATCCACCGTACCCGATTGCTGTCGAATTGTGAGATCTTTCATTGAGGATTCCGTTAGTTTCATGTCTCATGGTGGTCAGCTTGATTTCTATGAAGTTGTAAAGAAGTACTTAAACCGTCTTTTGGTCGAAGTTCTTGATGCCGCTCTTTTAAAGCTTATCAATACATCCATCACTGGGGTCAATCAAGCTATGGTTATTGCAGCCAATATGGCTGTTTTTGAACGAGCCTGTGATTTCTTCTCTCGCCATGCTGCACAGCTTTCCGGAATTCCATTAAGAATGGCTGAAAGGGGAAGACGCCAGTTCCCATTGATCAAAGCTCGTGAAGCTTCAGAACAGATGCTATCCACTTTGCTTAAAAAGAAAGTCGACGGTTTCATGACCCTGATCGAAAACGTCAATTGGATGATCGACGAACCTCCACAGAACGAAAACGAATACGTCAATGAGGTAATCATCTTTCTTGAAACCCTTCTTTCCACCGCACAACAGATATTACCCGTTAAAGTCCTCAAACGGGTCCTACAAGTCGTTCTTTCCCACATTTCGGAAACAATCGTTAACTCGTTAGCGGGTGAATCTGTTAAAAGATTCGGTATAAATGCTATTATGGGTATAGATATTGATGTCAAATTATTGGAATCCTTTGCTGAAAACCAAGCTTCTCTTGTGTCTGAACCAGAGGCTAAGGAGTTGAAACTTGCTCTTATTGAAATAAGACAATTGGTTAATTTGCTTTTAAGCAATAACCCAGAAAACTTTTTGAATCCAGTAATTAGGGAGAGAAGTTACAATGGTTTAGATTATAGAAAAGTAGTGATTATTTCAGAGAAGTTAAAGGAACCAACTGAGAGATTATTTGGTACTTTTGGATCAAGAGGAAACAAGCAAAATCCAAAGAAGAAGTCTTTGGAGTCTCTAATTAAGAGACTCAAGGATGTCAACTAAAAAACAGGTACATATATACTTTACTTTTTAGAGGGAGGATCGTACGAGAATTGGGTCAAAACAAGAAAACACGAGAATTGTTCAATTCACATGTGAATTTGCACTGAAATCACATGTGATTAGGGGTCACGGTCAAAGAAAGGGTGTGTGGGTGACTTGGTTTGCTACATTGCATAATCATATTGTGATTTTACACGTGATTTTAGTGTAAATTCACATGTGATTTGTTTGTTCTAGTGTTTTTTATTTGATCGTTGTTGTTTGAACCTGATTCTATAAACTTTGTATATTTCTTTTTTTCCAAATTTGTAAAACAGTTTGTCATTCAAATTTGTTATGTATTCATTATTGTATTTGGATATTAAGTCAATAAAATATGTTTTTTATGTATTGGATTCGGTTGGTTTAGCGGCCATTTACCAAAATGTTTACCGGTAATATTCATCATTCTCGTTGTCCAGGTTGGGTAAGAATCTTGACAATCAAAATGCAGCAATTCTTTATAATCAAAATGGCATCGTATATAACAATTAATGAGTAATTGATATATTGCAAGAGAAATGTGGATATATAATAATATAAAAAAGAGAATAACGGACCCATAAATCGCTTCAAATGGTGGCCACTATTTGACTATAAAAAACAAATATAAGGATATTTTTCACAAACTCCTTTTTAGTCTGTTGGTTAGTTCATTGTTTTTTCATATGTAAGGTCCTGTGTTAAAGTCTTTTATTGCAAAAAAAAATTAGAACTATAATAAATCTGAAATTAAAAACTAATAAAATGACAATAACAAGATTCGAACTCAAGTCTGGGGTGGAAGACTTATGTTTTCATCGTAGTTTCAAAATATATATGTTGACACACAACAAATTGATATTGTATCATTTTTCACAACTCTATAAATTTTTTACATTATGACGGAGGAACGAAACAGTGACATACCACCATAAAACCCCTCAGAGTCCGTCCCTGAAACGGATGCCACTGAAATCAATAACCGTGGTGGAAACCAAAACCATCCGCATGGTAGGAATTATAGTTATGAAAATTTTAATATGTAAGGTGAGCCATGAGATCAGATGAGAAGTCGAGTTAAAGTGAGAAGCGTAAGAATGGATTTTTATCCTTTATCACTTTTAATCTCATGCACACCTGTAAATTGTAAGGGAATTGATTCGGTGTATCTCAGCGCATCTCATCTTGGTATATCTCATTCTAATGTGCATCCAAGGGTGAAGATTCCTTCTCATCATAACTTTATTTCTCCCCGGAACCCAATCATGTTAGATAAATGATCATTTGTATGATTATATATGGAGGCATAGGATCGTGTGAGAAGTAGAGTTAAGGTGAGAAGCGTAAGAAGAGATCTGAGTCATTAATCACTTTTAATCTCATAGCCACTCATGAATTGCGCCTTAGAAGGGAATTGATTTGGTGCATCTTGGTGCACCTCATTATAATGTGCATCCAAGTAGGGGTGTTCGCGGTCCGGTTTGGACGGTTTAACCCTTCAAACCACAAACCAAACCACTATGGCGGTTTAGGAAATTTTCAATTTGGAAGCAAGTGACCAAACTGGACCACAAAAATTCGGTCTGGTCTGACCGATTTAAGCGGTTTGAGCCTCTTATGGGATTTAAACTAAAAAATAACATCTATATCTAAAATGAAATTTCTATTAATATCGGAATACTAGAAACTCGTATACGGAATTATAAAAAAACGTCTATCTCTAAAATTACAAAAAAACATTGAACAAATGAGAAAAAAATTAAGCAAATCTACCAACAATGGTTGAATTTTAGACAGACATTGAGAAAGGCGAACTACGGTTTAGAATTTTATTTTTGAAGGATTTCAGAATGTTGCCAATTTAGAAATGATAACTAAGAAAACATAACGTTTTTGACGAATTCTTTATCACTTGGCCATAAAAGTAAAACTACGGACCGAACGGTTTGGCTATTTTTTGGACCAGACCGGACCGGCATACCGTTCAAACCGCCAAAAACGGTCCGATTTGACTTGGTTCGACCGGTTTGAACGGTCCAACGATTTTTTTGAACACCCCTACATCTAAGGATGGAGATCCCTTCTTACGCTTCCCACCATAACTCTCCTTCTCACCGAAATACAACCCATGAAATATAACTGATGTGTTACCATTATTGATATTCATTTATTTAAACAAGATTGTCACTAAACGGGTGTTTGGATTAGCTTATTTAAAACAACTTATGCTTTTTATAAAAAGTGCTTATCAACTTATTACCATGAATTTTAATTACCGTGCAAGTTCTCAATCAAAATAGCACGTATCATCCAACATTTTATTTATAGGATGTCCCCAAAGGGACTCTTTAACATTTTTTTCTTATAATATCTAAAAAATAAGAAACTAATAATTAAAATTTTGAAAAAAGAAAGACATTTAATTCTAACAATTTTCTTCCATTTTAATATTATAATATTTTTAAGATATTTGATGTATTTAATATCCAACAAACTTCTTTAAAAAAATATTTTTCGAATATTTTAAATGAAGTGTTTTATAAAGATAATAACTAAAAGAATTATCAAGTCCAAAAAAAAAAATCCACGATAAGATCAATATTAATATGATATGGTATAAAATATAAAGAGAGGTTCATTTTAGAATGATAACAATTTAAGAAAATAAGAGGACAATTTTTAGCCAATCATTTGGATAATTAAATTTAAGAATTTTTTTTTATGTAAAATCATATGTGATTTTGTACAAAATCATATATTATCCGGGCGACTTTTTCATGCGACTTAAGTTGTTCCAAAAGTCATCTGCTACAGTTAATGCAAAATCACATATGATTTTGTACATGAAAAAAGTTTCTCGTATTCTCTTAAATAGTTAACGTTCTCGTATGAACTTGCCTCATAAATTCTATTATGCTTATATATAAATATATAATATAATAATTATATTATGATTACATGTGAATTTTTTTTTATTCATTCTGTGAAATCAAAAATATGCGTAAAAGATATATTCATATGATGAAACAAATACATGTGAAAGTTTACAATATATGTGAAATAATATCTTAAATCCTAGTATTTAATGAAAAAAAATTATTTTTACATCGATTTTTACGAGTTTGTAAATTTTTTGTGGTTGTTATTTATTTATCACCCATCCTCTATAATCCCAAATCGGTTTTTCAAAAAATAATTGTAGCTCTATTTGTTAGAATATTTTTTCACAACATGTGAACCTACCGATTCTTACATTCAAAATAAATAATTTAATTAATTGTCATTAAATTCTATACAATAAATGCTGACTTTTTTAGTCTATTTATATATCATCTTCGTTATAAGTCTAACACACTGAAATCTATTACCCGATAAAGAGAATGGCGTTCATCAAAACAAGAAGCATGTCATTTGGAATGGCTTTTCTCTGTTTCTCTACGTGGATTTTATTTGCATCGGCCATACGGGTTGGTAAGCCATCGGCTTATGATGTTCTCAAGAGCTACAACCTCCCGATCGGTATTCTTCCACAGAATGTGAGTGGTTATGATTTGGATCCCTCCAGTGGTCGATTTTCCGTTCATATAGGCAGTATCTGTGACTCTAAAATAGACCAGTACGTGATCCAATATAACTCCACAATCGAAGGTCTAATTCACCAAAACCAAATCGCGGAATTAAATGGCGTGCAAGTGAAAATAGCATTGTTATTGATCGACGTCAAGAAAGTGAGTAGGAACAACAGTCAAATCGAGTTCCAGATTGGTGACTTTGTGACAAAAGATTTTCCTATTGGTGAATTTGACAAGAGTCCTCACTGTAATTAGGTGTCAGATATGTTATAACAATAGTTATGTTGAAATGGAAATTAAATCAAACCAAATCAAATTGGTGTAATTCATGAATCGACTCATTTTACTATATTAAAAATAAATGATTAATTACTTCCGTTAACATTTTTTTTCCTTATCCCTTGATTTGATTTGTATGTGGTTTGGCCAAAATCGAATAAACTGGTCAAATCGGAATAATTTAGTTGGTTTGCTTCCGGTTTTGATGTCTGTCTATTTTGGGACAATTTTTTTTTGTTAGAGTTGGTGTTTGAAAGAGTCGCTAATTATTTGCTTATTTTTAAGGATCTATTTATGTTTAAGCGTTCGCTAGTTGAACCAAGATTTTTGTTGAGTGGGTGCACTTTTAAAATGGATCGAAAACCGTAAAGTCGTGCGATGTATTTTTAGCCGAATTTCACCATCAAAAAAGACTTTTTAAGTTTTTTTTGGTTGATCTCACACAATTCTTTTTCAGTTTTTTGATTGATGTTATTTGTATTTCTAATATTTTTAGCAGCTTTTAAAATTTAGCAGATGCAACTTTCATATAAAAAAATCATACTTACAAAAATAAGTTGAGCGGGTGCATCGGATCCTACTCTGGGATTAATAGGGTTGCCCCTGAATAGGCAATTTTTAGTTTTTAGGTAAGTTTATTTTGGTCTTTTTGTTTTACTACCAGAGCATGCTTCTCAGTTAATTGAGTACCGAGTTTTAGATGAACATAATGTAGTTCTTTAATTCCATCTTTGTCCACTTCTGTTGTTACTGCTCAAACAAAATGACTGGAATGCCCTTGATTTTAACTCTTATAGAGTGTACATGTTTCTTCTTCGTTGCTTGTGTGAATTGATGCCCCTTGAGCGTGTGTCGCTTTTGTTTTACTCCTTCATATGTTTCTCAATCTAGTTTAAAACCATGTTGTGACTAGTTGTACGGTACAACACAATATAGGATCACTAATCCTAATTTGAGTTGTTTAACATCAAATAGTTTATCCTAGAACAAACAGATTCATACGAGGACAGTAACAATTTAAGAAAATACAATGACAATTCGCAACCAATCATTTGGGTAATTAAATTTAAGGAAAAAAAATTCATGTACAAAATTATATATGATTCACGTACAAAATCATATATGATTAGCCGCGACTTAGCCCACTGCAAAAGTCGTATGTGTCCATTTTTTTGATGTTAGTACAAAAATCATATTTTTTTTCCTTAAATTTAATTATCCAAATGATTGATTGAGGATTGTCCTCGTATTTTTTTAAATTGTTATCGTCATTGTATGAACCTTCATCTATCCTAGAATGCATTAAATAAGACGTATCTAATAGATTCTTTAAATTAAAAAAAAAATAGAAATTTTATTATCTATTTTACTCAAAAATTCACTGTATTGTTTTTTAAAATAGAAATTTTATTATCTATTGTTTTATTATCTATTTTACTCAGAAATTTTATTATCTATTATAAGATAAAACTCCACATTTACAAGAATTCTTTAATGTTTGATGCTACGAAACAGAAGATTTTTTTATTCATTCAATTCAATAGAATTGAATTATTTAATTTAATATAAATTTTTTAAAAATGTGTTAGGGATGATATTATAGAATATTATAGTAATAAAATTAATATTAAAATATCTAAAAATATAAAATTTGTTGAAGTTTAACGTAACAGTTTTTCTAGATTGCTAACTCAACCAAATCTTTTACTTCAAAGAAAATATTATCTTTCTGATCCATCCCAATTCCCAATTCCCAACACAACCTAACTTTTTTTTAACAATTACTATGAATCGTATCAATTAAATTGATATCACTTAATTACAATCGGTTGGTATTATCTAATCAAGCAAGCAAACCAAGTTGGTACACATTATTGGAACTTGCGTACCAGGTAGTACCATGATACTGAATTATTTAATTATTTTTAGTTTTTGAAATTTTTATGCATTGAATACTAAACTTTATAATTTTAACTACTTTATTTTGCAAGTTTTATTCTTTGCAATTTAAAACTCTTAAATATCACATTTGTTAACTGAAAACTCAAATAGTTACTTAAAATCTGAAGATAATGACAAGGTTTCATATATGTAACTTGAAGTTGGTACAAACCGATACGACCGAATTTTTTTGGCACCAAATACAGTTGGTTAATACAATGATTTAAGATTTTACACATCAATTATAGTTGATCGGTACACGATATTGGAAAAAAAATCTCAATACCATATAAGTACACCTCTAAGTCTTTTTTTAATTAATATTCGGTCCAAATTGTTTTCACATAAGCATCAATATTACATTTATAGTTACTAGAAGGGTACTCGCGCAATGCAACGAGATATATCTTGATTTTAAGTTTCATTTTATTTTTTGTTTCTATCGATGTTCTAATAATTTTATGTGGTTTTGAGAAAAAGATTTTAGTATTCCAATTAAAAGTTCTTGTTTTTATTTAATTTCTTTTATTCAATTTTTTATCATAATTTAATTTAAATTTAATAACCAAATAATTTATTTTTGGATTAATAATATAATTATTTTATTTGTTAGAAGTTAATGATTATCTTAATTATATTTTAGATTTTTTAAATTTAAAATTAGATGTTTTTGATCATAGTTATCTGTAGTTAGTTACATGAATTTAGAGATGAAGCTTTAATAGGTTGTACTTACACACAATTTACTTGTAATCTTAAAAATTAAGTAATTAGCATTAAATAACAGTAACTAAAGCTTAAAAAAGTTGTTTTTAAGAGTTTTTGGCCAAATGCTTTATAATATAGTATAGATATAGGTGCTCCAAATTGTATAAACAAATTGTGGTATCTGATCTATTTGGTCTAGCACAAATGTATACAATTTATATAAAACGTTATTTCACATGGTCTAAATAATCGTACATCTTTTGGTAAGTAGACATGCCATTAAATTCACGTCCTTGAACAATCAATAGTGTTTTTTTTTTGTGAAATAACGTTACATTTCACATGTGAATCTAGTGATTCTTAATTGACATCAATTACCCGATAAAGAGAACGAGTCTCACCAAAACACGAAGCTTGGTGTTCGGAATTCATGAATGGACTCATTCGGCTATACTGAAAACAAACGACTATAAAGTAAAAACAAACGACTAATTACTTTTGTTCGATGAAAAGTTATATATATATATATATATATATATTTAAATTCTTCTACTTGATGTTCTTGTATCATTTTGAAATTTTCTTTTACCAAAAGAGAAATAGAAAAGAAACTAAAAATATCCTTTTGTAACCACCTTAATGACCCAAAAGTAAAACCTTTTGATCCAACAAATTACCTATAGAAAATAGGATCATTTGATTCATAAGTAACTAAGTAAATAAGACCGTTTGGAGTTGCATGACTAAGGGGTTATTTACCAAAAGCTTACCATCAAGAGTCACCATCTTCACTTACCTTATCGGATAACATTCTCAGTCATCAAAATGAATTTGGCAGTAAGCGTCTCTTACCAGGTAAATGTTAACTAGATAAAAGTGCTCCCTAAATTACCGAGTAAGATTCTTGATCCATCCTATCCCTCACTATTTTGGAAGGGTGTCTCATGCTATACCTGAATAATCACAACGAACTATGGGTGCAAGAAATTAGCCATGATAAACTATGTGTCCACAATTGTAATTGATCCCTGGACAGATGAGATATTCCACCACATCCTCAAGGATCTCAACCACTACGCCACTTACCATGTAAGATTCTCATTCTCAGCCACTGTCATGCTCACTCAGTAAGGCCTTGTTTGTTTTTCTGAAAAAAGCTCTTATCAGCCTCTTATGTCTGATTCGTTAAGAGGTAGGACCATTCAGACTGTTTTTTTTTTTTCACTTTTTCAGAGGCACTTATGTCTTATTGTCCTCTTATCTGTTAAGAGGTAAACCAACCTCTTATTTACCTCTTAATGTTCTCCAACTCCTCACTAACAATATTTCTCTATCGATGCCCTTAATTGATCATTCTCTGAATCTATCCTTACCAAATCGATCCTCATCTCTCTTAATTGATGTGTTTTAATAGGATTTAAATACGTTAAATATCGGCAATGACATATTTTCGTTTAAATGAATGCTAATTATATAATTTAGACCTAAATTTCGTAATGATGATGAATAAATAAGTGAAATTGCATAAATTTATCTATAAATTCAATACTATAATTTTCTAATGGGTAAAATAAACAATTTAAACAAATTCAGACATTTATCAGTTTACAAAAACAAACAGTCTTATAGATTTAGATTTCAGAGTTCAACACCACTTCTTATTAATCAGAAATGAAATAATATTTCAGACTTCAGCACCTCTTAAAAAACAAACGCCACCTAAGTGTTTTCTAAATGACCCCTAAGATAGAGCATACATCCTACCCCTCATTGGTGTCATCTGTTTTTCTATGGTGTGTTTGGTACAAGGAACATGATAGGATAAGACGGAACAAAAACTTGTTGTTCGATGTTTGGTGTGGCATTAGACTAGACAACAAGGATCTGACACCAAAAATAGATGGAACAAAACTAATAATTTACTAAACAGCCAACGCCAAATCAAACAAGAACTTGATAATTTCCACTGAAAATAAGGCCTCAGGCATCTATCAAGTTTAAGGTAGAGGTCCTTGAGCACAG
This sequence comes from Silybum marianum, assembly GCA_036898165.1. NCBI lineage: Eukaryota > Viridiplantae > Streptophyta > Magnoliopsida > Asterales > Asteraceae > Silybum > Silybum marianum. The sequence goes on along the minus strand of CM072541.1, from coordinate 30,091,615 downwards.
GGCTGCAAAAGAAGGAACCAAGGGCTGTTTGTTTACCTCTTAACAGTTCCATTAAGAGTCAGCCTCTGAATCGCTAAGAGGTGAATCATGTTTGGCAAAAGATAAGTCTGCCTCTTAATGGTTCCAAAACCCTCTGAATCATTTTGTATCCTAGACCTCCCTGAACCATTAAGAGCCCTAATTAAATCCTGAACAATTCGCAAACAATTATATTTCATTTTGCACTATATCATAAGAGCCTCTTAAAATAATAAGGGTGCTTTAAGAGAGTAACCTATGAAGCTTTTGCCCTAACTATTACTAATTGGATTAGTAAGAATTTCTAAGCATAACATTATGCAAAACTACATAGCATGAGAAAACCAGGATACAGAGGCTAATATGATCTGTCATGACTTATGAAGCTTAAAAAAGCTCCCATCTTTTCACTTTTTTCTTCAATATATCATCCTAATGTTTCCAAGTCAAATGTTTTAAATATGGTCAATTTGCAATGCAAGTATGAAACTGCACTAACATCATCATGAAACTACTATTCAGTGATGTGATGTAAAAACTAAACTACATACTGCCCAACTTTGAGTCTTTGCATATTAATTGAGAATTATAGAACTAGGAATGCACAAAGTCTTTCACTCATACCACTATCTAAGAAAATTGGCAACGGTGTGTAATGTTAAAAAGACAAAGCATTCTAATCCAAATGTCTAAATGCGAAAAGTTATCAAGGAAATAGAATGTCATCATGAGCTAATCTTGTTCATAGCAAATCGTAGCTTTAAGTCACATATACTACAAACCAAATGGTCCTGAGTCTATAGGCATCATAGTGCACATCATGATGGATGGTTATAGTTACGGATTGGAACTATGCCCCAAATTGTTGCATGCCTACATTACAAAGTTCAATGTACAAAATTAAGAGGCTTTAATCCTACACAAGTTGAAAGTGTTTGGCTTATGTAACTGGATAATGCCTTCTATCAGTCTCTTACAAAGTCATGCAGCATATCAAACTTATTCACACACATTGCTTCAAGAAGATACATTTCAATCCCAAAAAACAAGATGAGCAAAAAAGATTTCTTGTTCCATATCAATAATTCACATTGCTATGGACTTCATTTGCATCAAACAAGCATAGCATATACTTATTTAACAAAAGGGAAAAGGAAAAAAAGTACACTTGGTCTGCATATACTTATTACTTTGTAGGAAAGCAAGGACACAAGAACTAAAAGCACTACCTATCATCCACAGAAAGTACATAAGAAATCTGTCATCATCAAGTACTGCTCTTGGATTTGGGATTCAGCTTTTTGAGCTGTTGTAAATTCAGTGCTTCAATACATGGAGAAGATGGAGGAGGGTAAGAGGAATTGCTGAATAGCAAACCAAGTCAGTGAAACCAGCAATTCCAAAGAAGATTTGGTAGAAACTATTGTAGGTGAAACAAATTAAACCTGTTTTCATACAGATAAGATAAAACACCAACACAGCAGCAGATAGAAAAGAGGCAGCAATTCTATTAGAAATAGAAAACATCGAATTGGACTGCGGCTTATAGATAGAAAGATGGGGAGATAACGGACGAGCATGATTGACTGTAGGACTCGCAACAGATGGAGTCGATGCAGTAGAGAATCTACTGGAAACAGAAAACATCGAAGGGATCTGCGACTTGTAAACATTAACATGAGAAGAGAACGGATGGATGTAATTCAACAAAGAAAACACCTGATTCGATCGGAATTCTGGCCTGAAATGCTCGGTTACAGCAGAATCGGGAACCTTCGAAGCCGATTTTTCACCTCCTTTGTTCATCATTGAAGCTCCACCGCCCAATGCACCACCTTGAGGTGCTGCAGCAATTCCACGCCTGGAAAACAATTTCAAAACACAATTATCAAACGATTAGCTCCAAATCTTCGTTAAAACAAAGAGGATCCGTATAAAATACATATACGGATCCATTAAAACTCGTAACAGAAAAGGAATATACAAATTCATGTAAAATTACTTGGAAATAACAACGGAAAGCTGATCACCGAAGAAAGATGAGAGTCGCTTAGCGTTTGAGAAGGATCGAGCCATTGTTTTCGATTAGCTACTCGTGATCGGCGCTGCTACAGAAACTTGGATCGGAGAACAATTTGATCGCCGTTACGGAGGAATGAGGATGCGTGAAGGGATTGGGAAAGAGAGGTTCCTAAAATGGGCCGGGCTGAAAACTTTAAAGTCAAAAAGGTCCAAGTCAAAAAAGCCCATTTCCATGGTCCACTAACAAGCAGTCCATGAAGTATGAAACTAGTAAATTTGCATTTTGTTCATGTAAATAAATTTATTGCTATAAATTGGAAAAGCTTTTGTTTTAGGGATTTCTTTGTTATAGATGAAAGAAGTGTGTTTTTAATTAGGACGGACATGTTTCGAATAAACTTGACTTTCTGTATAAAGTTTCCTCCTAACAGCCTGTTGGTAGTCATATTCTATATCATTAAATCGCTACAAGATAGTCAAGTATAACTGGTCGAAAATTTGGGAGTCCCATTAAGCTTATTAAGTTGCTAAGAAACAGACCCTTATGTAATCCATTGTACGAGATTGTGTTGGACATGGCTAATTGTTTGTTCTTCATTTGGCATTACAAGAAGAGAACTGGACTAATAGTCTATTTTGCGTTTGGTAAACTGAAAAGGACATGAAAAAACAACTTAAATGACCATATTGCCTCGAATGTTTTTAATGAAGAAATCGTACATTTTTATCGAGGTTTGAAGAGGATCGATGGTTGTCGAGAAGTTATGAAAGAAGCAGTAGTTGATAGGATTGAGTGGTTTTAGTTTTGGTTTAGTCTTTCAGGTATTGTAAATGCTGATAGGGTAATCTTATTAATTAGTCTTATGTTGTCACATCTTTTTAATGAAACAAAAAATCACTAGTTTTGTCCCATGTTGTCTCGTCTTATTTTTGTCCCACGACATACAAAACATATGACTATTTTTTTTTGTTTCTCCATCTTGTCTCATCCAATCTGCGTACAAAACACACCTTAAACGAACAATGGTTCGTCGAATGAAATTTAAGTGGAATTTCAATTAAATGAGTCTATTATATTATAGTTTAATATCACCCTAAATACTAAACAACTGAATTTTAATTTTGTTTTGGATGCCAAGTCACTATGTCTTTTAGTCTCATAGCTCCAAGACATTTATGTATATACTTTTAAATGAATTTTTAATTAAATTTATGATGTTTTGATTTATTAAAAGAAAAATACCTCTTACATGACCTATATTGGTAAATAAGCGAGACTAGTTTACCCAAAACGAGACATGTGTCGTGTTTGATCTGAGGTCTTTTGCTAGTTCAAAATTTGAGCAAACCAAAAAATCCCTCCACATTAACATCTTTGAAGACCAGGGGCGGAGCCAGAAATTTTTATAAGGGGGAGCACAAAAATATAAATAACAATGACCTAGTCGAGTTTTCATTTTCTAAAACTTATCTATGATATCTTCATTACCAACCTTGCCAAAAAAACGTATTTTTGATTATCAACCTTGGGAGATAAATATGATTGGATTATGATTTTAACGACGTGTGGTTAGGGTAAAAATAAGATTTTAGGAGGTAAATATGATATTACAATTAATTGGTTAGTGTCTTGGTGGATTTTAGATCTTTAGGAGGCCCAAATAAAAATTAAGATTAAATGGGTCCAAAGTAAGAATGTTCAATAATAAACTAAAAAGTATTTTATGTAAATATGATATTACAATTAATTGGTTAGAGTCTTTGTGAGTTTTAGACTTTTAGAAGGCCCAATTAAAAATTAAGATTAATGGGTCCAAAGTAAGAAGGTCCAATAATAAATTAAAAAATATTTTATGTAAAAATGCATTGGTGGGGATTCAAACCCAAGACCACCTCCTTATGTATAAGGAACACTAACCAACTAATCCAAGGAACTATTTGTGTATTGAATATATCAATTAAATAATATTATTTGATAATTTATTAAATTATATTTATATATATAAAAATTTTAAAATTCAGGGGGTGCTCAGGCCACTTCTGGCTCTTAAGTGGCTCCGCCCCTGTTGAAGACGGATTTTGCATGGAGCAGTTATCAACTTTTTTATCCAACTTCTGAAAAAAAAACGGTTTGAAAAGATCATGATTTAATTTAAGGGTAGGGTTCCGGTGAAAAATAAAGTTAAGGTGAAAATCGTAAATAAGAATCTTCATCATTTAATACACATTAGGATGTGGTACACTGGAATAAGGTGGATCGAAATTTTCTTCTAAAACACAATTCATAAATGTCTATGAGATTAAAGGTAATCAAAATTTCAAATTTATTTCTACCATTCTCACCTTATCTCTACGATTATAAGTGTTAATTAATTAAAAAGGTTAATTTATAAAGTGCTACTTTCCCAAAATCAGAACCCCATTAAGCCAATCAAAACCCTAGAAAAATTAAATCTCATAGTAATGTCTTCGATCATCGTCTTCACTTTCTCCATCCTTCTTCTTTCACCTTTCGCAATCTCATCCCTAGTCAACACTGCTAACAATGGCGGCAATGACAACCTCACTGCATATCAAGTAATCCAATCGTATGGATTTCCTAAAGGAATCCTTCCTATTGGCGTCATCGGCTACGAACTCGATAAACCCACGGGTAAATTCAAAGCTTTCTTCAATGGTTCTTGTAGCTTCTCTCTAGAAGGTTCCTACGATCTTAAATACCGATCGACAATCGGCGGGATCATATCGAAAGGTAGGTTAAAGGATCTAACTGGAGTTAGCGTCAAGGTGTTCTTCTTGTGGCTCAACATTGTTGAAGTTTATCGAACCGAAGACGAGCTTGGTTTTTCCGTTGGAATTGCATCGGCTGGATTTCCGATTGATAATTTTGAGATCTGTCCGCAATGTGAATGTGGTTTGAATTGCAATGGCGTTGTTGATGATGATGATGATCATCATCATCATGAAGATAAGCAAGTACAGAAGATCAGAACAACAAACCCTATTGTTTCTTCAATTTAGAGGTTAGATGATTTGCAAATTGAATCACACTTCAATTTCTTGTTTATTTGCTTAGAAATCAGGTTTTTTGTTTGTTTGTTATTTTTCTATGATTGAATTCCAATTATGGTTGTTTGCATCCATTAAAGAAATAAACAAATGCTCCTTTAGCAAAAGAGTTGACATTAAGCCCATTTTGTATCTATATGGAATTGAAATAGCCAAATAGGAAGTGCTTTCAGTAAAAACCAAATCAAATGAACCAAAGGGCATGTTTACTAGTAGAGACTCACAACTTAATCAGTCAGGTGTCAGCTATATATACTTTTTGGCAGTGGCGTAATGTATAGAAAGTGACTTATTCGGTAAGTTTTTTAGGGCACAGCTTTATGCAGAAAGCCAAGTTTTTTTTCCAAATCTTTCCGTCTCGATTAAAAACCACGCTTCTTCATCTATAAAATACTATCCTAACAAAAAAAAATATATTCTCAATCTCTACAAACAGATTAATTACATACAGTGGCGGATCCATTTAATTTTTTCTTCAGGGGTCACCTTTAAGGTAGGCTAAAGGCCGGAAAGTTTTCCAACCTATTTTTAGCTTAACTACACCATTTCGACGGATTTTTAAAGTTTTTTGGTTGATTTCAAAGGATTTTTTTTTTGCTTTTTTAAATTGATTTCAAGAGACTTTTTTTTGTTTTTTGATGGATTTCAATAGACTTTTATGGAGTTGGCAATGGTCGGCTAAGGTTATGGGGTCCCGTTCAAAAATTTAGTGAGGGGACTATGTAAAGAGTTTAAAAAAATAATCTTTTAACCATTATAAATTTTATTTTATTGTTTTTCTAATGGGGTCCTTTTCCCAGTGATTCTGATGTGCATCCGCCACTGATTACATGGATATCTTTATTTGGTTTGTTTAGTTGATTTTCCATTAAGTCTTCTATAAATAAAGTTGACCGTGTAGATTCATTTGTCTGTATAAATTGGGAAGATTTTTTTGTTATGGAGGTTTTTTTCATAAGATGGAAGGAGCATGTTTTTTAACTGGGAGGGGTAAGTTTGGATAAAACTTGGCTTTCTGCATAAAGCTCTCGTAGAAGCTTGCTGAATACGCCACTTTCTATACCCTTAAACTGTCATGTATAGCTGACCAAATAAGCTATTAGTCCCATTAAGCTCATGGAAAACCAACCAAACAGCCATATGACCGGAGCAGCCACTGTCCTTGTACCATATTTCGGTTTTCTTCTTCTCCACCATAAATAAGAGGACACCCTTTTCTTCTTCAACATCTTTCTAAACAACTTTATGCTTCGTATCTATCAAAAGATTCACCTTCCCTTCCGCTTTCACGATTGATTCTTGATACCCCACAAGGGGAATAATAATAATAATAATAATAATAATAATAAAGGAAGGTTAAGGAGAAAACGCAAAAAAAAAAAAAAAAAAAACTGAAAAACACCCTGAAATCCCGCCATCTGGATGGTATTTTTTTTTCTATGCATCAATGCATATATATGCATTAGTGTATATGGACAAATGCATACAAGCGATTGGAACTCTTTTTTTTCTATGCATCAATGCATAAATATGTATTAGTGCATATGCACAAATGCATGTTAGGACATACCGTCTAGATGGCGGCCTTCCAAAGTGTTTTCAGTTTTCTCTTTTTTAACGTTTTCTCCTGAACCTTCCTCTAATAATATAATATAATCAACACGAGTTCGAATTCAGTCATCTACATAAGTCTCTGGCGATTAACTATTTTATTAAAAAAGTTTGGAGATTTGGTGAAAACAACACAATTGTTACAAAAAATAATTCTAAAATAGTAACATGTGTATAATTTTTTTGGAAATAATCTTAAAATGTACAATTATTGGTGGAAATGGACACATGCATTATTTATTGATGGATTTGTAGTTAAAGTAGATGCATTGTTTGGTGGCTGAAACACAAATAAACCAATTCACATTACATGTCGACGAACGATTATTGTATCTAATTTATGTTTTGTTGGTGGTTGATTAATAATTCCTGAATGATTAAGTATATAAATAGTTAATAAATTAGTTTTGGATGCCGATGAAACTGAAAATTATGGTGAAAAAGGTAAGAAGGGATCTCTGTCATTGGATTAGTCCTAATTAAACATTAACATTAATGAGATGCATCAGATCAATTATCGTGAGAATTGTAATTCATGGGATGAAGGTGAGACTAAAACTGATCAAGGGTATAGATTCTTTCTTACGTATTTCACTTTAACTACTACTCTTACACGGTCTTTCGTATAATAAGTTATGTATGATTTAGTATAGACAAAAAAAGAATTACTAGTTTGGCAAACTAGCTAGCAAGTTAACTGATTGATGAGAGCATCTCAACAGCATCTCCAAAATGGAGAAAATAGGGATTTTGGAGATTTTGAGCATTGTATTTGTTCCAACAGCATCTCTAAAATGAAGAAAGCATGAAAGAGATTACAAAAATCTCCAAATTTTGAGAATTTGGAGACATCTCCAAAAATGATTACCATGAGAGATAAATTATTTTTTATTATGTTCCACAATAAGAAAAATGAAATTAAATATTTAGATAAGATAAATAATATTTTATTCGAAATATATAATATTTTAATAATATAATGAACTGTAATCTTCAAAATGGAGATGCTGTTGGAGTTGAATGTAATATTTTTTAGAGATTTTTGATTTTAAATATCTATTCTAGAAAAGATTATAGAAATGCTATTGGAGATGCTCTGATAAGCTAATGGTTAACAAAAGTTGAGCTGACGTAATTAAATTACTGTTTTGTAATATGTTGGATTGTCTTTAATGTTTTTTAAACTGACATAATTAAATTAAACTCTTTAAATAATTCAAATCATCTTATCATTGTAATACAAATATTTGAAATCAAAATTCCAATTTCTCGTTTTAAAAGAGTGATTAAAAAATCGTCAAAATATATTATATTGTTTAAAAGGAACACATAAATTATTTAAGATTCATAAACCTACGATATAACAAATTAGTGCCTTTTGTGTTGTTTTATTGAATATTTATTATTAACATGTTAAAAAATATTAATGGCGTGACAAGTGTCCAAAATCCAAAGGTAAAGAATTTCCACCCACACATATAATATTTGGTGGTCTACAAATGGTCTCGTATAACCTAACCATCCAATACCCACTTATCGTTAATTAATTATAGTTGTTTATTTTAATTATTGGTATACAACCTAATTAAATATTCTCTTTGTTTTATGCCTCTTTAATTTAATTATGTTTATTTATTCTTAACCTTTCAAGCAGACAAGACCCCATTAATAACCTGAATACTATTATTTATGTTATTGAAATGGTTGACATAATACAAAAGGGAGGAAACGAGACGACTTAAATGAGAAATCTCTCAAGTTGCTTCCCCATAATTAAGGTCAGACTAAATTAATCACAAGGATTGTGACCTACTGATCGAATGTCTGGGAAATGAGGAATATCTCATCCACACAAGATTCAAATCCAAACGCTAGCCACTGACTTTATCAGGGCTGATATATTACAGTCAAAAAACATTATCGGGATTAATCTAGACTTTGCCTGGGATACCTTCCATAAAATAAAAGGTCGGACTAAATTACATTCCCCTCATGTAAATTATGTTGCTAACATAAATGGGACCATACAATATTAAATTAGACAGGAAAGATTAAGGTAGACAAATAAACAAATGTGAAATAATTTGTAATTTTACTTTGACATCAATAAAATAACAATTTACTTATCTTGTCAAGTCTATTTTTTTTTTCCATTGGATAGAAAAAAATGCATTTATGCTACTCAGTTGAATCATATGACTCGTGTCCTAACTTAATATTTAACCAAACATGTGATAAAAATATTTTATTTTGTCATAGTTATGCAATCTCAAATAACAAACAAAAAAATACTTAAAAAAAAGTCTAGTTTTATATTTTCGAAGTGTCGTTTTAAATGTTTATTTTATGACACCAATTTTATTTGGAAAATTTTCAAACATTAGCCTATCTCTGAATTACTCTTTTCAACTTTAAGACCTAATTTCCTCTTGTTGTCGATTTCTGTATAAATATTGGTTTTCTTCTAATTTCACATAATGATTTCTTTTCTTTCAATTTCTATATAAAAAATCCACTTTTTTATTATTGAAAACCAATCCTCGTGTAGGTTTAGGATCGTGTAATAAGGAGAGTTAAAGTAACAAATGTAATTTTTTTTTGAATCCATGATCGTTTTTAACCTCATACTCATCCATGAATTACACCTTAGAAGGAAGTTGATCTAGTGCATCTCAGTACACCTCATCTAAATGCATCACATCCTACTATGCATCCAAAGATGAAGATCATTTCTTACGTTTCTCATCTTAACTCTCCTTCTTATCGGAACCCAACTGTCCTCATGTTTAAATCTTCCCCATAAGAAATAAAATAGGATCTTAAAATTGTTTTTTTTTTTTTTTTAAATGGATCTTAAAATTGCTAAAAAAATGAAACCTATTTAATAAATCGACTATTTCTGTAAATTTTCAGGTTTTATTTTCCAATATTGACGTATTCAATTTGTAAACCCTAATTGACCTTTGACCCCCCCCACCCCTTCAAAAATTTTGACCCACCCTTTCTCTTCTACTTTCCATCTTCTATAAATACCCATGCCTCTCTTTTCTATTCATCACTCGCATTTTCTGTTTCACACATTATAACCGCTCTCTGTAACACAAATATTCATCATCTTCTACCTCTCGAAAATTGGAATCAATCAAATCCTCAATCGGCAAAATGGCTACCACTAAGCTTATCTCATCTCTCATCGTCGATCAACTCTCTGTTGTTATGGCCAGGTAATTAATTTTGCCTTCAAATTTGAATCCTCGGTGTTGAGTATGATTTTTGGTGAAAAAACGTAGTGATTTAATCTGTTTTACGATTTTTGCATAAAATTTTGAATCCTCTGTGTTAAGAGTATAATTTTTGGTGAAAAAACGTAGTGATTTCATCTGTTTTGCGATTTCATCTGTTTTGCGATTTCTGCCTTAAATTTTGAATCCTCTGTGTTAAGAGTATGACTTTTGGTGGAAAAACGTAGTGATTTCATCTGATTTGTGATTTTCGCCTTAAATTTTGAGTCCTCTGAGTTTGAGCAATGTTTTTGGCGAAAAACCGTTGTGATTTCATCTGATTTTATGATTTGAGATCCAAAAGTTATGGAGATTCATCATCTGATGAATTTGTTTTGAATAATTTGAACAGGCGTGGATTTGCGATGGCAGCACAGGGAAGTGTATCAGGAACCGTGAGGGGAAGCGGAGTTGCAATGATGAAGAAAAGAGGTGATGAATCGAAGAAATCATCGACTCCTTGGGTTCCAGATCCAGTTACAGGCTACTACAAACCAGAGGACCAAACGAACCAGATCGATGCAGCTGATCTTCGTGAACTGCTTCTGAAGAACAAAACTCGTCGAAACTGATTAAATTTCAACGAAAAAAGTGTTCAGTAAACCAAAAGATGTGAAGGTGATCTAATTCGTTCATCTGAAACAAACCGAACTGTTGCATAATTCTGAAACTTAATTAACAACAATGAAGGAATTAACCTTGCTGGTATACATGGAATGAATATATGATCTTCCATCTGTTGTTCGACGTCACTGTTACTAAGCCATGAATGATTTTTTATTAATAAAATATTACTCTGTTAACTTATTCATGTGTTGCAATCAATATGTTTCTTCTTTCGTTTTTGTGTGTTTAAATAAAATCCTTCTTGTCTCTCCAATCACCAGATTTTCGGACCAAAATAGTCTATTTCGTCAATTAAATTCATTGTTTTTTAGTTATTTTTAATATCAAATTTCCATTTTAGCTAAAATGTGTGCAAATGTTTTATCACTTTTATGCATTTACATAAAACTTATTTTCGAATTAAAAAATAGGAAAAAATTATATAACCAAATGTGGATTTGATTGAAAAAAAATATTATTTGTGTAATACATTTGTATAAACCTTGAATGTAATGAGAATTAGAATAGCTAAAACATGAATTTGGTTGGGTAGATTGACTATTTTAATCAATTTCTTTATTTATGGGTAGTTTACCAAAGCTTACCGGTAAAAAACATCACCATTATTTCAGAGGCAGAACACAATAGGGTCATGGCCCCTGCGTTTTAACCCTTAAATACTAGATATTAAAAATATTATCAATAAATTACGTTTAGCTCAGGTGGTTATGTGTATATGGTTCTGTATATGTGGTCATAGGTTCTATTATCTTGTCAGACAGTTTTTTTTTATAATGAATTGAGTTTATCAATGAAGATGTTTTGTTGGGTTCGGCCCCCTTAATTAGAAGGCTTGTGTTCCGCCTCTGGATTATTTACCTTATCATATAACATTAATTACATGTTTTTTATCTATACTATTATATAAAACATGCTAAACGGTTAAGTTTACATTTTTAAGAGGTACAACATATCTTGAATGAGGTACAACATCTAAAGCTTTAGGATTTTACTCCAACCTCCACCTTTCTATGTAAATTTATAAATTAAATTATTATTAAAATTTAAGTTACACTTAACACCCGTATAGTTAGTTATTTAATTTATTTTATGTCCTTCACTTTTTCATTTTTCATTTTATACATTTATCATATTAACCTAAATAATTATATATGAATCATATGACAATTAAAAAATAAGTTTCTATTTTTATAAATTATTTTATTATGATCGCGTCGTCAATACCTTCAAAATGAGCCTAATATTGAATATTTTTCGATTTAATCATATTATTATATACATGAATACCTAACGAGTTATTTTTAAAAAATTTAAATTTTATGCCCTACGGTTATTTATTTAATTTTTTTTACCTTTTCATTTTACACCTTTATCTATACTATAATTAAGTTTTTAATTTCATTCTTATCCCTTACTATTTTATTTTTCATTTTACACCTCTATAATCAAATTACATTAAAAAAATATGTTTCTTTTTTTTTTACAAATTATATATGCCATTACTAGAAACGTACCCCTGCAATGCAGCGGAATTTAAATATTTCATCAACATTAATGTTAGAAGTCTCAAACTCTTTTAAAATATCAAATTATCTATAATTATGAACTTATAAATCGACATCCATCATTTTTACATTTTCGTCAAATCAAATGTGTCATAAATGTGCTACTTTGTTTTTTTTAAATTAGGATTGTGCTTGGGTTTTGTAAAAATAATGGATGCAGATTTATAAGTTTATAATGTAGATAATTTGATATTTTAAAAGAGTTCGAGATTTCTGACGTTAATGTTGATGAAATATTTAAGTTTCGCTGCGTTGCAGCGGGTACGTCTTCTAGTTACTTTTGATCAACGGCTAACTTAGGGCGAGGAACAAAGTGAAATTCTTATAAAGATTGGGGATAATAAATTAATAATAGGGAAGAAGACAAGAAGAACATTTAATTGGTTATATGACATCACTTAGAATAAATACATATATAATCAATTAGCAATAAGAATAATATGGCAGAAGACAAGGAGAACATGTAATTAAGTTATATGGCGATACTTAGACCTTGTTTGTTTTTTCATTTTAAGCTTTTAATCACCACTTATGTCTGATTCGTTTAAACATTTCATAACCATTTCATAACTGAAATCAGACTTAAGAGTTAGCACCTCTTAAAAAACAAACGCCACCTTAGAATAAATGAATGTATAATTAATTGACAATAAGTGGATGTAATGTTGGACGGTTAGGTTATAAGAGAACATTTTTAAACCACCAAATATTATATTGTGGGTGGAAATTCTTTAATTACATACCAACAAATAAAAATAATGTTAGTATCCGAATATTTGGACACTTATCATGCTGTATACTTGATGACCTAAGAATATTATCCATTGTTAATTTAACCTTACACTAATAATAAGTAATATTTAATTATTCATACCTAAATATATTGAATAAACAAAAAAAAATGGTGCCTTCAAAAGATGAAAATATGTTTAGATACCAACTTTCATGTTTATAGTCTTCACTCAACCAATAGACATATATATAATATACATATATATATAATTATATATTGCCTTATTGAATACATAACTTAGGCGTTATTTGATAAAAATAAGGTAACTTATAAATCATTTTATAGGTTACCTTATATATTGGCGAGGTATTGATTTATTGCGTTAGGTTAAGTTAAGTCTAACCAAATTTCAAAATGTTAACTGATAGTTCAATGTATTAGATTGGATGGGTTGAACATATTGACTGCTATTTGTAAAGCTCTAATTATATTTCCTAGATCATCTCAAATAGCTATGCGAAAACGTATGCTAAAACAACAGGATGTGTAATCGGAAGTAAGGGCGGGTGGAGGGTTAAGGTGGCAATGAAGGTTGAGAAAGAAGGTGGTATGAAAGAGTTGCTCGTTAGCTCGCCGAAGAAGTGAAAAAGGCCTATATATTCTATTTTTTTAGTACAAGGTAATTGGTGTGTAGTTAGAGGCATAGACCAATAAATAGATCTAAAGTTTATTTAAAATATAATGTTAAATGTTGTTGGTATTTATTCGACCATGTAAGCAGGGGCGGACCCACTCTATAGGGAGGGGAGTCTCGTGCTACCTCTCAACCGTGTTCCGTAAATGTAAAAAAAATCGCGTTTCGTAAGTTTTACATGAGGTGCACCTGCTAAACTTTTGATATTTCAAGGGTTAAAGGAGCACTGCTTTAAAAAATCTCTCGAAATCAACAAAAAACCATAAAAAAATCACTCGAAATCAACAAAAAACCATAAAAAAAATCACTCGAAATCAACCCAAAATTTTAAAAAATCTTTAGAAATCAACCGATAAACTTAAAAAAGTCACCAAACGGGGTATTCGGCTAAAAAAATCTCTCGAAATCAACCAAAAAAATATATCAAACAGCTTTATGGAAATTTGATATAATTTAAAGGTGCACTCACTTAGAAAAAAATTTGGATCCGCCATTACATGTAAATCAGTAAGAGAGACCATTAACCTAAGGTTTATTTTAAATCTTAAAATGATAATTCTAAAATTTTTGTTTCTAAAATATGAATCAATCTAACCTTGAATCCATTTTAATCCCATTTTCTTTTAAAAATTATAACAAAGCTGAACGTTTCTCAAAAAAATTTAAATATTGAATCTTTATTTTAAAAACTTTAATTATTAAACTATTATTTGAAGCCACGCATCTGCCGAGAAAGAAGAAGCGGCAACTCCACAAGTAGACAAGTTGTTGACGACCTCATAAATGAGTGCGTAGACCTTCACACACTCGATCATTGCCCTTTCAAACTCATCAGCCGCCGCCGCATACGAAAGCCGTCAAGTGGAGGCATCTGGAAAGTTCTTCCCACCTCCACCCGTGAATCACCTGAGCTGCACCTTCTTTTTGCATTTTTTTTTATTCATCATATTATTACAACTTTTTCTTTGTGTATTAATGTATATATACACAAAAATAAACTAATATAAAAAACAATATCAAGTTTTTGGTGGATTACAATTTTTTTTTTTTTTTTTACTACAGTGACTTATAAAATTACATTTTGGTTTTTAGAATGGATGGGCAAAGGGCGTGAGACGAAATAGACTTATAATGGTTTTAAAGTTTTAATTTAAAATGAATAGTTTAATATATCAATCTTTTTTTATTGACTTAATTTTGTATTGTCATATTCCTGTCTTCCTCAATATACGAAATGCACCTTAAGGGTTCCGTTATTTGAACCCATTTTTATCAAATCATATACTTGAAAAATACAGTTATTTTAATGTTGATGTGTGTAAAAATAAATTAGGTCAAGGTCGATAATAAAAAGCAGAACAACTCCACCTCCATCTGAGAAAGCATGACTGGATATCGAGTAGAATATGTACTTATTAAATAAATAAAATTAGTTCTTACGAATCACTCATAATTTTGAGGAGATGTGTAATAACCTTTTGAATTTCGTATGAACTATAATTTTATTAGTTCTTTATTTGATTTGAAAAAACATAATTAAACTTAATGATAAAAAAATATAACAACCAGTATTAGGAGCGGGTTTTAATGAAAACTCAAATTTTTATGTGAACATGAACATAAATGAGAGAGTGTGTCATATTCAGATTGAAGAATGAAGGACATTCAAAGTGAATAACGAATGTGAAGTTCATACTATTCAGACTGAAATATTGAATAACATTACATTTAGTCTGAATATTTCTCTTCATTATTCAATCTGAATATTAAACATTTAAACGTGTCGCACTATCATTTATCTTGGTATTCGCAACTAAATTTGAGTTTGCATTTGATTTTTCTCACCATTCCTATATGTATAGAAAAATAAATTTGTAAACTCTTTGTAAGCTCAAATATGTAAACTATCGATGACTTTTATCATTTGAAGTTATTGTGTCTTGTGCACGAGAATTTTATGAAGGTTATTAATTTGATGAGTGTAAAGTTTACGAATAAACATATTGATTGCAACACACAAGACTAAGTTATCAAAGTAATATTGTATTAAATCATTCATGTTTTAGTAACAATGATATCGAACAATAGATGAACGATCATATATTAATTCCATGTATACCATCAAGGTTAATTCCTCCATTGTTGCTAATTAAGTTTCAGAGTTATGCAACGGTTCGGTTGGTTTCAGATGAACGAAATAGATCACCTTCACATCTTTTGATTTACGGAACAAAATTTTCTTTGAAATTTAATCAGTTTCGACGAGTTTTATTCTTCAGAAGCAGTTCACGAAGATCAGCTGCATCGATCTGGTTTGTTTGGTCCTCTGGCTTGTAGTAGCCTGTAACTGGATCTGGAACCCAAGGAGTCGATGATTTTTTTGATTCATCACCTCCTTTCTTCATCATTGCAACTCCGCTTCCTCTCACGGTTCCTGATACACTTGCCTGTGTAGCCATCGCAAATCCACGCCTGTTGAAATTATTCAAAACAAAATCATTAGATGACGAATCTCCATAAAATTTGAATCTCAAATCACAAAAATCAGATGAAATCACAACGTTTTTTCACCGAAAATGTTACTAAAACTCAGAGGATTCAAATTTTAAGGAAAAAATCATAAAATCAGATGAAATCACAACGTTTTTTCACCGAAAATGTTACTCAAACTCAGAGGATTCAAATTTGAAGGCAAAAATCACAAAATCAGATGAAATCACTACGTTTTTTCACCGAAAATGTTACTCAAACTCAGAGGATTCAAAATTTTAAGGCAAAAATCACAAAATCAGATGAAATCACTACGTTTTTTTCACGAAAAAATCATACTCTAACACAGAGAGGCAAAAATCATAATAATCAGATGAAATCACTACGTTTCTTTCACCAAAAATCATACTCAAACACAGAGGATTCAAATTTTAATGCAAAAATTACCTGGCGATAACAACAGAGAGTTGATCGACGATGAGAGATGAGATAAGCTTAGTGGTAGCCATTTCGCCGATTGAGGATTTGATTGATTCCGATTTCCGAGAGGTAGAAGACGATGCAAACTTGTGCTTCAGAGAGCGGTTATTATGTGTGAAACTGAAACTGAAACTGAAAATGCAAGTGATGAATGGAGAAGAGAGGTGTGGGTATTTATATAGGATGGAAAGTAGAAGAGAAGGGTGGGACAAAATTTTGAAGGGGTCAATTAGGGTCTACAAATTGAACACGTCAATAATTGTTAGATTGATTTTTTTCTTTCTTTGATATTGGAAAATAAAATTTGGGGTTGTCAAATAAATATTAATATAGTCCTTTGAAAATTAATTTGTTTTTCGTATTTTTTTAGAATATAAATTACATAACAAACAAAAAATTATTTACATATTTAGTGTGACATAAGATTGAAAAATAAGTCATATGATAGACCTACAATTTTTTAAAATGGTGGTATAGTTTAACTATAAAAAAGTATATGTTTTTTCAAAAGATTTGTATAAATCTATTAGTTAGTTTTTGTCATTCCATAGAAGACACTCATTTTGAGTTCGAACTCCAAGGCCATGTTTGACAAACTAACTGATAAATTAATTGCACTCGATAAATAATGGATGATCGAGATAATAATTGATAAATTAAAAAAACTCATGTTTGATAAAAAACTAGTGTATAAGAATGTAAAATGACCAAAAAAGACATATTGAAATATAAAAATAATAATAATAATTAATATTAATGAGGGTTATAATTGAAAAAAAAATGACAATAAGCTCCCAAAACACTACTCCAACTAGCGTTTTAATAAATTTTATTTACAACGCGTACACCGAAAATAAAAATTTTATTTTTGCCAAACATAGCCCAAGTTGGGCCTTTTGGACAAAGGTAGAAACATGTACAACCATTCAAATCATGTGATAAAATTCCAATTTCACAAACTATATTATGACAGATAACAAAACAATACGGTGACATGTTTCAAAAATGTAAAATTTCTCTTTATAACAAAACCATGAAGTAGTTATCCGTATTATCATGTCATTCCATATGGGTTCTCTCTTGTATGACAAGATTAAATGGCATAAAATGCACTTATTCCATTAAGAAATGATGGAATAAATAGAAAATAGTGAGTAAGATAAATTAAATTTCAAATTAAAACAATAATTTATTTCACATTTATTTATTTTGTCTACATTACTCTTGTATGTCTAATTAAATTTTGTTCAATTCCACCCGCTTAAGTAACATTAAACGAGGTTGTTATATAAACACACATTTTTTAAATGGTTTATTCATACATGTTTTTTTGAGAAATTCATAACAAAACCATATTTAGTCTGACCCTTATTTTGATGTGTATCACAAGGTACGTGAAGATGCCTTCAGAGATTCCTAGGATAGGAATACACCTCTCATTTGCATTACGTTCGACCATTTCACCCAACAAACATAAATAGTACTACCCTCGTTGTCAGTGGAGTCGGACATACTTAGAAAAATAAAAGTTTACGTCATATACAAAATAAGAAATATGCGTTAATATTTGTTATTTGAGGTATTAGTGGAGCCCCAAGCTCCTTAAAGGTGAAATATTCAAATCAGACCAAAAAATTAAAATTATATATAACTATATATCGTATATAAATTTTATATATTTGAAAAAAGAACGTTACCTTGGATATTTATTATTTACTATTATCTCTTTGTACATTTAAGCCTATTTAATTTTTTTTAATCAGGGTTGTTAGAACATTTCCAACAGCATCTCTAAAGTTTTTTTAAAATAGAAACTTAAAAAGTCAAAATGTCTAAAAAAAAATATGTACTCATCTTCAACAGGCAGTATCTCCATTTTGGAGAAATCAACATTAATTATATTATTTAAATATTCAATAACTAACTTTTAAACATATTTATATTATTTTGAAGAAACTTTTTTATAAAATGATAACTTTTAAACATATTTTTTATAAATGATAATTTTCAAAGTGATTTTTTCATTAAACAATAAGGTTCACAAAACTTTATATAAAATTGTGATTTTTAACAAAATTTTATAAAATGATAATTTTCAATAAAATTTTTATAGAGTGTAAACTTTTAACTGATTCTTTGGGTGGGAAAATGCGATCATGAATAAAATATTAATTTATCTCTCTTGTTCATCATTTTTTGGGAAATCTCCAAATATGAAGAAAAAAACACCATTTTCATACTTTCTCCATTTTGGAGAAACTTATGGAGATGTTGTTGAAGCATAATTTTCATCCAGAATCTCTATTTTTCTCATTTTCTCCATTATGGAGATGCTCTTATACCCCTTACGCACATACCATTTATATTTCATACCACTCAACTTCTCACTCACACCACTTATATTTTATACCCCATATTTACTCACATGCCATTAATATAGGAGTTGTATGAAGAAAATCGGCCTAATTTTATTATTTTACGTGTTGTTGTGTTTTTTTTTCTATAAGAAAATAACATAAATTTAAAGGTTGTTTGGTTCAGACTGAAGAATAAAAATGAAAAAGGACATCTAATAAAAATTAGAGAATAAATTTTCATTTCCTCTTTTCTTAACCTAGAATGATAATTTTAGTTTATTAAAGAACGAACACGTTATATTGTATAGAATCAAACAACTTTTTATTATTTTCATTGACATTAATTATGACTTAATATTTAATTATTTGTAACCAAACACCCTCTTATTCCATAAAATATCTATTTTGGCGTATACTAACCAAACATCATGAGGATGTCGAACTGTGGCCTGTGGGTGGTCAGTTTAAATAAAATGAAAAAATATACCTAATTTATATTATTAATATATACATACATGTCTACAAATTGGATTCCACCCACTTTTTTTTTTCTATTATTATTTTTATATTCTAATGTCCTTCAAAAGTTTCATTTTTTCGGTATATATTCTTGATTTATTGGATACAACAAATAATTGAATTTAAATCAGACTGTTTAATAATTCCATTCGATTCGAAATAATCATATTAAATTGAATTTAAATTCGGTTTAAGATTGAATTTTATTAACTTAAAAGAGTTGAGGAAAAAACTTTTTTTCAAATATAAAGTCATATATAATTATATATATTACTGATGTCGGTCAACCTAAAAACCGTCTTTTTAATCTGGACCATTTAAATTAATCTCAATATTCAATCTTGACTGTCTAAAGTCTAAAATACTCCTGAGTTGTCTCCCACGCCTCCCCCTACCTTCGGTTTTGTCCCTCGTCGCTCCCCTCAATTGACGTCTGATATATGGGTTGGGTTCAAGTGAGACTATCGTATTTTCATGAGACTCTGAGATCAAATTTTTATACTTGAAATTTCACATTGTGAAACGAATACATATGGACATTTTTTATGTGTTTGTAAAATAAAAAATACACATAAAAATTTCACATTGTAAAACGAGTACATATAAAAAATCCACATATGAAGCGAGTGCAATCTTTAATTCAATTTAAGATTCAATTTTATTAAAAAAAAATTTGAGGAAGACCCTTTTTCCAAATATTAACTCATATATAATTTTAAATGGTAAATGATTATTTAAATAAATAGTCCACATGCTACCGAATCGTATAAAGCAGTGATAACTTTGCTCAAGTAAATAGTAGTTCGTATTTTGTTTTGTAACAAATTGTTAATTTCTATAATTTACGTCTATTTACTATTTATAACTAATTTTTAAATAAAAAATAAAAAAAATATCTTTTTCTATTCGATTCCGATTTTAAACTATATGTTCGACAAACTAAATGAAAAGTTTAAAGACGTAGCTAAATTTATTTCTGTTGTTTGTAAATTAAACATGTGTGAAACTAAATTTAAGGATTATTTAATTAAACACTATCTAGTAAGCGTTTGTTGACCACAATCAACTATCTCATTTACTTATTTGGTAAGATTATATTATAACAAAATTACATCGTATGCAACAATTTAACCAGTGAACGCTAGTCGGGAATGACTCGTCTCCCTCACTTACCGGGATAAAACTCTCAGTCTTTGTTATAGCCATTATCGGGTAAAATTATGCATCTTTACCATGTATACTAGTAAGGTAAATAACCCGATAAAAATTTACTGAGTAAACGTTTGGTAAATTGGCCCTTAAATGTATCTGGAGTTTTTGCAAGTTTGAAGTTACTTAATTACGTGGACATAATTGCTTTAAAGCAAAAAAAGGAAAGAAAAATCATAAGACCATTCAATTAAGATGTATAAATTTTATTAAATCAAGGATTATATTATATTGGAAGCAACAATGATATAAGAGATGAAGCATAGTTCAACTTTTCATTCATACGGGTTGCTATATGTTGGACATGATCACATGTCTTGGACGAACCAAATTTATCTGTATTTCATGTTCATCTCTGATTTTTTTGCTTTTGGAGTAGTTCACGAAGTTCCGCCCCTTCAACTTGTTTAATTTGGCTCTCTGGCTTGTAATATCCTGTTACTGGATCTGGAACCCATGGCGTTGATTTCTTCGATTCCTCACCTCCTTTTTTCATCATTGCAACTCCACTTCCCTTCGCACCACCGATCCCTTGTGTTGCAGTCGCAAATCCACGTCTGTTAACATTATATTCAAAACATAACCATTAGATCGTGAATTTATCTGCATAACTTTTCAATCTAAAAAAAACAAAATCAATCAAAAACCATAGATGATTCAAAATTAACATAAATTACCTGGCGAGAATGAAAGACGAGAAAAGCTTAGCAGCAGGCATTATGGAAGAAGTCGTTAGCGTGGAAAGATAGTTAGATGAAATGAGAAGAGAGATATTGGGTATTTATAGAAGAAGAAAATGAGAAATTTAAGAGTCCAATAAGGCTATGACAGTGACCTCACCCACTATCACATAATGGCAATGAAGAGTCGTTTTCTTTTTCACTTGGAACTCTTCAAGCTTCTGTCCACGCGTCTTCTGTCGACCTTCCATTCACGTTCCATCCTGCTTTTCATCACGCAAAAAAGCTTACATGTCCTTTTCATCATCGACGGTTTTTTCATCATTACTACAATAATTATATTATTTTTTAAATAGTCTTAGACATCGTCAAATACTTGAATATTCTAATAACAATATTATTTAACCGGTTTATTTTTTAACCATTTTTTAAAATCAAATAATTTTCATATAAATTTTCTTTAACAAATCCAGATGCATGAACGTAATAATTTATACAATCGAAAGGCAATAAACCAGTCGATTATAATAAAATAAGATTGGTATTGCCATTGCTTACCTATTCATTCATATGGACACAAAATCATCTTAAATATTTTCTCTAAATTGTTGTCGAATAAACATTGAACGTAGTCAATACATAATAATAACAAGTAGGGCATAAAATTATTTTATTTTTAAAAAATGTCAAAAGATGGCTCTTCAAGCATGGTTTGGAGGCACCAAGAGCTACCTTAATTATTGGTCCTATGTCCTTGCCTTATTGACCTTATAAGAACGTCTCCAACAGAAGCTTTAACAGTTAGTTTATTTTGAGATTTAAAAA
Organism: Silybum marianum; assembly: GCA_036898165.1. Lineage (NCBI taxonomy): Eukaryota > Viridiplantae > Streptophyta > Magnoliopsida > Asterales > Asteraceae > Silybum > Silybum marianum. The sequence continues at coordinate 30,069,435 of CM072541.1, read as the reverse complement.
TTAATTATGTTATTAAAATATTTCATACATTTTGTTTTCTATTAAATATTTAATTTTGAAATTTCTTTTTTGTAGAATATTGTAAAAAGGTATTTTTACCCCATGGTAATCGTTTTATCAAGGATTTCCCCGTCTTGGATAAAGGTTTCAGGGTATCTCTTACAGCAAAATACTTGTTAAAAATCTCTGTCTAATATATTTTTGAGTAATCTGTTCAAGATACTCTTATTTCACCTTCTCCCCCTTTCCTATATGTTTATCATTTTGTTTCTTATTTAGTCATCTCTATATATAGAGGATATTTTTTGTACAAACCCAACAATTAACACAAATTATATAAGGTTGAGTTCAAATGAGAATGAGGAGATATTTCAAATACAAAGCACGTCAATTCGTACAAACCGCGTGTTTCATTGTTTTTTTGAATAATTTTTTTTCATGAAAGTGTTTAATATGATGAATTTGTTTCATATAATTATTTTCTTCATGAAATTATTTTTCTTTCTACATGAAAATGAATTGTTTCATGAAACTCTCTATTTGATGAATCTTGTTTCACATATTCTTGATTCACCAACCTTCATGTATTCTTGATGAAATTTTTTCATATATTATTGACTAATCAATCCTAATAATTAAGAAAAAGTGAGAAAAAGAAATTGGTTGCATGCGGTTTGTACGAATTACGTGGTTTGTAACGGAAATCAACCCATGAGAATGAAAGTTAAACCGAGAACAGCAAGAAGGGATCTTCATTCTTGGATCAATCATAATTGAAGTTCAATACTAATTTGGTACACCTAGATGCACCAAAGCAATTCATGTGATAAGCACAACTTATGAGTGAGTGTGAAATTAAGAGTGATTAAATTACACTTCTCACTTTAACTTTTATTCTCAGAGGATCTTTCGTCAACCATTATAATCAATTAATTGAGATATTTATATAAATAATAAAAATTTATTTATTATGATTAAGATATTTATGAAATATCACCAGAATTCATTATAATGATCACCGTTTAAAACAGTAGAGATATTCATTAAAATAGATGAACAATTGAAATCGATTTATATGATTTGTATTAATTATTGACTTTACAAATGAAAACACACACACACACACACATATATATATATATATATATACTATATTATAAAACATTTAACAAAAACTCTTAAAAACCACATTTTATGCATTAAATACAATTTACTAAAACTTTATGTTAATTAACAACATATAAACATAATTAAATACAAGATATAAATCTAATTTTAAATATAAAAATCTAAAATATAATTAAAATAATCATTCAGTTCTAACCGAATACTTAATTATTTTATTTATAAAAAAATAAATTATCAAACAAAAATAAATTAATTTGTTGTTAAATTTAAATTAAATTATAATAAAAAATTGAATTAAAGGAATTATATAAAAAAATAGAACTATTAAATAGTTAATTTGATATTAAAATCGATATTTTTTTAAAAACAATTATGATATCTTTAAGTTAATATTTTATTCAAAAAAATTTAAAATATTATGTTTTTTTAAAATAATATAATAACATCATTAAAATAAAATAAAATTTTAAAATCAAGATGTATTTAGTTACATTATTATAAAATGGAAAAGAGCTTGGTCATCGAAGACGTCTAACTTTGTCAAGAGTGCCAAATAACCGTATCAACGGTTATGGCAGGTCGGATGTCTATGTGGCATGGTTGACGAGGTGGAGTCCAGCTGTGCTTCCACGTGGCATTTCTTCTTCTGCGGCGGCTGCTGTGATGATTTGGAGTTTGAAAGGGCAATAATCGAGTGTGTCGCAGAGGTGGTCAAAGGATTTGCGCAACAACTTGTCTACTTGCGTTTGCGGCTTCTTCCACATCTTTCTCTGCAGATGGGCGGCTTGGCTTCTTCAAGTTTTTGGGGAAATATTTAATTATTTGTTACCTTTTAACAATAAATTTTAAACTAATTCAGAGTTTTTTTTATTTAAAATACAAAATATTGTAGATGAAATATCATAAAACAGAAAGGAAAATAATTTTTAAATAAGAAATTTGTTATGTAAAGCTTAAAAGGATAATCGGTAAATTAATAAATAATGAATGATATATCAGTTATTTTTAATTATCTATATTGTATTATAAAATATTTTATATGAAAAAATAATAACTTTATATTCATTAAATTATGTTTATTGTTGCATGTTACTTGAAATTCAAGATTACGATTTATAAGTAAATTGTGTGTAGATATAACATATTAAAATTTCTTTTTGAATTCATGTAAATAACTGCAGATAAACATAATCAAATATAGGATCAACATCTCATTTTAAATATAAAAATTCTAAAATATAACTAGGATAAATTTTAAACAATTGTTATCTTTATAAAGAATTATATTATTAAAGTAAAAATAAATTACTTCGTTATTAAATTTAAATTAAATCATAATACAAATTTGAATTAAAAAAATTACATAAATAGTTAATTTGATACTAATGCCAAAATATCATGACTCTCTCAAAACAATATAAAATCGTATTATAACATCGACAAATAATAGCATGAAACATTAAAATCAAAATGTGTCGTGTTGCATTAAGCGAGTACCTTTCTAGTTTAGTTATAATATATATTTTAAAAATGTATAAGATGTTTGAACCACATTCTGATGATTTAAATGTACAAGTCGCACCACAAAGTGTGATTTGATAAAAATGCAAACAACACGAAGAAAATTCTAATTATATGTTGTTGTGTGGACGGTTTGTGTGATTTTATGGTTTGTGCAATTTTACGGTTTATCGTTCTATCAAAACCACAATAAACAATAAATAAAATCAAGATGGTCAACAAATAAAAAAAACTTGGTTCGTCCATGTTTGTCATGTTCATCCAGTAAGATAAATAACATTGTAATTGCTTACTGGATAAACATTTGGCAAACAGCATCTTAGTCTTATGGACGAAAATAACAATGAATTGTATAACATGTGAACGAAAACTACAATCTAAAATACGCATGAACGAAAGTCATAATTTTTAACAGACAATGAAAAACGTAATTTACTCTCTATAAGATGTATAAAAACTAAAAAAACGGTAATATATCAAAAAACAATCGATATATACGAATCGTAAACGTACAATCCAAATGAATAATTAAGAGCATCTCCAACAGATTCTCCAAAATGAAGAAAATGGAGAAAAATGAGGATTTTGAGCTAAAATGGGCTCCAACAGTTTCTTCAAAACCATATTCAAAATGGAGAAAATATGAGAGATAACACATTTTTTTCAAACATGGAAAACACCCAATAAACGATTACAAAGTGAACCACCAATAGGAACACTTAAAAACAAAATATTTGAAGAGGGAAATAATACTTTAATGGATGAAAGAAATATTTTAATATTATAATCAATGTTGGCTTTTCTAAAATAAAAAATCTGTTAGAGATGAATACAAATATTTTCAAAAAATTTAAACTTTAATTGTCTATTTTAAAGAAATTTTAGAAAATCTGTTAGAGATCTCTAATAATAATGAATAATAACCTCAATTGTTGGAGTTGGACCATATACTTTGAATTGACTCCGAATCCATTCGTCGAGATGCGGGGAAGCAACTTGAGAGATTCGTTATATGTCCTCTATAATTTCCACCCACTTGCATTACCTTAGCTTTTTTGTGTTTTAATTGATTTTTTATAATTTTTCAAAATTGAAAATTAAAGTTGAAATTTGGGGAAAAATGTCTGAACTTATTAAATAAATATATTTAATTATTTATGTTATTTTATATAATTTATTTTATTAAACTGTTTGATGAGTTTAATATTCTAACAAAATAACAAGTAAAGTTTATGTAAAATAAAATAATATAGCAAACACAATTAAATTGAAAAAACATTTTAGAGAATCTATCTATACTTCTATACTATATTATAAAGCATTTGACAAAAACTCTTAAAAACATATTATTATGCAGTTAGTACAATTGATTAAAGCATAATTACTTAAAATTTTAAAAATGGTATTATTTGGTTAATTTCCTTATTAAACCTATATTATAATTTAAAAAAAAATCTGAAATAAAGAAAGTTTACAAAATAAAATCTATTTTTTCAAAACTATTAAAATCGTATTATAACATTGATAAAGACAAAAAATAAAATACAACATTGAAATTAAAATGGATCTCGCTGCATTACGCGAGTACCCTTCTAGTATTATAATAAAATATAATTAAAATCTCTTATATGTTTAATCCATTCATTTTTAAAAATATGTTTAATTTTTTTTTATAACAGTGGATATCCACCTAGTGTTATTGTTAGTGAACCTTCATGACCACAAAAGTTTTCATAACGTCTAAATTCGAACATCAAAAATATGATATTTTTACTACATTTACCTAAGTTTTAACATGTAAATGTTCTAAATAAACCACACCTGACCGTAAAAATAAGTAATAATTGAAACCAACTAGATTTTTTTTATAATTATTTGAACAATAAAGTTGATTATCATAACTTTTTTGGTAACTAAGTTACACGATAAATACTAAAATTATTTAAGGTTTAGAGTTTAGATTATTTTATCTTGTTTTATATGTGGCTTGTGTTTTCATATTTTTTAGAAAATTGAAGAAACATAAGTTTATTCTATAGCATATTATTATTTATTGTAGCGTATACCAAACAACATGACAGATGTCGAGCTATAGTTGGTCGGCTTTAAATTTAATGAAAAAAAATCGTTAACATATATAATATATTTACATACATGTCTACAAATTGGATTCCATCCACCATTTTTTTCTACTTTTGCTTATATTCTCGTCTTTTCCAGAAGTTATTTTTTGTTATATATTTGTGCAGTGAATACAACGAATAATTGGGTTTTTTTGGTTAGGGTATCTAATTATTTGATTTGGATTCCAAATGATTAAAAAACAAATTAATTTGAATTAGAAATCACCGGATAGGTTTCAGTGAGAAGTTTAAGAAGAATCTTCACCTTTGGATGTACATTAAGATGAAAAACACCGAAATAAGATTCACTGTGATGCACCAAATCAATCCTCGTATGAAGCACAATTAATGAGTGGTTTTGAGATTAAAGGTAATCAATGATCCATATCACTTTTTATACTTGTCACTTTAACTCTACGTATCACACAATCCTGTGCCTGAAATCACTTTGATCCTTGAATGTAATTTTTTAATTAGGGAGACTTATACAGTATCAGGTTTTTCTTTCTGCATATGTTGTTTAACTTTGTTGACAAAGGGGTGGTATGAATTTGTCAAAATAAAATACAAGTCCTAGATTCGATCCTAAACCCCACACTAAGAAAGTTGTTGTGGGACCAGTTGGGATTGTCAGTAATCAACTTTTTATGCAAATCAACTTTTTTTTTCTTTAATACCGTATAACAATCTCTTCGATTCCTCGCTTCCGTTGTTCATCATTGCAACTCCACTTCCCTTGATGCCACTGGTTCCTTGTGTTGTCGTCGCAAATCCACGTCTGTTAACATTCAATATATTTAGAACATAATCATTAAATCATGAATTGGTCTTCGTAGTTTTTTTTATCTCAAACTCATAATCAAAACGAAAAAAGATTCAAAAGTAACACAAATTACTGGACGAGAATGAAAGATGAAAAAAGCTTAACGACAAGAATTGCGAAATAAGTTGTTAGTGTGAAAAGATTATTAGAGGAATGGAAAAAAACAGCTCAATGGTTGGAAGAAGAAGAATGAAGTGTCGTTTTCCTTTTTCGTTGGTAATTCGATCTTCCGTTTCTGTCGACGTGTCCTACATCGACAACCTTTCATTCACGTTCCATCATTACTCTTGGTCACATAAAAAGGTTTACGTGTCATTTATCATCGACATTTTTATTATTATTATTATTATTAATATAATAATTATTTTATTTTTTAATAAATAATTTGGACGTTGTCAAAACTTTAAATAGATTTTATAATTAAAACGTTTAACCCATTTAAATTTTAACTAGTTCCTTTTACATAAATTGTCCTTTTTTTAATATAAATCAAGTTAAGCAAATCAAGTAAGTTTGAAAATGTGTAATTTTATGATTGAAAGGCACTAAACAACTTATTGTAATAAAATAAAAATACATAATTCCTTGGACAAATATTAGTTTTGCCATGGATTCAATTTCTTTTTTACATATAGTTATTTTAATTTTTTTTACTGAATCACTTGTTTTTTTTTTCATATGAGTCAATTTTTTTTAACAGCAAAATTTTATTAAGATTAGAAAGATGTTAGAAAAACAATTACATACTAGAAATAGTCGAAAGAGGGTTTTGCAACCACCCTATCCAATTAATATTTAATTTCTTACTCCTATTGTGCACTTAGAAGTACGATTGTGTAACAATACTATCCCACAACACCGTCTTTTTAGGTTTCTTTGGTCTGAATATTGTCTCATTGCGAAATTTCCGGAGTGACCACAAAGTTGTATAGACTAACGCTTCTACGCAATCAGTTTCCCCTTTCTTCAGTCTTACATCCTGTGACAATTCCTTCCAGTTCCAGTCTGCGACATTGTTGAAGATAAGGACGTCTAAGTTCTGCCAACGCCCTAGATTCCTCCAGATATCCCGAGCCAAATGACAATAGAAGAACAAATGATTCACGGATTCAACTTTCTCCTCACAAATCGAGCCGAGAATGGAATGGACGTCGATTTCCCTTTTGACAATATTATCCTTGATAGAAATTTTATCCAGACCTAACCTCCACAGTAGAGTATTAACTTTAATAGACACCAAATTATTCCAATTTATTATTCTCTGGTCAATCTCCAAAATTTTGGAATCATTTTAATGATAACATTGAGATAACATTGAACGTAGTCAATAAATAAATAAGTAGGAAACTTAAAATTTTATTTACAAAAGATGGTCATAGGATGGCTCTTCATGGTTTGAGGGTACCAATAGCTACCTTACTCAATTATTGGTTCATGTTCTTGCCATTTTAACCCTATTTCACCTTCTCTTTTCACATAGTTTCTTGTCTTGCTTCCTCTCTAAATACCAACTTGCATACTACTCATATTTATTTATTTAATTCTTATTCTATACAACATGTTTCAAAAATAATATTCAGGAATTATATGGTAGTTTGTAAAAAGAAACTTAATGCATGTTAGTTTAGTAGCTTAATGAATTTGACAGGATGTGCATCTTATTCAGTAAGTTATACATGATTGTTTGATAATGGTTAATGATATAAAAAATGACTTAATTAAAAAGTTTATAAGGAGAAACTTTATACAAAAAAATCACAAACCTGTATCCCTTAACCAAAAAAATACGTTATTTACATCAATGAGGAAACTTACAAACAAAAACATTCACAATCTAGATAGACAGATTAATCCATACAAACAATTATATCTGTATGAGATTTAATAAAAAAACTAATCAAATAACCCATTGATGTTGCGTGGGTTATTGTTGATTTGAGCATATGTTTAAAAAGATAATTACATTACATTTTTATACAAGAAATATATATATATATATATATATATATTATTAATTTATGTGTTGCTTGTGTGTTTATATTTTTAAGAATATAAAAGACACATGTTTATTTAATAAAATATCTATTTTGGCGTATACAAAACAATGAACCATTATGACAGGTGGCGTGTATAGCTATTTTATTACGTGTCTTTAATGTGAAGTATTTTATATGAAATCCAATTTTCTTAATTAACACATATTGATACACTTTCGAAGGTTTACGTAATGGAATCTTTTGAAATTGTAATTTGTGAAATAAATTAAAATTTAAAAGGAATTGAGATGGAATTTAATCATATTTGATTATATGTTTGGTTGATAAAATTTGGAACATAATATATCAAATGAATTTGAATTTGTCTGTTTTGTTCGTTGAATATAATAGTGCCAGTGGTAGTGGGGTTGAGGCGGTAGTGGTGTCGACGGTGGTGACGACGACGACCATAGAAGTGATTATGAGAACCATCGTGGTGGATGGAACAGATTGAAGTAAATATAAGAAGAGCATAATAGTTTTTTCTTAAAAGATGAGATAAAAGAATTGGAATTTTTTTTCTGAACAACGAAAATTTTAATAAAACTAGCAGGATGCTAGAAAAGCAATTACAAGACAGAAATAGTCATTAAAGAGGTTTTACTTACAACCACTCTACCCCAATTAATATTCAACTTCTTACTCCTATTATGCACCCAAAAATACGAGTGCGTAACAACGTTGTCCAATAACACCACTTGTTCAGGTTTCTTAGCTCCAAAAGTTGTCCCATTGCGATAATTCCACAGACACCACAGAGCTGTGTGTAGATTACCGATTCTAAGCAATCTGCTTCCCCTTTCTTCAACCTCACCGTCTCCATCCAACCCTTCCAGCCTGAGACATTATTGATGGCAGGTTCCACCATAACTCTATATTTCTCCAAATGTCACGAGCCAATTGACACTCAAAGAACAGGTGATTCACGGATTCATCTTTCTGCTCGCAAATCGGGCATAGAATGGAAGGAACCTCAAATAATTGGAATTATTTGCTTAAACTCAAGGAATTTAAATTCTACCATACATGAAATTCTAATTCTTTACCAAAACTCAAATAATAAACTAAACAAAAGAATAAACTTTGGTTGATGGAATTGACATTCAAATTCCTTGAAATACCGTCAAACGAACCAAACACCACCTTTGTTCTTTAGTTTCTCTACAAATACAAAACACACACATACAAGCCGCTTATGAGATGCTTATTTAGTAAACGTTTATTGACGAGAGTTACCATCTTTATTTATTTTATCGGCTAACATTCTCAGTAATGAAAATATTAGTAAGCACTTATAAAACGAGTGAATGCAGTAAATGATTACTCAATAAACATTTAATATAAAAATCCCATAAACATATATATATATATATATATATATATAGAGAGAGAGAGAGAGAGGAAAGTTCAAATGTGAACTCATTTTTGGTTGTGAACGTGAGGACGAATCTCAGCCACTTATCCGGTCAATAAAGGCGGTTTTGACCTGGTTTCCCTCCTTTAATAATCTCCACCCTCCCATGAATCGCGTCAATCCTCCGTGATCGCGTCCACCATAACCGAAGATGTGTGGCTGAGATTCGTCCTCACGTTCACAGCCAAAATTGAGTTCACATTTGAACCTAACCCTATATATATATATATATATATATATATAGAGGAAAGTTCAAATGTGAACTCATTTTTGGTTGTAACGCGTGACGAATCTCGCCCACTTATCCGGTCAATAAAGCGGTTTTCGAGCTTTCCTCCTTTAATAATCTCCACCCTCCCATGAATCGCGTCAATCCTCCGTGATCGTGTCCACTATAACCGAAGATGTGTGGCTGAGATTCGTCCTCACGTTCACAACCAAAAATGAGTTCACATTTGAACCTAACCCTATATATATATATATATATATATATATATATATATATATATATATATATATATATATATATAGACAATAATGACAACAAATAGGGCCTAAAAATGCTTATATTTAAACAAGTGAAAAGATGGTTTTCATGGTTTAGAGGCACCAAGAGCCACCTCTTGAATTGCTGGTTCAGGTTCTTCCCCCTTTATCCTTCCCCATCTTTCTATATATTTAATTCATTTTATTTCCTATTGAAAGCCCAAATTGCATACCACTTATGCATATTCATTCATTTGTTTATTTTATAAAAAAAATACTTTTAAAGCAATATTTAAGAGTTTATATGCAAGTTTATCAATAAAAAACCCAGTGATAATGAGATACACTAATGGTTGAGTGGTAAGTTAACTATTAGATGATAAAGTAATCTTTTTTTTCCTTCTAAATAAACTACCAAATTAAATAATAATGCAAAATGATTTAAAAGGTTATATGTTGAGAAATTAACTAAACAAAACTCAAAGGCCATATTTTATTTGAAAAAAAATCATCTAGAGATTATTAAAACACTATTTGACGTAAATTTTAAAAATAATTAGCTTATAAATCAATTTATTGTTAATCAAAGATAAGTTTTTTAATAAAATCGAAAAATAATTTAGGTTATAACTAGGAGCGGATGCAAGGCATTAAAGGTTGGGGGAATGGACCCCACTCAACATGTAAGAAGAAAAAATTTACATAGGTAAAAAAAATAAAAAATATACAATATACCCTTAGTTCCCTCCAGTAAGATTTTCGAAAGGACCTCATGTTTCCGGCGATTGCCAATAAAGTTATAAAAATATTTTGAGATTAATAAAAATACGGAAAAAGTCATTCGAAATCGACAAAAACACTAAGAAAAACCCTTGAAATCAACTAAAAATCTTTAAAAACCCTTGAAATGGTGTAGTTAGGGTAAAAACGCGTCATGTGATTTTACGTGTCTTTACTCTACCTTAATTGGAACCCCACTAAGATAAAATCCTGGATCCGCCACTAGTTATAACAATCAAACATAACATTTGAAAAAAAAAATTAAAATAAAAACTAAATGTATGTGTGATTTGTGCAAGCATGTTAGATAAATAACTCATCCCCACTTGGTTTGCAGGCATGGTCGTTTCCATGTTTGGTTTTTAAAAAAAATTAAGAAATTGAAATCTTAGGATTTTAGTAAAATACCATAATTGGATTTTAAAATATCATGGGGGTAGTTTAATTTAATTGAAATTTCATCAGAATTTGTTTGCAGTATTGTTTTAAAATGTGTCAAAAATATTTGTTTTGTAGATAATGAGTTAATAAAAGATAATTTAATTATTTATAATTTGATAAGATTCATAAAAAAATTCAATTCCACACCAAAATCATATAAACGAAGTACACCAAATATTTCAAATCTTTTTCACAAAATCCATTTTTTTTATAAACTCAAACCAAATGCTCCTCCGAGCTCAGAGTATTTGTATTTACTTTAAAGCATCTTCGACATGTAGCTATGTTTTATCTCTTTCTATTCTTTCAAATTCAAATATTTCCTAATTTTTCTCTTGTTTTTTCCTTTATTTTAGAGAAGAACTTAATATAACATCGAAGTAAAAAAAAATTAAATCTTAAAAAATTCTAAAATAGAATAATTATTGGAGATGCTTTAAAGAAAAAACTTTAAGTGGAGTTCGGTTCACATAATGAAATATGTTGGAATTGGAATTGAAATGAAATATTTAATCATGTTTGACTATGCGTTTGGTTGGCATGAATTGTGATGAAATATATCCAAAGAGTTTGAATATATTTGTTTGGTTCGTTGTACATAACAATAGTGGTGGGGGTGGAGGCGGTAGTGGTGACAACGGCGGCGGTGGTGATGACGTTGGGGGGGGGGGGGTGAAGGAGATAATGTGTAATGACGGTGATGACGGTGTTGGATATAACGGCGACGATTTTGGAGGTAATGGTGACGACGATAGTGGTGGATGGGGTTGTGACGACGGTGGTTGTGTTGGTGAAGGCGACAATTTTAACAACGGTAATGTCAGTGTTGGAAGTAACGATGATAGAAGTAGTGGTGGTCACTATGTCAATGGTGGTGTAGTGGCAGCGACGATGGTGGTGACATCCATCATGGTGGGATGAAACGAAATGAAGTAAATGAGCCTATAATAGTTTTTTCTTAAAAGATGATACAAATAAATTGAATTTTCTTGCTATAAGTAACGGAATTGACATTCCATCATATGTGAAATTTGAATCCACTACCAAAACTCAAAAAATAAGCCAAACGCCGAAATGAAATTTGGTCAACGAAATTGATCATTCCAATTCATTCAGATTCCGCCAGATTTCAACGAACCAAACGTCACCTAGCTATATAACTTTTTTTTTTTTATGAAACGGGCCATAAAAATTGTTTGTGGGTTACATATCGAAGCCCAATTTTAACCTAAAGCCCAATAAAAGTAGCCCAATATGAACTGACAAATTTGACCCAGTAATCGTTTTTGAATATATTGGCCCGTATTCCAACTAGAAATTGCTTGTATACTCTCCGAGCTATTCATCAGCAACTTCGAACGGGAACGATGGCGGAGATGGCGGCCGGCGGTGAAGTTCCTCCAAATAATACCATATACATCAACAATCTCAACGAGAAAACTAAGCTTGATGGTAAATTCCTTTTTACCTGCGTTGCTAAATCGACATTTTGCCCTAGTTGCTCTTCGTTTATGTTTCTCATTTGATCAATTTATATATTTGAATGTTAATGTTTGTGTGTGTGTTTTCAAATGTTTGTGGAAATATAAGCGTGAAGTGATTAATTTTTTTTCAGAGCTGAAGAAATCGCTGCAAGCGGTTTTCTCGCAATTTGGGAAAATATTGGAGATACAAGCATTCAAAACCCTAAAGCACAAAGGACAGGCTTGGGTTGTTTTTGAGGAAGTTTCATCTGCTACCAGTGCCCTGAGACAAATGCAGGGATTCCCATTCTACGACAAACCCATGGTGTGTTGAATTCGGTTTCTAATTCTAATTCTTGTTCTTATTTATGTTATATATATATTGTGATTAGGTATTATGCTCAAGGTGGAAATTGGTATCATCTTAGGGGCTGTTTGGTTGGTTTTCCATTAAGCTGTATAGATTGGGAAGGTTTTTCATAGATGGGAGCGGCAAATTGGGAAAAAAAACTTGGTTTTCTGCACAAAGTTCCCCGTAGAGGCTTATTGAATAAGCCAATTTCTATATCATTAAGCCACTACCAAAAAGTTATGCATAGCTGACCGAATAAGTTTTGGTCCCATTGAACTCATTAAGCTACTAACAAACATGCCCTTACTCTTAGTTTGGAGCCTGCTATATTTTTCTTCTTATCATTGGATTTTAATTCTTTTCAACACCATCCAGCTTATTGCTATAAGTAACTTATTGTAATTACAAAGAAAGTGACTTTTTAGAGCCTGATTTGAGGTTTGAAAGTGGAGTTGGAGCTGGTTTAGTTCCAAAATATGAACTGATTTTAGTTCAATTACAATTCCAAGCTCAATCCTTACCATGGTGTTGGGGTTTGCAAATGTAACATCCCAGGCCAACCGTACCAGATATTGTCCACTTTGTTCACACACCGGGACTCACGGTTTTAAAACGCGTCTGATAGAGGAGTTATCCAAGTCCCTTATAAGGCAACTTCTGTTAGCTTCTGATATTAATCCCATCACATGATATAGAGAGAAAAGCACTCTTTCCATTCATTGTTTGTCAGGCTAGAAAAAGTAAAAATCTTTAGCTTTCCATTTTTTTAACTTTGCTTTTTGTATAATTTTTGTCTTTTTGGTTGTTATGAGCTCTCTTTGTAAGGCCTCTATATGTATGATATCACTATAAGTTTTTTCTTCTCTTTATACGAAATGAAAATTTTCAAGATACTCGTAGAAAACATATAATTATAGCACATATATGTATATTGATATATAGACTTGCCACCATAACCTACGACTTGAAAAACGCCGGCTTGACCTCATTGCCATGCAATTCTTAAGCAAAACGCCATTTAGAACCTTGATTATTACCTTAAGTAACATATGAAAATATGGCTAGTTGAAATCATGCACTATTTTTATAGTGATAATTTTTGTTTTGAAATATAGTTACTGCTTCAACTTATGTCTTATATCTTCTTTGGAGTCGGGACTATTCTTCTGATGTAGAAGTTGAGCATTAAAAAATTCGCAACAATAAAATAAATATATGTGATTTTAATTGAATGTCTTTTTATCTTGCTTCGTGTGTGCTTGGTCATGCCTTATGCGTTGGTATTCTATATATATATGTGTGTGTATATATATGTATGTTGAACATTTTTAATTCCTGAGTTGTTTTTTGCCTACAAAAGGTAGAAACTAGAAAGTCTAAATGTATGCAATTCATAACGAGCACTCTTTAACTGTATTCTTGAATATGTTAGTTTCAAATGTATTTATGTTTCATGTTTGTCACAAAATTATTACCCTTTCACCTGGTAATGTAACAAGAAGATGTTTCCATTTGCTTGCTTAGATGTCATGTCCAATTAGAAAGACCTTGGATTCATGTTTTCTTTGATCTTTATTAATCGTACTTGATTTAATGTTACAGAGGATACAATATGCAAAGACAAAATCAGATGTCATAGCAAAAACAGATGGCACTTTCGTCCCTCGGGAAAAAAGAAAGAGGCACGAGGAGAAAGGTAGCACTTTTGTTTCTTTAACCTGTAGGGATTTCATGAGGGTTTGAGTTTTTTAGATATCACTTTTTGGTTAAAAATAATATATGTACATATATGTATATGTCTATTTATATATAAAGAGAGGGAGGTTCAAGGGAAAACCCCCAAAAAATGAAAAACTGAGGAACACCCTGGTAACTATTCATCTGGACGGTATCCACATGTGCATACAACTATACATGTAATTGAAGCTTTTTCGGTTTTTATGCACGTGCACATGTGCATACCAGACAAATTGCTTAAAAGTTACTTGTATGCACATGTACATACGATCCAGATGAACGGTTATCAGGGTGTTTCTCAAATTTTCATTTTTTACGCTTTTCCCCTGAACCTGACCCTTTATATATGTGTGTGTGTGTGTGTATATATATATTAATATGCTGTGTACAGCTTGTATTCAAATCTGCAAAGCGAACCACAGTGTGGTTTGCCAAAAATACAAATCATAACCGCATGCAAAGTTTCTTTTTGATGTATATAATATTTATATACGGCAAATGCAACAAATAAACTCACACACCCTCCTCACCTTTGGTGAGGTTTGAACCCTTGACCTCCTAGGAGGGCAAGGGCTACGATCCTGCTAGGCCAAAGACCCTTTGGTACCGGATGCAAAGTTTTAAGCTGCATGATTTGGTGTGGGCGGTTTGTGCAGTTTGATTAACACCTCTAGCTACAGCAGAGTTTAAATTCTTAACCTATTTACTACTTAGGCTTCTAGTTGTTTCCACCTAGGCACATCTGGGTCATTTTGACCAACTGTCGATGGAAACTTAGTCTATGCTTGATGTAGACATGCACATAGAATTTTCTTAAAGACCAAAATGATTTTCCAGAATTTTGAAAAAATATTACTAGTCCATGCCACCCCACCTTCCTGATTGGCCGTGTGTTAGATCAAATACTAGTGTTATATTGATTGCAAAACAAGTGAGTTTAGCATGAAGACAGAAGGATGAATATAAGTTAAAATATTTGCATGTTTTTTCCTAACACTGTCTTTTTATATTTGTTTTAGCCATCTGTTCTTTTATGTTTTATCCTTATTACTCTCTTATTCTGGTCTTTCTTTATGCAACAGGAAGGAAACGCAAAGGACAACATGAAACAAATCAAGCATCGACTGGTCCAAATGCTGCTTATGTGGGTCCATATGGTGCTCCCCCTCAGGTAAGAACACTTAATTTTTAAAGTACATTCAATCAGATATTGTAGGACTTCTTTGTGGATCGAATAGCATCTCCAACAGTTCCTCCAAAATGGAGAAAAAGGAGATTAAAGTTATAGAGAATCATCACTACATTAATTACAAATCTTGAAAATCAAATATATTTGTCATTTAATATTAGATGTATAAACATATATTTATTTATACACACACACTATATACATGTATTAAATAAAATAAAAAATTGAATTGGGGTCGGATTAGGGGTGGGTAATGTCATCCCTGCCCCGAACCCGCTTCGGGTGTGAAAATAATAAATTCATGTCCCCACCCTGCAATCCGTTAAACCAGGGAATCTCTGCCCCTACGGTTAAAATTTCCATCTCTACTTTTAATACTCCCTCTGTCCCAAAATAAGTGTGCACAGTTAGAAATGACATATAGTTTTGGACATGCATATTTATTATACTTTTTAGTTGACCAAATGACAACTTTACCTTTAATTAATTTATTTGTCTTTACAACTCTAAATATTTGTGCATTAATTAAGGTTAGATTTGAGAATTTTAGTCATCTATTTTTGATGCTCGACGTTTATTTTGGGACAAACATAAATAGAAATGTGGAGAATTATTTTGGGATGGAGGGAGTAATATAATTCATATTGGGAATAATGGAATCTCCAAAACAGAAAAAGTGTAGGAGTATGAATATATATATATATATGATTTTGATTGTTGTTTCTCCATTAATGAGAAAGTATTGGAGAAGCTCTAATCTGCCAAAGCCTGCATGGGTGGACTTTGAATTGATGCAACTCTTTCTTGAATTGTTTTTTTTTAGATGTTTGATTGTTGAACGTATTACCCATGGATTCTAGTTTTAAATTTCTAAATTTTTTAACCAGCAGATAACAAAAAAGATTAAACACCTGAAAGTTTTAAGCCATTAGAAATGGTTTAGAGAAAATCTTATAAACCACTAACCCAGTGGAATCCGTTTACCGACTGTTTGTTTATATGGGTTTGTGTTTGATAAAATATTTGATGGCATGATTATGAAAAGTTGTATATAACCCAGTGGAATTCCTTGATAACATAGGCCTTCTCTTTGTAACCATACATTTCTAGTTTCTTTTCTGAATTGAAAAAAAAAAACTAAAATTGTTCAAGTCATAGGCTATGTTTAGCAAACTAATTTGTTGGCTGATAAGCTAGTCATGCTTGGTAAGAACTAGTTGGTAAGCCATATAACAAAGTAAAATTACGATATGTTGAAAAGAAAAAAGTCCCATGAGCTTATTGAAACCCTAATTGAAATAGCTTTTCCAAAAAGCTACCTTATAAGTCCATCTCCAACCGATGTGCTAAAGAGCTATACTGTCCTAATATAGCAACAAGTCATCTCCAACCGATGTGCTAAAGTGCTAAATAAACGTGCTAAAATGCTTCTTAGTGGGTAAAAATATCCCATGTGGAAGCACAATAAGACACTTTGATGATCATTTTAACTCGAATAAAATTTAATTTGATATCTGTTTGTCTTAATTGGTTGAAAATGTAATATTTTAAAAAGATGTAAAACTAAATACTAAATTACATGTGGAATTGGTATAATAATAAGGTATTAAAGTATAAATTCAACTAATTTACTTAAACTAATATACACAAAAAATCATTATAGATAAAATGATAAATTAATAAATATATGTCAAATATTATATATTATTTGAATTATATATATATATATATATATATATAGAGAGAGAGAGAGAGGGGAAAATTCAAATGAGAACTCAAATTTGGTTGTGAACACGAGGACAAATGAGAGCGCAACACGTGTCATATTCATACTGAATAATGAAGGGACATATTCAGACCGAATGTGGTGTTATTCAGTCTGAATAATGTACAAACTTCACCTTCAATATTCACTCCGAATGCCCTTCATTATTCAGTCTGAATATGACACATGTCCCGCTCTCATTTGTCGTCGTGTTCACAACCAAATTTGAGTTCTCGTTTGAACACGCCCCTATATATATATATAGGCATAGGATCGTGTGAGAAGAATAGGACCGTGTGAGAAGAAGAGTTAAGGTGAGAAGCTTAAGAAGAGATCTGAACCCTTGATCACTTTTAATCTCATACCCACCCATGAATTGCGTCTTAGAAGGGAGTTGATCCGGTGTATTTTGGTGCATCTCATCCAAATGTGCATTCAAGGGTAGAGATCCCTTGTTACGCTTCTCACCATAACTCTCCTTCTCACCGGAACCCAACCCTATATATATATATATATATGTTATAATTTAGCACCAATCGGTTAGAGACTATTGATGCTATTATGATAAATAGTATAAATTTGATTGCTAAAGTTTAGCAGTAAAGCTATATTTAGCACTTAAGCTACTTTATATCTTAACCAAACAAGACTCTTTGAATAAGCCCAAAAAAAGCTAGCTTAATTCTTTTCCGTTGTTGCAGTTATCACAAATACCGTATATGGGTAGTGCTAAATCCACCATACCGGAGGCCCCGGCCCCACCAAACAACATTTTGTTCATCCAAAATCTCCCTCATCAAACTTCTTCAATGATGCTTCAAATGCTATTTGGTCAACACCAAGGGTTTAAAGAAGTAAGAATGGTGGAAGCTAAACCAGGTATTGCCTTTATCGAGTATGGTGACGAAATGCAAGCAACTGTAGCCATGCATAGTCTCCAAGGGTTCAAGATAAATCCCGATAGCCCTATGTTGATTACGTATGCTAAGAAGTAAAAGTAGATGAAGATGATGAAATATACATTTGGGATTTTTAGATTCTTGATTTTGTTACATCTTTTTTATCATCAATTTGTATTGAAGTTGGGTTTGTATAACTTGAATTTGGACACATGAATGCCGTTGTTGTTCACCCGGTTAATGTCTAGGCCGTATCTTTTCGTTTTTTGAAGTATATGTATAATATATTTATATAACGCAAAAGTCGCAAACACTTTTTGAACCCTTGACCTCTAGGGAGATTAGGATTTACTACTGGTAATAATCTGCGTACTGCTGGACCGATGACCCTTTGGTTAGTAGGTTGCATCTTGCGTGTATGACAGACAATGAGTGCGAACTTGTCTTTTCACATAAAGTCACATTTTTTAAGCATATTATATTTACACACAACAAATAACCACACACACACTGTGTTGTAGGTAAGGTTTGAATCTTTGACCTCTAAAGAGGCTAGGATTTACCGGTAATTCAGATTTGGAATATTATTGTGACTCATTCATATTTTTGGGTTCATAATAGGAGTTGTAGCTTTAGCATTAATTTTGTGAGATTGCTCCAAAATTCATCCTTGCTATTTTCGTTTTGTAATTTTCTTCCAGTACCTTGCTAGTTTTAATAAAACTGTCGTTGCTCAAAAAAAATTAAAAATCAGATGCCGGACTAGTGGCAACTAGTGTTATACCCGTCCGTTGGTCGGGTTCACGACATAACTTCAAACAAATTCTAAACATCCTCAAACAAAATGACGATTTATCAATCTAAACAAATCGATAATATGATAAATGTGAGCATAAATTTATATGACAAAGGTTTTATTCTAACTCGATTGACACCCCAAATAATCTACAAAGGGAAGAGGAGGAGGATGATGGTTAGGGCAAGAGGAAGAGAAACAATGATTTATGGAGGAGGAGGAGCAACAATGAGTGATCTATGGAGGAGGTGTTTTTTTTTTTCAAGGGTAATAATGAGGGAAAAGGGTTTGCTAAATGTAAATAACACATAGGGAAAAGGGAAAAGGCTGAGCGACTAAGCTATAAATTTCAGATTAAGCCACACCCAAACAACCACTTATGGCTGAGCGAATAAGCTGTATAGGTTATACAACCCATTAAGCCACAACCGAACATCCCCTAAGTGTGGGATGGGTTGTTAAGTTTACTGACGTACATGATTGACCTTTTCAACTGACGCTTCTTTTTGATATATCACAAATTTTTCTTAACTGTTTAAGACCATATCCAACTCAACACTAAAAATATAAAAATGGAGGTTTAAAATGTTGGCCTCTATGTTTAGAGGTCAATAAAGTTGGTCTCATAAAATATATATTAGCATTTTATTTAACTTTTCTAATTATATTTATAGATTAATAACATAGTACAATAATAAATAGATATACTATTTTATCATCAAGATTATTTTTAGTGTTTTTTTATAGTGTGTGGTTGAAGTTGAGTTTTTTTTAATGTTTTCAAAGGGCCCACTAATTTTAGTGGTTGGGATGGAAATCCCCTTAAAGAAATATATTGCCGTAACTTGATTTTTAAAACTTTTAAGATCACTGTTATCAAAATATTTAAAGGCCGGTGTCTTTCTGGAAATCATCAACATTCTCTCTTGTTTTGTTTTTTATATAATGTTGAACCTAATCTATTTCAAAACTTGTGAATTAGTAGATTGATCCTAATATATTTTAGGACATCAATGGGTCTTGTTCTGACAATCTTGAATGACACTTATGTATTGCCTGGAACAATATTTAAAGTTATAGACCAGAGGATGTTGGTATGAACTTGAAGGTGAAAAAGTATTGCAGTTTGTTATGTGAAAGTTATTATGGTCAATGATAGAAATATGGCTACACCTATAGGATCAAAGTTGAATGGAGATTGACTATGAAAACTTGAAGACACATTACAGAACTATTTTCTTCTTCCTTGTACCTCCTTTCAACCTTTTTATTTTCTCACAACAGCTTAAAAATGATATATAGGTGCTAATTGGCTATGAAATCTGAATTTGGATTCAATTACAATAACTTCTACGATAATATTAAACCAAAAAATCTATAGACCAAGAAGAAATTATACCAATGGGCTCATGTCATAAGAGATTCACAAATTTTTTAACAGAAAAAAGAAACTAAAAGGACTATGCTTTGGATTTCACAAATTACAGAAAGGTGGAAGCATGTATGGATCTAGTGAGAGAGATGAGTAACTATTTGAAACTACCACCACCATACACATGAACCAACTTTTATTAGAATTTCTACAATATCAACTTAAGAGAATAAGGTAAAATGGCTTATACTCTAACTTCAAAACGTTTCTTTTCTCACATGTCAGAGAAGTATAAACAATCTTTTAGGTTATCCAGTGATATGAGTGTATGATCACTTATGCCGTAACTTCAAAACAATTAAACACATAGTATTGAACTATGAGTTAACCAAACCTTTTTACCCGATAACAATCCCAACCGTAAGCCTCTTGAAATCTTATAATCAATTTTGGTTGAGCTAAACATAAAGAAACTGTAACATACGTGACCGAGATATAAGGAAAATGGAAGCCGATATAAAAATTGACCCCTTGTTATATGCAAATATAATGGTGGTTTTTGTTGATGATAATTCCATATACAAGCAGTGCCTTTTGTATTTAACGATCTACCTTTTTTCTTGATTCAGTTGATTGAGGAGTAATAAGATCAAATGCGGTCATTATGCATGAGCTCCCTTACTAACATACCATATAATCACCTCTAATGTTTGTGATGCCAGATTGTTCATAACGCTGCATCAAAACTTGCTGACTTCCAAACAATAAGACAACTCACTTTTAAGTTTGAGACATCTCTTAAAGAAATTATGTTCATCTCCTCTGCGGATAATGTTGAAGTTCATTTTGCTACAAGGAAGAAGGTGGAGATTTTAGCAACAGCCAGGACCTGCTTTTAAATTCAGATTTTAATCTTCCTAAGGTGATGAGGTTACCTCAACTGTTTCTATGCACCATCTTTTCTGTTCCAAACAGCAGTCCTCAGACCTCTTCTGTAAGTGCAGAAGATACATGTATGGATGGTCAAAAAGCCCAATTATACACTTTTGCTGTTTCTTGTAATCAGCATTTCGTTCTACTTGCCTTTTCCACTAAACCGAAGTTTTATACCTGCAAAGACCAAGTTTTATTGTAAATCAAGAAAAAAGATTAACACAATTTCTCATCAAAAAGATCTAAAATAAAAAAGATCTAAAAATTAACGCAATTTCGAAGAGTTTTCAGGCTCAAGGGAACCATTTTTCCGAAGCAATCCTGGATGGATTTTGGAAGATTCTGAGCTTGAAAACAATGATGATGAATACATGATTGATTACCGCATTCCCAGAGTCAAACAACAACTCTGCTACAAATGTTTTTGGAAGGCCTCAACACAAAATTTGAGCATCCAGACAGCCATATAATTCAACCACCTTCCTTCTACTACCACAATAAGTATAACTTGAGTCATTGATTGATTGATTACCACATTCCGCATGGACATCATCAATTTTAACTACTTTACTGTTGTGCGTATATATGTTTTTCAAATACCGTTACCAAACCTACTGACAGATCAGCGATGAAGGTGTCCTTTGTCTCTCCTGCAAAAAATATAAATTTTCCTAAATCATACAAGAAAAGTAAAATAAGAGATCTACAGAATTCGATACTTTTCATACCTGCGGTGAGTGGAACAGAGAAACAAACATTTCTTATAGGATACGTTTTTGTCTGTGTCTTCATTTGCTACAAATTCATTGAGAGTGTCTTGAGGTATGAGTTATGACTTATGAGCAAGAGAAAACATAAAAAAAAAATCACTGAGAGTATCTTGTGGTGTTAGCAGCAGCAAACATAAAAAACATTGAAGAATAATCAATTAGAAACCATAATCCAGATTGGATAGTACCTTAAGATGCGAGTGGGGAAAATGTAGCAATGGATAAATTGAGACGGTGAACAGAGAAGTTAAGTTTGGAGATCGAGTCTTTGTGAAATCAGGTACAATCCCTTGATGTGTGAGCAACACGACCGAGACAGGAGCTTCTAGGGTTTCAAACAAAATCGAACCAAAACCTCTAAAATTCTAGTTCGTATGAGCAGATGAGATTTCGCCGGTGAATTTGGTGGTGACTGATCGGGAGAGAATGCAACGATTGAAAATGGAGGAGCTGGGAATGTGGGTTGGGGGGGGGGGGTGAAAATCATCGCACAATGGGGACTGGTATGCGATTTCGGAGGAACCGACACGGAGGTGGAATAGAGGAGATGATTCAGGCGTGGAAGAGTGAGCTGGTATTGGGGGACGGTTTTGGGCTGGGCTATAACTGTAAATTAAGGAGTTTAAACGGTCCAGATTAAATATAAACATTAATTTTGATGGCCAGATCAAAAGCACTGACCTCCATCCATATATATATATATATAATTTGGTCATATTTTTCATCATTGGTGAAGTATGAACTTTTGACCTAGCTTTTAGGGAGGTTAACATTTACTAAGATAATTCAGATACTGTTGGGCTTATGGCTGTTTGATTTGTAGGTTGCATCTTGCACATGACGAGGGTAAATTTGTCTTTTTACATAAAATATTATCATTTTTTAAAGGATACATTATTTATCTAAAACAAACAATCAGAGGCACTGCTCACTAACTACCATCGACCTACAGAAAGATTAGGATTTACCGGTAATTTGAATACAGCCGGAAGTTTAATTTTGTATATGACATGGAGGGGTGAAATTGTCTTTTCACATAAAAGGATCTTACAAAAGCATAGGTAAGCAAGATTGTTTGAGTTGTACATTTGAGGAAATTGCAAGTGTCAAAATGAAGAATCTGGTAACGTATTTAGCTGTCTGTTCACTTCACACACATACACATACAAGTCAAACGCATGCATCAAGTTAGGTTGAATTTTTTTTGTTCTCAAAAGGGTATTATTGGCATGAAACATAGAATTATTACTATGTTTCTTTTTTTACAGATTTACCATATATGAACAAGTAATTCTAAGGCACCTCAACACGCTACCCCCCCCCCCCCCCCACAACACACAACACACACACAACCTCATCAAATTTAAAATTACCCCATCACCACACTAAATACCTGATGGTAGTATGACATCATCCATAATCTAATTTATAAAGCGTGCTGTGTCTGTAAAGATTTTCGTGAAATGTCCGATAAAAGAGAGAAGGCCAGTAATGATAAAGATTTGAAAAGCTGGTTTAAAAAAAGCAATAACATACATATAGAAGCAAGCACATGAAAAACATAACCAATTTAAGGGATCTATAGTCTTAGAGTGGTTGGTTGATTTGCCATTAAGAGGCTGTGTGGATTAATCTGTTTGTATAAATCGGGAAGATTTTTGTCTGGAAGGGTTGTTTTATAGACGAAATGAGGGTGTTTCTTAATTGAGAGGGGAAGGTATGGAAAAAGCTTGACTTTCTGCATAAAGGGCCCAAATAAACTTACCCAATAAGCCATTTTTCATATATTAAACAGTCATGTATAGCTTAATGAATAAGCTAAGTCTTATTAAGCTCATCAAGCTGCTAATATACAAGTCATTAGTCTAGTTTACTAACTCTATCTCTTACCATCTACCCCTCCACCTCCCTACCGCCCGTTAATTCAAGCTACAAATAACCACAAGGATGGTATCGTCGTACCATGGTGAATAAAGTCTTTAGGGGATGATAAGATCAGCTGGGATTGAATCCTGCCATTTGCATATGCGTTTGCCTCCCACGTACACGACCACACTACCACAATGTGTATCCTATGCTGGGACTGAACTTGAATTCATAAAAAAAATTGGGGGTTATATATAAATTTTTGTACCTCTCATTTTCTTATACTGCTTTCAAACAAGATATACTGGATCACTTTAATTTAATTTTAGAAAATGTAATCAAACAAATTGTTAACAACAAGCAAAAACAAAGTAGCATGACCCCATAGCCTCAGAATGAGAGCATGTTTTTTGTCCCTATGAGATCATCATGATGCAACCCTTAAAACCTCTATAGAGCAAGTATATAAATGCAACAATATCCAAGAAGACCACCACAAAATTACACTTGTGTTCATGCTCTATGGCTCACCATATTATATTATATTTCAGATGAGTGATATCTGTTAGAGATTAGGTTACATTTTAGACGTGTAATATCTGTTGGAGATGCAGGGCACGTGCAACAGCTCAATTCCAGTGTTAATTGCACGTGCTTTTCCTCTCCAACGTAAATTACTCGTCTCATCACGCTTTTCACCACGTTTCACATGCAAGGCAATGTCGTCTATTATGATACATGTGTGATTACTAATAAATACAATATTGTTCAGTATATGAATGAACATTATTTATTTAATTATTTGTCAAATAATTGACTTGTTTTTTTGATAAATGTAAAGTGTATTATTGATTTACATGCAACAACTATGGGGAAGCTAATAGTTTTAAGCATGAGAATTTTTGGGGTCTTGAAAATAAATATAACCTTTTGATTTTACATTGTGTCATAATAATTAAAATGCTTGACATTAAGGGATATTCACAATAATAGTTATACCTGAAGAGGATACATCAAAAAATAGCCAACTTCTTGCAAACTAGCATAGAATGATCATCCATTTGCAAATTTCTTTTTCTCGCAAACCCCTTTTTGTCTGCCAATTGTGTTTTGGCAGAACAATATTAGGTTTGAACAAAACCCCATAATTTTTTACATAATATTAGGTTTTGACAGAACAAATTTATTTAATGGATCTACAAAACATAATATAAATAGAAAAGATAAATGATTTTTCAATCTTCTTTTTGTTAAAAATGATGGCTATTTGTGCTAGCTCGTAAAACTTGGCTATTTTATGATGTGTATCTGGCTGTTTTTAACCAATAATCCATTTATTAAATGTTAAAATGAAGAATAAATTATTTTTTTCGTCTTTGTGGTTTGAAAATTGCTATTTTGTCACCGTGCTTTTAAAATTTCAACTGTCATTCCTATAATCCATATAAGTTACAATTAAGTGTTGATTTTGTTCTTATAATTTATAATTTTTATTATTTGTTTACCTGATTAACAATTCTTTGCTATTTTTGTCCCACATACTTAAAGGTATGAGTTCATCTCAAATTCTTAATGATTCATATGGACTAAAATCATAATCTCATAACCATAAGGACAAAATTCATAACTTTTAACAAACCACGTGGACCAAAAAAAATGTAATTTACTCTATAGAAAACGGGCTTCTAAAATTGGGCTGGACCCGGTTTGGTTTCCAAATGGGCCCACAAAATACGAACAATAGCCTGCATTTTCGAAATTCAGTTAACCGGCGATTTGGCGTCGATCATCTTCATCCTTCCGACGATTTTAGCAAAACGATCGCCTCAATCTTCCTGTTGTTCTCATGTGATTCTGTGAAATTGGTGATTTGAGATGCTACACGAACTCCTACTGGCACTGTTAGGGTACACTGGAGACCTAATTATCGATGAGAGGGAACGCCGGCAAACCGTCGGCTTCTTACCGGAGGACTCCATTCCCGATCAATGTACCTTCAAGCTTGCTCCTGATATTTCGTTTATTCAACCCTCGGAAAGGTATTTCTAACGTTCTCCCCACATTTTTTGTTGTTTTTGCCATCGATAGGGATATTAGAGCTCACTGTCACGTTCAAATACTTTTTAGAACTAGAAATGTGAGCTGAAGGTCATTTGGATGGTTGATTTACATTCCGAATTAACGTTCTGCACAGAATAGGATGTTACAAATTGAAAGGGAAAAGGGAAAAGATCTACAACAAGCCTAGAATTGAACTACATCCTTCTGTAAACAAGGAGAGCAATGTGATAATTTACACTTTTGTAGGCTGTTGCCAATTTCTGGGCTAGGCTAAGTAATGGTTAAGAATTCTCTAGTGATGGTGATTGACTGATTTCTAAAGATAATAGTGAAGATCGCATTTATCACTGATTGAATTTAAAATTAGAGCTATTTCACCTGCTTGTATTCAGTTTTGGAATTCTGTAATGGTCTGAAGTATGGCCTTTAGAACTGAAGTACTAAACTGGCAATAGTGTGCAGCTTTATATGGAAGTCATGGTCTTTGTGTTGTTTTCATTGTTATAATACATGGTGTTGCTAATGAGATGCAGGGATATCATTGAGAATATAATTAAATTGGGGTTTTACTACCGGGAACTTGATCGATTTGCCACCAAGTCCCGGAATTTAAGCTGGATAAAGTCCGGGAATGAGTCTTCTGTATCATGTGCTTCTGAGTTGAAAGAGACAAGGAACAATCAGAGTGTTTATAGGAGGGCTATTGCAAATGGCATAGTGGAAATTCTTTCTGTTTACCGATCTGCTGTTTTGCATATTGAACAGAAGTTGCTGGCCGATTCTCTACCCATCTTGGCTACAATTACTCAAGGCCTGAATAAGGTGGAATTTTGAATTTTGTTGCATTGTAATTTAATAATTTTGGTTTTTTCTTATGCCTTTAGTCTTCTAAGTATATGTTGATTGCTTATAGTCTTCTGTTAGCACTTTTATATTCTTTGAGCTCTCATTGATGGATGGTTATTGTAGTTTCTTATTTTCTTGCCGCCTCTTTATGAGCTAATTATTGAGTTTGAGCGGGATGGTATCTATGGAGGGAAACTCCTTAATCTTCTACATAAACGATGCCATTGTGGGGTGCCAGAGCAGCAGGCATGCGTTCAACGGTAAGATATTCTTCTGGCATCTAGTTTTTGATTGGCATCCCCTACCTTTCATATTTATGTTTCTGTTATCATGAGCAAAAGGAGCTACGTATAAAAACTGGAGAGTAAATAGGATAAGTCATGAAGAATTAATCATTAACTGCATGACAGATATATAATCAAGTTGTACTTCTGGGTTACTTGACCAATTTACCCCTAATGAGTTGTTTGTATCTTTTATACATTTTGATTAGTTTATGTAATTTATTAAATTATGATAAAATTAATAGTTTTTACAACAAAATATATCATTAGAAAGTTTTCATCAAGACGCTTAAAATGTCACAATAATAAAATATCTATGTAGTTTCCTTTTTTTACTATTAATGTTTAATAAATTACATAAATTAACCAAAATAGATAAACCGTATAAATGGAATATTTTGAGGGTAGTAGAGTGAAAGTTTAAAGAGCATATAATACAATAAATAAAATCTAAAGAACGGGTAAAATGTAAAGAGAGGAGGCGTACTTGATGTTTTAGAAGAGAATTAGGTTTTATTTTGAGGGTATATTGGTAAAATATAGGTATGTTCCACCTTTTTCCATGGGGTAGGGTTGGAACACGCTTGTTATACTTTCTTCACTTTGTTTCTGTATGTTCCACATAGTCCTGCCAAACATGGAACAGTGATCCGTGTTTTATTCTGTTCTGTCCTGTCCAGTGTACCAAACTGTGATTTTTTTGCTATGTAGATGCTCAAATTGCAAATAAATATAAATCAACTTTTTCTCTTTTCATTGTGAACGTAGACTTCTTTGGCATGGACATCAGGTCATGTACAATCAACTTGCTTGTTGGATGGTATATGGGATTCTTCATGATCAATATGGAGAATTTTTCATCAGCAGGTAACATAGTTATCTTCTATAGTTATCTCACATTTATCTAGAGAGATATGATACAGTTGACACCTGTCTGAAAGAAGATGTTGGTTAATACTTTTAGGCAGCAAGAAAAAAAGTCCGAGAATGAGTTGACTCAATCCGACAATATTCAAAAGATGGCACAAATGTCTGTTAGTGATGGATCTTTAAATGATTGGTACATGGGATTCAATATCTCCTTGGTATGTCATAGTTTGCAGGGGCGGGGTTCAAATGAGAACTCAAATTTGGTTGTGAACGTGAGGACAAATGAGAGTGCGACACGTGTCATATTCAGACTGAATAATCAAATAAAATATTCAAACTGAATCTCTTGTTATTCAGTTTGAATGTAGTGTTATTCAGTCTGAATAACACTACATTCAAACTGAATAACAAGAGATTCAGTTTGAATATTTTATTCAGTCTGAATAATACTACATTCAGTCTGAATATTTTTCTTCATTATTCAGTTTGAATATGACACGTGTCGCACTCTCATTCGTCCTCACGTTCACAACCAAATTTGAGTTCTCATTTGAACTTTCCTCGTTTGTATTTAATATCTTTTATATGATCTTCAAGATTATCTTTTTCTTGATACTATACTAGAAGTTCTAATTTTCTGAAATGCATGAATCATGAATGTTGAAAATGATTTTCATCTTTGTTCATTTATATGAAAACTTCTTGATTCTAACATCTTTTTGCAGGAGATGTTACCAGAATATATTCCAGTACAGGTGGCAGAATCTATTCTTTTTGCTGGAAAAGCAATTAGGGTTCTTCGAAATCCAAGTTCTTCCTTCCGATCTGTGGATGTGTTATCTCATCAGGAAACTGGGCCACACACATTAAAAGAGTCTTTGAGGAATGAACCCTCATCAAATACAAAGTTGACAGGAGAGGAATTATTGCCACAATCTGAGGCTGATAAGATTGAATCAATGCTTAAAATTCTACAGGTTTATATCCTTTTTGACAATATCATCGTTGCCTTCTTGTTATTGCTAAGCATACTTGTATACTTCTATTTTTCAGCTTATATATATATATATATATATATATAGAGAGAGAGAGAGAGAGAGAGAGAGGAAAGTTCAAATGTGAACTCAAATTTGGTTGTGAACGTGAGGACAAATGAGAGCGCGACACGTGTCTAAAGGTAGATTATTCAGACTGAATAATCAAAGAAATATTCAGACTGAATAC
The DNA here is from genome assembly GCA_036898165.1 of Silybum marianum. NCBI lineage: Eukaryota > Viridiplantae > Streptophyta > Magnoliopsida > Asterales > Asteraceae > Silybum > Silybum marianum. The sequence continues at coordinate 30,040,256 of CM072541.1, read as the reverse complement.
AGTATTTATTCAGTCTGAATATTTCTTTGATTATTTGGTCTGAATATGACATGTGTCACGCTCTCATTTGTCCTCACGTTCACAACCAAATTTGAGTTCTCATTTGAACCCGCCCCTATATATATATAGAGAGAGAGAGAGAGGGAGGTTCAAGGGAAAATACTAAAAAAAAGAGAAAACTGAAGAACACCCTGGGAGCCCTCCATCCGGACGGTATGCTCTAATGCATACAAGCGTTTTTTTTCTATGCACCAATGCTTCTATAATTATAGAAGCATTGGTGGATAAGCACAAATGTTTCTGTAATTATAAAAGCATTGGTGTATATGCACAGATGCATGTTACAAATTACCAGTATGCACTAATGCATATAGGGTCAGGTTCAAGGAAAAACGCAAAAAAAGAGAATACTGAAGAACACCTTAGGAGCCCTCAATCTGGACGGTATGCACTAATGCATACCGGTAATTTGTAACATGCATTTGTGCATAGAAAAAAAACAGCTTCAATCGCTTGTATGCATTTGTGCATACCGTCCGGATGGAGGGTTCCTAGGGTTGTTCTTCAATTTTCTCCTTTTTAGTGTTTTCCCTTGAACCTCCCTCTCTCTCTCTCTATATATATATGTATATGTATATATATATATATTCTACTTTGGGTTGTCAATTTCATCCAAATTTTCCGTAACCTTTCTATTTCAGTAAGATGGACTTTTTTTCCGGCTGAAATTTTAGATTGTTTTTACAGGAATCATCTGAGTTCCACAAAAGATTGTTTGAAGAGGCCATTGGTTCAATCAGAGCTATTGCAGCCAATCATCTTTGGCAGGTAGAGATGTGGCATGCTTTTATCTGTCTTTATAATAGTTCCACTTCAGTCATTTATAAGTATCTAATCTAACACCTTTCATCCATACTTGTAGCTTGTAGTTGTCCGTGCTGATCTAAATGGACATTTGAAAGCCATCAAAGATTATTTTCTTCTAGCAAAAGGTGATTTCTTTCAGGTAATTGATTGCTAATTCATAACTGTTCTTTTTCTTCAGTATTTTGTGTTTTTGATACTTATGTTTGGTGCGTTCTTGGTTTTTGCTTCATGTTTCCACCTCATGTGCATTCATTTTGTGGCACATGATCCTGCCATGGAAAATTACGTATATACCCTTTGGTTTCTTATTGATGATTTTTATGCTTTTATGTAAACTTAATGAAACTTTAATTATATGCCAGAGCTTTCTTGAGGGAAGTCGTCAGTTGATGCGGTTACCGCCTCGGCAGTCAACTGCTGAAGCAGATCTTATGGTTCCGTTTCAGATGGTAATTTAGTTATGTGTTATCTATTCTCTGGAAATTGTCTTCTCTTCGGGATGAGGGTCGTATCGATATATATAATATATATATGTGGTTGTTATCAATATCAGATATCCTTCACTTTATTTGGACCATAAGCAGATTTAAAGAGAAATATGTTTGCATACTTCTAATGCAGGCCATAACGAAGACTATTAATGAGGACGATAAATATTTTTCAAGAGTGTCATTGCGGTAATATTATGCTCTCCGGCTTTTCATTAAACATAGAAGGGTGTTTGATTGGTATTCCATCAAGTTCTGTATGGACAAAGTTGTCTGTGTGGGTTAATCTTTCTGTATAGATTGAGAAGGTTTTTGTTTGGGAGGGGCACTTTCTATATCGTTAAGCCACTACCAAACAGTCATGTATAGCTGAGAGAATAAGCTGTGAGTCCCATTAAGCTCATTAAGCTGCTAACAAACAGGCCCATAGGGTTTTAATGTTATACTACATGCAGTCAAATAGTTCTATTTTTTTTTATATTTTCAGATAAATAGTTATATTAATAACTACTTCCTGCTTTTAGGGTCAATATTAGGTCTTCCAAAGTAGATGTTCCGAAGCCAACAGCTTTTGCTGATGGAGGTCCCATTGCCATATCTGATACTTCATCGGAGATGTCCCTAGATGCCTGGGACGGTATTTCCCTTGAATATTCTGTTGATTGGCCCTTGCAGTTGTTCTTTACACAAGAGGTTCTCACAAGGTATTGTTGATAAGTTATTTGTTGGCAGATAAACTAGTCATGTTTGGTAATATGTCCTCCCCCCTAAGAAGCTTACTAAAAAAGCCATTTTCTATATCATTAAGCCACTACCAAATAGTCATGTATAGCTGACCGAATAAGCTGTGAGCCTCGTTAAGCTGCTAATTAACAGATCCTTTGCATGCTCCAGGTACTGCAGGATCTTTCAGTATTTACTCCGGTTGAAGCGAACACAAATGGAATTGGAAAAATCTTGGGAATATGTAATGCATCAAGATCATTCAGATTTTGCCAAACGTCATAGTGACGCTAAAGACGGCAAAACATCTCAACAGAAACGGCAACGATTTAGACCAATGTTGCGGGTTAGAGAGCAGATGGCGTTCTTGATACAAAATCTTCAGTTCTATATACAGGTAGGATTATGTCTGAATTCTGAGTTCCATCAAGTATATTGATGATTTTAGTATCTGTTAGTAAGAGGCTGTTTGGTTGGTTTTCCATCAACTCCTGTATGTATAAAGTTGTGTGTATGGATTAATCTGACTATATAGATTAGGAAGGTTTTTGTTTGGGAGGGTTTTTCCATAGATGAAAGGTGCATGCTTTTTAATTGGCAGGGTCAGGATAGAAGAAACTTGGCTTTCTGCATAACCCCCCCCCCCCCCCCCAAAAGAAGCTCACTGAATAAGCTACTTTCTATATCATTAAGCCACTACCAAACAGTCATGTATAGCTTACCGAACAAACAGACCCTAAGGGGCTGTTTGGTTGGTTTTTCATTAAGTCCTGTATGGATAAAGTTATCTGTGTGGATTAATCTGTCTGTATAGATTGGGAATTTTTTGTTGGTAGAGCTTTTTCATAGATGGAAGAAACATGTTTTTTAATTGGGGGAGGCAGGTTTGGAAAATTTTGACTTTCTGCTTAAAGCTCCCCCCCAGAAGCTTACTGAATAAGACACTTCCTATATGATTGAGCCACTACCAAAAAGTCATGTATGGCTGACCAAATAAGTTGCGAGTCCCATTAAGCTGCTAACAACAGGCTCTAAGTCTTGTTATCAGGTGGATGTGATAGAATCGCAGTGGAACAAATTGCTGGCTCGTATAAAGGAATCGCGGGATTTTACTGATTTGGTGGGATTTCATCAAGCGTGAGTAAAATATATATAAGTTATATATCATCATGCTTTTTAAGGTCTAATTGTTATAAACATTTGCTTTTCTTTCCTGCTAAAATCTTGCTGTATGTGATGTAGATATTTGTCGGCTTTGATATCACAATCTTTCTTGGATATTGGGTCAGTCTCGAGAATATTGGATGGAATCATGAAGCTGTGCTTGCAGTTCTGCTGGAAGATTGAGAACCAAGAAACTGATGTAAGCATCGAAGAACTGGAGCAAATAACTGAGGTAATTTGACTTCCTATTCTGCATTTTTTTCTTTCGACAATTTGAATAAATAGCGACTAAACAGATTCTCCAAAATGGAGATTTTAAACCAATTTTATGCTCCAATAGATTTCCTAAACTATCTCCAAAATGGAGAAAGCAGGAAATATATAAGGTTTTATCTCCAAACATGGAGATCAGATTACCATGTGAGAGAAATATTTTTTAATATATTTCCACCAATAGGAAACTTTGAAAATAGAATATTTAGATAGGGAAATAATATTTTAATAGATGAACGAGTTGGAGATGAATGTAATTTTATTTTGTGGACTTTTGGTTCTCCATTTTGGAGAAATTTTGGGAATCTGTTGGAGATGCTCTTGGCATCGGTAGTTGTAAGTTGTAACAACCCATCTAACATTGATAGAAAATTAGAACTGAGAGCTCTTTATAACCAATAACTTCCACCATGGTCTTAATCTGATTTGGAGGTTATCGGGCTAGCGAAAACCCACGACTTGTGAAAAAGTTGTAGGGAGATATGAACTAAACCCGGAAGTTTATGAATTCTTTTTTTTTTTTTGGGTTTTGTGGACTTTGCAAAAGAAACTAGAGTGCATGAAACATAGGAAAGTAAGTAGGCTGCAAATCATATAGAAACCGTCTACAAACTAGAAACTGTGAAAACCAATTTCATGTATTGTTTCATATATGAAACAACACGTGTGAAACCAAACCCATGAAAATCAACAAAAAATCATACAATGTGTTTGATTTTAATCTATGATTCATATTGTTTAATAGGTTTTGTTCTTGTGTGTAAGTACGAGTGTGTGTTTCATGTATAAACGTAGTTTTTTGTTTTTTTTTTCACACACAAAATATTCATTGACGTTTCATCTATGAAACAACGTTGTATGGACTTTGCATGTTTTACATGCGTTGTTTCATCTATGAAACAATGCATACAAACTAGTTTTTACGGTTTCTAACTTTTAGACCGTTTTTATATAATTTGCCTCCTAGTCCTAGAGTGTGTGAACAGGCAAAAGCAGTAAAAATAGCACCGGTAAACAATATCACATCAATTTTGATCTGCTTTTAATAAGTATATAATATTTATATACAGCAAAACTCACACACACTCTTTCACCTCAATACCACGACCCTTTGGTAAAAACTGATATTCTTTGTGAATGATAGTTGCATTTCCACTATAATTGTTGGGTATGGTTGTTTTTTATACAGGAATTTAACAGCAAATCAAATTCCTTGTACACCATATTGCGTAGCACCAGGCTTTCCGGCAGTCAACGAGCCCCGTTCCTTAGGCAGTTCCTTTTGCGCCTAAACTTTAATTCCTACTATGAGGTAATAACGACCGTGAGTTTTTCTTTACGGTTATTTTTAGGGTTTTATGATAAATGCATCCTGTTATACTAATTTCCTCCTCACACCTTATCAACACCAGGCCCTTCTTTTTTACATTTTTAATGCATGATTTGACCTGATTTTGACACAAAAATGGTGTATATTAATATAACACATCTACCCCAGATTCGAATCCAGGCGCAAACAACTTGTTGCCACTGGGGAATTATCTCAGGGCTGCATGCTTTAGTAGTCTTAAAAATTGTCAGGGATTAGTCTAGGCATTTGCCTAGGATAGCCTTTCCAAAAAAAAATGGTGTATATAACAACCCCATATTCTTAAGGAAATTGACTGGAATACCCAATCCTATCAACCATTTTCACTTTTTAGCCACTTTTTAGAGATCTTCCCAAAATTACCAGTCTTTATGTAGATGCTTTGCGCATTTGCGTAGAGACCGATTTTTGGGTGAAAAAAAATCCTTACACGTGTGTAAGGATTCTTTACGCAAAAATTTGAATCCTTACGCAAAATTTCAAATCTTTACGCAAAAAAAGATTTTTTTGTTTATTTAATTTGAAAATCGAGTTTATGCAAATAAAAAAATTGGTTGAAGAAATTGGCTATTTTGGTCAATTACGCTTATTTTTATTCAAGATGTCTTAAAAACCAAGAGTTTTATTCTTTTTTGTATATGATATCAACAGGCAAATGCCCAAGGTGTTATGAATGTCATCAAACCACAACCAGCAGTCCCCGCCTTCCTACGAATGCAGCTGTAAATCTCGCTAATCCATTCGGTTAGTTGCTTTCTTCTTTTCCGTATTCGAGTTTGGGTACCAAGTTGTCCATAGATTATGGTCGGAAAAAAGTTCATTGTTTTTATTTAAAAAAAAGTATGTAGTGTTTTTTAATTGATATCTTAGAAACTCACATAAATCTTGAGAAAATAAATGACGGGAAATTTACATAAATAATCAATTTCTCAAAAGGGGTTTCACTTTTTAGTCATTTTCAGCCTTCATTTCACTTTTTAGCCAATCTTACGCAGAGGCTTATGCATATGTTTAAGGATTAGTTTTCGACCAAAAAACAAATTAATAAAATTAACTTGTTACATTTACACCTGGGATGGGCGGGGGCCGGGGGGCGACAACCGGGAGAAAGGGGGCTGCAGCAGTTGAATACACACTTAGAGACTGTTCACCAAACGCTTATAGGAAGAGTCATCATTCTCATTTACTTTATTAGGTAACATTCTCGGTCGTCAAAATTGATTATCAGCTATCGTTTTTTACCTGGTAAGCGTTTATGAGATAAGAGTTTTTTCCATCACTTACCGGATAAGATTATCGATCTTTACTATACATCTTACCGGGTAAGATTTTCGGTTCTTATCATACTCACCTTGTAAGATAATTAACATCCGATAAGTGTTTGGTTTTTACACTTTTTAATGAATGATTTTAATGTTCATAGATGTGTATATAGCATCATCCTTTATATGCCAGAAAACCAATTTTATAGTTCCATAAAACAAAATAGTAGTTGTGATTATGATTTTTATTAAACTATACTCATTGTTGATTTAAAACAAGCAACGAGTATTAAGTCATGATTATCCTATCATATGTAGCTTTTTTATGTTTCTATTTTTGTATATTGATACTTTTTGACCATAGTTTATTAATATATTTATTTCATAACTCCAATTAAATATTTCTGCCAATATTATGAATTTTCAATGCATGTATTGATTGATTATTACGTATTGGAACAATTTGGAAGTACACCTTTGTAATTTATTTTTATTTCGTTTTTTTGATTTTATTTTATGAATTTATGTGATTTTTGAAGAACGAGTAAGTCTTTTATTAGTTATACTTTTACGGATGAAGTATTTTGCCATGTTAATAGAGTTCAACAATTTGGACATATTTACGGTTGATTATAAGTCAGTTTTAATGTTTTATAAAGTCACTGCGTATTAATAAGTTATATATGTGTAATAATAAATTTTGAATTTTATATAATATATAGTAAAATTATGAATATACTAGTAATTGAAATTTTGAGAATCAGTTTCAAAAAATTGAAAAAGATATCAATAAGGGTATGAAATTGAAGATAATAAAATACCCTTTTTTATATAATTTGTTTAATGAAAAAGTCAATTATATTTAAGATGGTTTAGACTTTATTTAAATTGAGATGAATTTGTGAGTTTTCAGAACATGATATGTTCATATGGAAAGGGTAATATGAGTTTTTATTTTATAAAATAAAGATGTTATAAAATTTGAATTTTTTTTATATACGTTATTGATTTGTACATAAAGCTATAACAGTCTTGAAAATTAAAAGTTTTTAAAGATGAAACCTAAATAATTTATAATATGGTTATGATTAACCGATTATTGCTTTTAAATAAAATAATATATAGGAAAAAAAAACTAAAATTTCCAACCTACTTTCACATTTGAGGTTATCAAGTAATAAATTAATTATTAAACTTTCTAAATCTAGGTTATCAAGAAATAAATTAGTTATTAAACTTTCTAAATCGAACATTAAACTTACTAAAACAAAGAAATTCAATGGACATTTATATTTCTAACAGAAGAAATATATCATTTTTTTTATTAACATCTAACACAAAATACAATAAAAGGGAATTGTAGTCGTCACTTATTTATTTTTTAGATTTATAAAAAATAATAAGAGAAACTAATAGTCATTGTTTTTTGTAATGTTTTAAAATCCGGGTTTTTAGTTGACCCGGTGTGGTGACCGGGTCCTGGGTTAACTGGTTCAACCGGTTCAACCACCGGGTTAATCGGTTTTAATAATTCCCTTGATCCCTTATATTTTTTTCCATTTTGCTGCGTACATAAATATATATAAAGTAATAATTTGATGTCCACAAGTTACAACATTAAAAAAATACACAAACAACAAGTTTTACATCAAACCAAATACATTAAAAAACACACATAACACACATTTTTTTTTTAATTTTAATATAAAAACGGGTTAACCGGGTTTGAGAAACGAGTTTACCACCGGTTTAACCGGGTTTTTGAGAAATCCAGCCGGGTTGAAACGGGCCGGTCATATGCATTAACCAGACGTTACTTAACCCGATCACTATCCCGGATCCCGGTCCAACCCGTTCGACCAGTCAGATTAACCCGAGTTTTAAAAGATTGGTTTTTTGATACTCAAAATAAATACTTATAATATGTAATTTGTTTTTATGTTAATATATCCTTTTCATTTCGCATAGGTTGACGGTTGACCAATTGAGAGATTAGATGCGATCCTAATTTTATTTCTTCCCACCAACCCCCAAATAGATGAAAAGGGTTACAAAATATTAGGTAGAGTGGAGGAGACCTTGTTGTTCAATTAACATCCACAAATTTACCACAATGCCCCTTTTCTTGTATCTAAAAAATATAGTATTATTTTTGTTAAATATAATTTCTATATTCATTAATTAACTTTTATAAATATTGATATCTACGATCATAATTTTTTTAGTTTTGTGTTATTCAATTTTTTTTTAAGTTACTTCAAAAGAAATTGTAAGTTTTTATAAACAATTTAGTCACCTACTTAAAATTTTGTTGGATAATTCAGTTAATTTTTTTTATCTTAGATAATTTTATATTGTTTCAAAAAATATAAAACAAAATACCGATAAAAAGAGGTGAATTTACAAAACAAATATTTAAGGTATGTTTGTTAGTAGTTTAATATATTTATTTTGACTCAAATTTTTATATGAAGTTCTATGTAGAAACCCAAGTTTTTTTTTTCTTAAACATGTTCTTCTTTATAAAAAGAACACATTTTTTCCATTTATAAATAAAACATTTTCAAACAAAAACCATAGTCAATTTTATCTATATATAATAAAAAAAATCAACCAAACAACCCTTAAATATATAATTTTAAAAAAATAAATGACTTTTTAACCTATTAAAAATGCTTTTATATTTATTAGAAGATTATGAATTTAATTAAAATATTATTTAAATTTACAAATCACCCATATGTATAACAATCAAATATATAACACCATATTTTCTTTAATAAACCAATATATCATAACCCCCACCTACCCACTCCATCCCCTTCCCCTTCCTACCAACCACCCTAAAAACATACCAGCCTTCAGACACACACACACACACACACACACACAAAAACACCATAGAAAGCCGGCTTCAATTCAAACCTAACCTATTATCATCTTCAACCTTCTTCACTCGCCGGAAAAAATGGATTCCAAACCTCAAGATTCTCAAAACTCCGGCGAAAAAACACCATCCGACCACCAATCTCACCTCCCCATCATCCCTTTTACATCCATCACCCTTTCTTTCCCTCAAATCCTTCCTACCTATTTCATCTCTCCACCAAAAATCTCACCTTTTTCTCCCAAAATCCCTACAACCTTCAAAATCCCAACACAAATTTTCAATCTTTCCCTTTCCTCCACCACCCCTCCTCCCACCAAATCCCTATTGAAATCCACCGTTTCTGCTAACCCTCTTCAAAACCCATTACCTCTAAACCCTCGCCGTCCCTCCGACCCCTCCAACGCCGCCGGCCTCCGCCGTGCCTCCGTCGTCTGGTTCCGTAACGACCTTCGTGTTCAAGATAATGAATCTTTAACTTCTGCCAACAATGAGTCAATGTCTGTTTTACCACTTTACTGTTTTGATCCAAGAGATTTCGGTAAATCCTCATCTGGGTTTGATAAAACCGGCCCTCATCGTGCATCTTTCTTGATCGAATCGGTTTCGGATTTGAGAAAGAATCTTCAGGCAAGAGGGTCTGATCTAATAATCCGAATTGGTAAGCCAGAAACCATTTTGGCTGAATTGGTTAAAGAAGTTGGGGCTGAAGCAGTTTATGCTCATAGGGAAGTGTCTAATGATGAAGTTAAAAGTGAAGAAAAGATTGAAATGGGATTGAAAGATGAAGGTGTTGAGATTAAGTACTTTTGGGGGAGTACATTGTATCATATTGAAGATCTGCCATTTAAATTGGAAGAAATGCCAACAAATTATGGTGGGTTTAGAGAGAAAGTTAAGGGTTTGAAAGTGAGGAAGACAATTGAAGTTCTTGATCAATTAAAAGGGTTGCCATGTGGTGGTGATATTGAGGCTGGTGAGATTCCATCTTTGGCTGATTTGGGTCTGAATCCTTCAGCTACTATGAATCAGGTATGAATTTGATGTTATTATAGTTTGATGAATTTGGATTCTTGTTAACATATTTTTGTTGATATTATGTTAGAAATCAATCTTTTTGTTTAGTGTTTGAATAAGTGTGTTTGATTGTACGATCTTGCTGCATTTTGATGTGTTTTTGTGGAGAAAAAGGGATGATCTTTTTGTTGGTATGAATGTGGGTTCTTAAAGGTCTTTGAGTTATAAAAGTGAGTCGGTTTGTTGTTGTTTTATTGAAGTGGGGCTGTTTGGCGGTTGCTGAATGGTATGGTGCAGAATGATTAAGTGTTAAGAATGATTAAGAGGCTCTTATGATATAGTGTAAAATGAAATATAATTGTTTGGTAATTGTTCAGATGTAATCAGGGCTCTAAATGGTTAAGGGAGGTCCAGGATACAAAATGATTCAAAGGGTTTTGCAACCATTAAGAGGCATGACTTATTTTTCACAAAACAAGATTCACCTCTTAGTGATTCAGAGGCTGCCTCTTAATGGAACTGTAGGGTAATTGGTACTTGTCACTATGGGGGTAATCTTGGGAAATTGACAAAAATAGCAAATTCCATTAAAGTTATTTCACTTTTTAGCCATGTCAGTGCCCTATTTTTCCAAATAGTCAAAGTTTATGCAGAATCCTTACGCAGTATGTGTAAGGCTTATTTCTGCTAAAAAGAAAGATTTTAAAACTAAGTTTACGCTTTAAGGATTTTGCGTAAACGTTGGCTATTTGGGAAAATAGGGTCCTGACATGGCTAAAAAGTGAAACAACTTTGATGGATTGACTATTTTTGTCAATTTCCTGTCTTTTAGGCCCCTCTCTCAACACTCTCTGACAATTTGTGCTTGTCTAGCTAGTGGAGCGTGTTAGAGTCCCACATCGGCTAGACTTGAACCTAATATATATATATATATATGTGTGTGTGTGTGTGTGTGTGTGTTGGAACCTTCTTTCTTTCCTGAATATATATATATATATATAGATGAGGTTCAATTACAAACTGCAAGAAAGGTACAAACTTACAAACTCGTACAAATCAATGCAAGAATAAAATATTTCATGATTTTTTTCCCATCAAATGCTATGATGGAAGATATTATTACACGTATGTTTGTTTCACCTTGTGAAAAAATTACATGTAAAACTTTTACACTATGAAACAAATACACGTGAAACTTTTTCGTAAAAAATATATGAGAAACTTTCAACTTATGAAAACGAATACATGTGAAACTTTTACATTATGAAACAAACATATGTGTAATATTATCTTAAATAATAGCATTTGATGAAAAAAAAAGTCATGAAAAAATTTATTTTTGCATTGATTTGTACGAGTTTGTAAGTTTGTACCCTTCGTTCAGTTTGTAAATGAACCAGCCTATATATATATGTTGGAACCTTCTTTCTTTCCTGAAGGCCCGTTTTGGAGGGTAATGTAAAAAAGTTCCACATATTCTAACAACTCCCATGTCAATTATGGCCAACTTGACCTTTTTCCGTATTTTGTTGTACTTTATGGATGGTTTAACGTAGATATTGATTTTTATTTATTTATCATAAACTAACTAGTTCTTCTTTTAGCTTTAAAGTAAGATGCAGTTTGTAACTTTGTTTCACATCGATACTAAGATTTGACGAACTAATTTATCCCCAAATAGTGGATGCTTTTTAGGTATTAATGGTAGAGAGCTTAAATTCTTGTTGGCCATGGTAGTATAGCTAGCTTTTTGAAATGTTGCTTCAAGTAGCATTTCCGTAAGCTCCAGAGTCTTTTTTTCTTTCCAATTATGCCCTTAAATTTAGGTCATTTTACATTGTCATCTAGTTTATCAGTTAGTTTAGTTTTTACCAAACATGACTATTTTATTAGCTAGCTTATTTGCTAGTTTGCAAAACATAGTGTCAGGGGTTGTTTGGTTGGTTTTTCATTAAGCCATGCATGGATAAAGCTGAGTGAGTGAAATAATATGTCTGAATGGATTGTGAGGGTTTTTTTTATAGATGGAAGGAGTGTGTTTTTTTAGCCAGGAGGAACAGGTTTGGAAAAACTTGGCTTTCTGCAATCTTAACTAATAAGCCACTTTCTATATCATTAAGCCACTATCAAACAATCATGTATAACTGACCAAATAAGCTGCGAGTCTCATTAAGCTGTTAAGAAACAGACCCTTAAACTAGGAACATTATGTGTCTTGATTTAGAATATGATGTTATCATTTACTTTTGTGTAGGCTAAACCGGTTTCTAGTGGTCCACTTATCGGAGGTGAAACCGAAGCACTACAACGGCTTAAAAGGTTTGCGGCTGAATGCCAAGCCCAACCGCCAAAAGAAACAAAAGATGGAAGTAATGATAGCATTTATGGCGCAAATTTCTCTTGCAAAATCTCTCCGTGGCTTGCAATGGGATGTCTTTCTCCTCGTTCAATGTTTGACGAGTTGAAGAAATCTGCTTCTAGGTATGCCCAAATGTTCTTTTTTATTTTCATGGGATTGTTTTGTTTACTGCAAAATGCATCAAAATGTAACAAACTTTGGTTTACTTCTGATTTAATGTAAACAAGAATTTTTTTTCTCTCTATTAACTATAACAAAGTTTCAAATTTTCTTATTTTGTACCTATTTTGACCGATAACCAGTTGATCTTGTAACATCTGTCAACGTCATCAAATGCTACAAGATCAACAATTTACCGGTCAAAATGGGTAAAAATGAGATATTTAGGTATATGTAACTTGAGGCTTATTATTTTAGAAACCAGTCAAAGAGTAGAAACTCGTGGAAACCAATGTAAAAATAATTTTTTTTCATGATTTTTTTTATCAAATGCTATAATTTAAGATATTGTTTCACATATGAAATAAATATTCATATGGTGAAAACAAATACGTGTGAAACTTTCACGTTATGAGACAAACATATGCTAAACAATATCTTAAATTTGATAAAAAAGATTATAATAAAATTATTTTATATTGGTTTCCACGAGTTTCTACTCTTTGACTGGTTTCTAAATGAAGATGTCTCTATATAACTTTGAATGAGATTTTAATTAAATCCATGTCCTTCTGGCGAGCATGGTGCCATTTTTCTTTTAATAGCTCAGGAGGTCATGAATTTAATTAAAATCTTATTTAAGGTTATATACCTATATGGCCCACAAAAAATAGGAAATTTTGAAACTTTGTTACATTGATGGAATAAAAAAAAATTCTTTCTTACACTAAACTACGACAAAATTCATTGCATTTTGATGTATTTTGCCCTTCTGTTTACCTCAATATGTGTTCCGTTTGGCGTTAACAAAAAGAGTAAAATATAGAACGGTTTCCGCTGCAAAAGACGGTGGTGATGGTGGGATGAACTGGCTAATGTATGAGCTTCTATGGAGAGACTTCTTCAGGCAAGTGAATGAACTCGATTCATTTGTGTTAATTATTCGTTATATTTATCGACTTTTTTGTATTAAAAGAATAATTATTTGTCATATTTATCGACTTTTTTGTACTAAAAGAATCGGTGTGTGAATTGCAGATTCATCACGAGGAAATATAGTTCGTCGAAACAACAAAATATTGCTCCGGTTACGGCTTGTATGGCTTGAAAATGGCGGGTCTCGAATTCTTTGGTCATCCATCTCGAAAAAAATGGCTTATTTGATAAGAAATAAAGTCTTATTGCTACATATTAATGCTTTTTTGTGTCTTGATGTCTTTGCTTTTTGGTGAGTAATATTTTTTTTTTCTTGTAGAATTTTGGTTTGCATGAAATTTGAAGTCTAAATAACCCATATATTGATATGGAATGACCATTCAGAATATTTTTGTTTTGTATGCTTCGTCTCTTTCCTACGTGTAGGTATATAATCTTGAATGACTGTTAATTAAATCTACGACCTTCTGATGAATTAAAGGTAAAAGAAATCAAAGATCGTGTGCGAAAAAGAGCTAAGATGATAAATGTAAAGAAATATCCGAACCATTGATCACTTTTAATCTTATGTCCACTCATGGATTGTGCTTTAAAAAGGAATTAATCTGATGCATTTCGATTACCTTATTAGTGTTGACATTCAATTAGGATTGATGTAAAGGTGAAAATCTTTTCTTACTTTTTTCATCATGACTTCCCTTCTCATCAAAACTCTATAATCTTGATGTGAATTTAATTAAATGCATGACTGCAAAAAAATAAAAGCATCATACACAAATATACTATTTCTTCTTTCGTTTTATATACAAAAATACTTAAAAACCTATCCAAAGATCAAGAATTTAAAGAACTTTTCTTAAGACACCAAAATGAAGTTTTTGTAGGCTAACCAAGTACATCAATTGGACATTTTCTAGAAAGAAGAATTTATTTATAGGGATGACATTAGAAACATATAGAGATGCCATTAGCATCCCTAATTGAAAAACATTTTCTTAAAATGGAACCTAAATTGAAAAGGGGATGTCATATGAGCACCTTTTATGTAAAAAATTAAGTGGCTATATCTAAGAAAATTAGTAAAATAAATATATAATCTACCACATTGAAAAAAGGTCAAGTGGTAATGACTTTGGTGTTTTTTATACTTTTGTCACTTAATTAAATTCATGACCTCCCAAATTTATTTAAAAAATTATTGATTTACTTAAAATCTTAAATCATTTATGATTGAAAACCCAAAATTTAACTAAAAAATCAAACCGATTGTGTAATCGTTCAGTTTCTTGAAACACCCATATACAAACTATTCCAATTAGGAATGCACAAGATTGAAACACTCAGGGGCTGTTTGTTTAGCTCCGGATGGTACCATCCAGAGGTGCCTCTGAATCGCGCAGAGGAAGTAAAGTGTTTGGCAAAAAAAAATTGGTGCTCTGTATGGTGACAAAAGGTTCTGGATGGTAACTGATCTAACCCCTTGCAAAATGGTACAGAGGCTGGCTTCTTCCAAAGTTACCCTCAACCCTCATACGCCTCCACACTCCAAAGCACTCGATTTCTCACATCACTCGCACGACCTCCGGCAACTCCTCCGACGACTCCTTCTCCTCCAACGGCGACTCCTTCCACGACAACAGGTATGTTTATGATTTCTCACCTCCAAATCGATTTCTGATAAAGAAATCGATCGAATGGTTTCTCACCTCCAGCACCGATCAAATGATTTCTCAACCTCGAATGGTTTCTGATTTCTCACCTCCAAATCGATGTCTGACAAAGAAATCGATCAAATGGTCAGACAGATTGTTGTGATCGAAGATTGAAGCCAATAATCTGTGTTTGGGTATGATCTATTTCTTTTGGGTTTTTTAAGTCTGCAGATTTCTTTTCTAATATCTTTCCATCTTGATTTTTGATTAGCCCACTTTGATCTAATCTTCATTTGTTATTACTCCATCGTATTCATGTTTGTTTTTTCGACCACCAAGTGTTTGATAAAAGTCTTCAATGAAATTCTTTTTGCTGTTGTTGCATCTTCATGAGAAATCTCACATGAAAAATTGGAACAGACCACAAATCAAGAACATAATTAATGCTCTAACTAGGAATTTTAGGTTCAGAATGAAGAACTTGTTGGAATGTATGGTTTCATGGTGGTAATGGTTGTGGTTTTGGTGGACCTTTGTATGAATTTTTTATTTAATAAAATGGTTTGTTCTTGCTGTGCGAAAAAAAACAAGGCTTGGTAGTTAAAGGTTCGGGATTCGGTATTGGATGGATTTGTGTATTTGTTTGATTTTGAGTTCAATCTTCGAACTGGAACTTCAGTTCAACAAAAAACAATTAAAAGGGTAAAATCGTCATTTGTTCTTATTCAGACTGTCCATTCAGAGCAATTACCAAACAATCATTTTTCATTCTGCACTATATCATACAGAGCCTCTATACCATCCAGCAACTACCAAACTATTCCAATTTGAGATGCACAAAAATAGTGTCTCAAGGGCTGTTTATGGGTTGCCGAACGGTTTGATGCAAAATCATAAATAATCAAATTGATTAAGAGACTCTTAAAATATAATAAATAATAAAATATAAATGTTTGGTGATTGTTCAAAATGAAATTAAAGCGTTGGATGGTTAAAGAGAGGTCCAACATACAAAATTATTTAGAGGGGTCTTTTTTAAAGAAATTATTTAAAGGGTTATGAAACCATTAAAAGATTCACTTTTTAACGATTTGGAAGCTGCCTCTTAATGAAACTGTTAAGTTAAGAGGTAAACAAATAATCCCTTCCTAAAAGTCCTTTAGCCAAGGAAAAAAAGACTAGGTCAGGCCTTAACTTGTCCTTGGTGCATCTCTAATTCTAAATGTAAACTGTGAGCAATAAAGTTCATTCAGTTCTTGAAAACATGGAGAGAGATTGATATAATCTCCAAGTTCAAGAACTATGAAGAAAAAGAATGTAATGACCACAACTCAAATATCATCAATGGAAAACTTGCAAAATCAGATAGACCCATAATTTTACTGCAAAACAATATTTCAAAGTCTGAAGTAAAAAAGAAACTGATGTAAGAAATCCATAAAGCCAAAACCATGCCAAAAAACTACATAAAACAAGATGAATCAATCTTCCTCCTCACCCTCGTTCTCAGCAATGTTGAAGTATCGTAGCTCATAAACATTGCGGTCTTTGTTTGAAGAAATTACACGAAGCCAATCCCTCACATTGTGCTTCTTCAAGTATTTCTTTGTCAAGTATTTCAAGTACCTGCAAAAACATCAAAAGAACAAAACAATTCAATATCCAAAATTGAAAGCCCTTAATGATCATTGCTGATAAACAAGAACACAAACTAGCAAAAACAATTTGAATTTTACCCCCAAAATTACAAGAATCATGATCATAAGAACTTAATTTCATCAAATATATGTGAAGCATCTCATTAGTTGAGATTGTAGCTCCTATTTCATTGTTGTTATGGATCTTTAAATCACCTAAAATACACCCTCCCATCAAAACGATTGTTCTCTTTTTGTAGCAACAATGAGAAACTCACAATCATGAGTTCACTATCACAATCAAGGTAACTGAGATATCTCTTACTATATCAATATCATCACAATGACAATTAACAAATAAACAATTCAACAATAATGTTGCAAATTCTAACAGATATATCTTAATAAAATGGTTACTAATTTAATGAGACAAAAGAGAGAATGATTTCATTCACAAACATCATAATGTAGGTGTCTTGCATCCAATATCAAACAATCAACAATTATAAAGTGTTGATATATTCAAACCTTTTCAAACAAACGAATCTAGGTTTCATTCACAGCAGTCGATTATGCTAGTGCAGAGTATAAATTTAAACAAAATGACCAAAAACATCAGAATTATAACCTCAAAACAATTGATATCGAGTTCTAAATACAAACAGTAACACAAAATCATCACGCAATGAGCAAAATATAACAATAAACTGAAATAGAAACTGATTTTTAGTTAATTTTTGGTACCTTTTCGAGAAGTTGCTGTCGGAGGTGACGGAGATCTTGTTCTTTTCACGAGTAATAGTAACGGAATCTCCGAGATTGCCAGCTTTACCTCCAACCTTGATTCTCTCAGTAAGAAACTTCTCAAGTGATGCGATCTCCATGATCTTATCCTCAACAGGCTTTCCACAATCAATGACAAAAGTCACTGACTTCTTCTTTCCGCCCTTGGCGCCGGCACCTCCTGCTCCTCGACTCATCTTCGCTTCTCTGTGTGTTTCTCTCTACAGATTGAAACAACAAAATCAACAATCAAAATAGTTGCTAGAAACCTATAGATGCATTCAAAAGGATCACACACAGTGAAAACACGCACATAAGAATGGAAGATCGGAGGTGCATACCTGTGGTTTTCGAAGACGGCGAGCTGAAACTGGATAGGGGAAATGTGATTATAAGACTATAAGGGGGAGGAGATGCTCTCTTTTAGGGTTTTGGGTTTCTGTGAGTTGGGCTTGGGCCTATCACTGGTTGTATATTGGGCCATCAAGCCCACCATCGTCCAAGATTTCAATAAATTAATAAATAACAATTAATCGTAGTTAAAATAAATCAAAAATAAAATTATTTTTGATATTTCAATATCTATACTATATTATAAAACATTTGACAAAAATTTTAAAAACCATTTTTTATACATGTAGTATTGTTTATTGATATATATTACTTGAAATTGCAGATTACAGTTACTTATACGTAAGTACAACTTATTTAAGTTAAATTCTTAATTCGTGTAATTGACTATAGATAAACATCATTTTCAAAAACCTATAGATAAACTGATAAATATAATCAAATATAGAATAAATATTTCATTTTAAATATATAAAATCTAGAATATAATTAGGATAATCATTCACTTCTAACATGATACTTAATTATTATTTTTATAAAAAATTATATTATTAAACAACAAATAAATTATTATTTCTTTATTAAACCTAAATCGAAATATAATTAAAAAAATGAATTAAAAAAATTACATTAAAAAGAGAATTTTTAAATGAAACATTAAAAGTCATTTTCTTAAAATCAAATAAAACTATTATAACATCAATAGGGACAAAAAAAACAAAATGAAACATTAAAATCAAGATGTATCGCGCTGCATTGCGCGAGAACCCGTCTAGTTACTTATAGATTCGTGGTTTCAAACTTTCAATATGGTTCTAAAAAACGTAAAGAAAATAAGTATACATTTAACCTTATTGGTGTAAAGCTGTTAAAATAACATTTATCTCTCTTTAATACTAAGTTTTACATATTCTCTATTTACATAACATTTTAAAATAGTTGTTGAATCAAAATGAGCTTTCAAAATCAAAATCTCTATTTTATAGTAGCACTTTGTTAAAAATTGTGATTTTCGTCCTTATGGTTTAAAAATTACGGCTTTCGTCTACATGATTTGTAATTAACTATTATTTTGGTTTTTATGATTTATAATTTATTGTTACTTCAGTCATTATGGTTTACAATCATTTACTGTTTTGGTCTCTTCGAATGGCAAAACTTTAGAGAAGGTATTCGAAATTACTTTTGAATACCATGACGGCTTATGTCTCCGTTAGCATTACCAAAACAACATAATAGAGATTAGAGATACATTCTATCTTTTCGGATCCTACTATATATAAGATTTACTGCATTTATTGGTTTTATTTCCAAAATATGTTTCACGTCTCATTTACAAATCAATGATTTATGTTAAGTAACTCATTTTATTTAATGAAACGAATGTATAACATTAAAATTAAAATAAGTTCGATAGAATAAAAAAAATGATCAAAATAGAAATCCTAATTTGGTTCCATAATCTGTTAAAAACAGGAAATAAGTTCATCTTAACAAGTTACCTTCATACAAATGTCATATTTGATATAATATCATCTTAATAAAATAATTCCATAAGCTAAAGTCTATTGATAACAGTTTAATATTTTTAATAAGATTCACAATTTATTCAGTCAGCTATAAATGATTGTATGGTAGTGTTGCAATCATATAAAAAAATAGAATTTTATACAAAAAAAAAGACAATTTTTTTCCCCAAACTTGCCCCTTTCATTTAAAAATCATGTTTCTTCAATCTATGAAAAAACTCTGGCAAACAAAAACAACCGACATATTAATCCATACAAACTCCTCAATTTATACTTTAAATAAAGAGTTACCCCATATGATTACCCATCAATTGAAAAGAAAAGAAGTAGAATAAAACCATTAAAAAGCAATTACAGTATCATAAAAATAATAAACTCTAGAAAGGTTTTTAACTTGTTATCCATAAATAACTCATACATCCAAAGACCTCCACATTAGATTTTGCAACTTTCTTAAGCTTCCAACCACAAACAAGAGATATCCAGAGCTTGCTTGCTGCAGTTTTGTGGGAAATTTAGTATTACTATTACTCCAGTTATCATATATATATATATATACACACACACACACACACACACACGCACAAAGGACCGTGTGAGAATAGGAGTTAAAATGAGAAGGGATCTGGACCCTTAAATCATTTTTTATCTCACCCTCACCCCATGAATTGCGCTTCTCCCAGGAAATGATCTGCTGCATCTCATTAGCCTTTGATCTTTGATTAGGATTGATCCAAGGGTGGAGATCCCTTCTCACCATAACTTCCATTCTCACCGGAACCCAACCATATATATATATATATATATATACTCATATTATAAAGCATTGGGACGCTTAAATAATAAGGCTAAATATCATGAGAAGATAACAAGATTCGTATGTGAAACATTGAAGAAATCCATTTGAAGCTGCATATGTGAACCCGTACGAATAATCTGTAACGTTGGTTCACATACGCATCTTCCAAATAGATTTTTTCGGATAATATTCACATATGATCATTGCCTTCTTACTTTCGCACCGTATTTAGCTTTCTTACTTGAACCAGCCCCTTATAAAAGCATTCAGATAAAAGTCTTTAAAAAAACAACTTATTAAGCTGGAAGACTAGATACATACAGACTCATACCTCTCACTTGGGATTTCTCAGTACAATGATGACGGAATCCCCTCGAAGAAACATCTTGCTGATGAATCTATCTTTGTTAACCGGAAGAGCCTTCTTCTTTCCTTTCCCTGTTTTCGGCACCTGATATACAAATATATATATTATAAATAAAATATACATATATATATATATATATACATACAACTTTGTTTTGTTTTGTTTTGTTTTGCTTATGGAAAACACTAACCTCTGTCCACATCTCTCTAACATTTTCGAGCACCATGTTACAGTGTCGATCAAAAGCTCTCACACGTCCTAAAAGCTTTTTATTGTTCCTGCAGTTGATGAGCACCTGGATGTGCAACAAATTGACAAAAATTGTCGTCCATAAGACCAAGGTCGCTCAAAAAGTCGATTCGACCTAATTTCAGGTGTTACGGTGCGTTTGTTCCACGTTTGACAGGACTTTTATGTGGAACAGAACTATATTTTACCAATATAACCTCAAAATAAAACATAATTCTCTTCTAAAACATCAAATACGCCTCCCTCTTTATATCTTATTCATTCTTTAAATTTTATTTATCGTATTTTATGTTCTTAAAACTTTCACTTTACTGCCCTCAAAATATTATTTTTGTACGGTTTCTATATTTTGGTTAATTTATGCAATTTATTAAATATTAATAATAATAAATAATATAAAAATTGTATAAAATAAAAATTGGAAACTACATAAACCTTTTATTTTTGTGTCGTTTTAATCGTCTTGACGAAACCTTTCTATTGATACATTTTGCTATAAAAATATTTAATTTATTTTAATTTAATAAATCACATAAATTAATCAAACTATAGAAACAACTAATTACATCGTGTCACTCAACTCTGTTTGTGCCTATTAGCTTCAAATGGTGAGAAAGATCTATTACCTGTGTGTTATTTTTGACACTCATCATCAAGACAGATAGGGGGCCAGTGTTGAACTCCTCTTCCTCATTTTTGGTCTGCTGCCAAATTTCATACAAACATTATATTTTTAAGTGAACTTTTTTCCAAAACAAAAAAGAAACAATTTACATTATAATTTTAAGGTAAAAAATCTAAAAACAAATACATACTACAAACAAATGTTTCAAAATGCATATTCAAAAAGTAATAATTTCCAAACACCTTTACATGCTACGCCGTGGAACATGAACGGATGAACCTGAAGTATGTGCCTATACGGGAAGTGTTGTTTTCATTTATGAAAAAGTTATGCCTGGATATATACGTCTGTATAGATACGGGTTCTGTAGATCTGGAATAAATGATAAATAAATAGTTGTTGTTTGTTAACTAAGTTTCGTTAGAACGTGGAGGCCTGTATGGTATGAGAGGGGTAAGATGATAAAAAGATGGTCTTAATGGGGAAAGCATAACCACAAATCCACAATGACTTGCTATTAAGTCACTGATTTATTGATCAAGTCCCAAACAAACACTCATATATGGCTTGGAATAAGCCATCCAGCCATTTAAATTCTAATCAGACTTTATGAAACGGCAAACAGGGCACATATGGAAAGAACAGTTAATCCCCCATATCATCCCCACACCTCTCCTACCCCATATGCAGCCCGCACCTTGAATGCCTGAACCAGATTTGTCTCAACCCCGGCCCGTTTTTAGTTTTAGTAAATTTTAACAAAACTATGCAATTCATACAGCTTGTAAAATAAAGTTAAATACCCACCCCATTGCCGTCCCTGAAGAAAAGCACCAGTTTTTCTCTTATTTCACATGCCATATACTAGATATTTCCACACAATGTCCCATTTGCTAGAAAAAGTTCACTGTTATAGTATGTGATACAAGACTCACCAACTGTGGCTCAGATTATGAGTGACTACAAGAAAATGATGCTATACAACGTAGATATTTGTGCAATTCTCTTTAATTGGAGGATAATTTGATCTCTATGAAGTACGAACAACAAAAGGCTAAGAAAACCACACGAACAAAGAACTAACGAGCGTAAACTGTTCGATAAAAAAAAGGAACTTACTGGTCCATCTTCCTCCATTGGTCGACTGCAAAAATAAGTAACAAAAAGATGGCATCGTGAATAAAACCCCCAAAACAGAAGCAAAATTTTAACCATCTAGGGTTTAATTAAACGCGAATTACTAAGAAATTGACAATTAGATTACCTCATATTCGATTTGCGAGTAAGACTGAGGGAGTACTACCTGAAAGTACAAAATTTGAAATCGAGAATCAAATTAGGGTTTAAGGCCGTTGAGATAAAACCCTAGCTAATGGAAAATGTAGTGGTAAAGGGAGTTAACAATCTGCATCAATGGAAGCAAATGCTAATAACGCAAATCAAAGATAGAATTGAATGATTTGATCGACGACGTACCTATCTGCGACGGCGGGAAGACGGTGGAGTAGAGCTTAGAGGGAGTCTGCTAAACGATGAAGACGGAAGAGAAACGACGGAGGCGGGTTTATGAGCCCTAAACCTTTTTTGCATCCGGGTCATTTCCAAAACCGCATCTGGAAGGCACGTGACTCTTGAGAAAAATTGACCAAAATAACCGATCTTTCCTCCTGTTAAATTCTCAATTTAAGCATGTTTTATGCGAGGGTTAGGTTACGATGAGAAAATCAGTTGTGGTGAGAAACGTCGAAAGAGATCTAGATTTTTGGATTAATCTTAATTGAAGATCGACTCTAATTAGATGGATTTGATCAATTCTTGTAAGGAGCCCAATTCATAGGTGAGTGTGAGATTGTGGCCTTGTTTTATTTTCCCTTTTCGGCTCTCAATTACCTCTTTTGTTTGAACCGGTCAGAAATTTTCATTCAAATTGTTTGTTTTTCTATTATTTTCAGATTTCATACTTCAGCACCTCTTAAAAAACAAACGTCATCTAAAAATGATCAACAATCTAGACGTTAACTCTTTTTATCACACGATCGTCCGTTTTTTATGCAAACGTTATGTAGAGCCTATTTTCAAATAAATAAATAAAAATATACAAATTTGCGTAAAGAATTTATGTAATTTTTTTAAAACTGAAAATAAGTTTTATATAAATGTGTAATGTATTTGTGTAAACTTTTGTTAAAATGGAAATTCAATGTAAAAAGTGGCTAAAAGATTAATTTGATCGAGAAGATTGATTTTTTTGTTTAATTTCCCACCGTTTATGGTATTTTTTATAAATAATTAAATAATTAAATGATATATTTAGAGTAAATTATGCTATTAGTTCTTGTGGTCATCTATTGAATGGGGAATTTGATTTAAATTTGTCGAAATTTGATATTTTCATTTCATCCCTACATTGAAATCACGATTTTTCATCGATGTAATATAATTTATTGTTGTTTTTATCTTTTTTGTTTTATCATTCGTTACTATTTTCATCTTTCATATTTAAAAATAGGAGTTAACCTGACGAAAATAGCAATAAATTATAAAAACCACAATTTCAATAACATGTAGACGAAAGTCGCAAATTTGAACACATTATAAGGACGAAAAAACATAATTTACTCTTATAAACTCAATACCCGACCAATTGAGGTACTGCCAAAAAAGGTCATTTGAAAATTTGTTTTATATATAATGTCAAATTTAGAGGGTTGGGTTCCGGTGAGAAGGAGAGTTATTGCGAAAAGCGTAAGAAGAGATTTCCATCCTTGGATACACATTAGGATGAGATGCACCGAGATTAAGTGTATCGAGATGTACCAGGTCAACTCCCTTGTAAGACGCAATTCATGGGTGGATATGTGATTAAAAATGATCAATGACTCGGATCTCTTCTTACGTTTTTCACCTTAACTTTACTTTTAGTATAATCTATGCCCAAATCCACAAAGATTATAGATATTTGTTTGAACTAGTGAATAAAAGATAAATTCTTTTAATACTAATAGTCATCATATCAGAATTTTAGCAATTGGAAATCATTATTTCTTTATTGATCTTGCGGTGAAATTTTTGAAATCGTGCTTTTCAAATTTTCGCTAAATGTTATTACTATTTGTTTGATTAATATATAGGGTCGTTTTGTCGATAAAAGTCACTACTTTCGTGTATCTTATCAGGTAACATTATCGGTCATTAAAATAGATTGTTTGTAAATATCTTTTAACCAATAAACGCTTATCGGATAAAAGTCTTTTCCTTCGGTTACCGAATAAAAATTCTCGATCTTTGCTATGGTTTTTACTGGATAAGATTCCCGGTCCTTGTCATGTTTACTCGAGAAGGTAAGTCACACCCAGTAATGCTTATCTGGTAAGCACCTGGTAAACGATCCCATATTTGATGCAAGGCTTTATGTGAAAATTGTTTTGCTTTGCTGCAACCTCGTACATGACAATTATACAATTTTTTAGTTAGAGCTTAATGAAAAAATGGGCTACATATCCTTTGACAAAAAAATGGGCTCTCCTCTCCATATCATAACTTGAGAGATAAAAATAGTCATTTTTGTTATTTAAACAATTTATTTAAAAATCACACGAAACAACAATTTTTCCATATCCATACACACAAATAGCTTAATACATACACAATTGAATCCTTATAGACATCTTAATAAACACACATAACACCCCTCTCCAGGCTGACTGAATAAGCCTTTAGCTATCCGATTAAGCCACAACCGAACAAGTTTGTATGGCTTATCGAATAAGCTATACAGCCCATTAAACCACAACCGAACAACCCCTTAGACACACAAAATTCCCCACGATGTAGTCGGATCCAAAGAGTCGATACCATGAAATAACATAAAAAACAACAAATAACAAAGATGGAAGACATTGACACAATAGTTTCATTTCACTTTACCATGGCTTCTTTATCTCATCCATAGATGCCAATTATAACCCAACATTTTTATGAACAATTCTTTATTCTAAAGAGGGCAAGACAGAAAAAGATAAAAGATTTTTGCCAAAAGGGCATAATAGTCAAATGGGTCATCTTCATTCTTCACCTATGGGCCATCTGAAGCAAGTTTAGCCACAAGAGCAAGAGCATTACTAGTGAAATAACTCACTCTTGTAACCTTACTTTCCAACAACTTAATTTGTTTCCCATTTTGCCCCCCTCCAAACCCATCTAAACAAGTATCTTCATCAGTAAGTGCACTACTTATCCAAGTAGTTATATCCTCCATCTGGGTATCAAATATCTCATCACTAAGTTTTCTAAGTACCCCTAAAGATTTATGCAAATTATCAAGTGTATCTTGAAACACATCCACACAATCGTAAAGCGCTATTCGGTTTCTTCCCTTCAAGCAATTCTTCCTCTTAAGTGCAACCAAGTATCGGGTCGCATTTTTGGTTTCGCCAATGGTCACGGAAACCCCAGCCCGGGCCCACTTACTAGGATCTTTCTTAGCGGTATTCGAAAAAGAAGAAAGGGAGTGAATGCATAGATCTTGATATCGTGTAACACTACAAGCATCTATAACATAACTATCATCTCTTCCCGATGCCCATGAGCATGATGGTGGTATTAGCCATGATAGTAACACAAATGTTACCAAAAAAACCGCCATTAAAGAGAAGAAAACTTGAACGAAATATGGAGTTGAAAAGATGAACTTGGAAATGTAAAGATTTATATAAAGAAAAAAAGGGTTTTGGATGAGGTGGAAAGTGTTAAAAAAAACTACTTTTTTGTGTTTGCTAGCTATAGAAACAAGAAGAGGATGAGGGTAATAAAGAGGGTAACCTGAAAGAGAGGACCTTTTGTATGATCATGTGAAATGAGGTGGGTCCCCTTTCATGAATTTTGAAAGATAAGTATTTGTTGGGATTCTTCTTCTTCTTCTTCATCTACCATATTTTCTTCTTGCCTTATGTTGAAGGAAGTACATAAAAAGGTGAGCAAGTAGGTGCTTTGATCCACATCAAGCCAGACTGCATCATGGCAAGGAGACCTGTTCACGAGAAAACGGATAGAAAACATTAAATTGGACCACTTTTGTGAGATTATATACAGATACAACTGTAGCTCTAAATTTAAAGCTCGATTACAAACATGGCAAATAGATTATATATATATATATATACACTGGTTATATATAAGCACAAACAACACACATGCGTTTTATATATACTTACTTAATACACACATAGACAACACACATGCGTTTTATATATACTTACTTAATACACACATTGTTATATGTAAAAACATGGGTTATATACATATTATTATATACATACTCAACACACACATTATATACATACTGGTTATATATAGACAAACAACACACCTAGGTTTTATATATACATACTTAATAAACACATACACAGTACACATTATTATATATACACACATGGGTTTAATATATATATATATACCTACCAAGTACATAGATACACAACAAACCCTCACGGCTTACGAGTTGGGATAATGTGAGAACAACCCCTTTTCGTGAGAAAGTGAAAACACTTCTGAGCCTTTGGATGAGTTGTTTTTTTATCTAATGGCTAAAAAATGTGGACCTTCAACAACTTTCATCAGTTCATCTGATGGCTCACAAAAATCATGGACCTTCATCAACCTTCACCGCCATCTTCATTTTAATCTGTAGCCATCTTCAAGAACTTTTACATACCTTCAATCATCTTCACACACATGAATGTTAAAGTTTCAATCATAAAGATAAATGAACGTAAATGAATGTAGATGAAGGTTTGTGAACGTAAAACATAGTAGTCAATAGTTTATCAATTCCAATTGCAACAATGCAAATGATTTAGGAGTTTGTTGGTTACAAATCCAAGGACCGTAGAGGAAAAGCAGCTAAAGATATAGTTATATAAGTTCATGGAAAAGAAAACCTCAAATTATAACGAATTTTAGTCTCAAAAATATGAGCACAGTATCACATGAAAATAGATAAAGAAACAAAGAAGCCCTTAGATGGGTGCCTTTTCATCACTAGCTTTCTGTATTTTTTTCATCAGGCTGATTTTTTAAGAATTTCTTCAGAAGGGATTTCAAGTGTAGCTCCTGCATGGTCCATGCTCGCCTTCACTTCTGCAGTAACAAACAAGAAGATTAAAAATAAAGAAGTAGACCAGTTGACACTGTAAACTACAGATCCATCATTAACATCCCATAACAAGTACAATAGGGTTGCCCCTAAAACAATATAAGAAGAAAAACTTAGGGGCTGTTTGGCGTTTGCTGAATGGTTTGGTGCAGAATGGTTAAGAGACTCTTATGATATAGTGCAAAATGAAATATAATTGTTTGATAAATGTTCGACAATTGTTCAGGGTGTAATTAGAGCTCTTAATGGTTAAGGGAGGTCCAGGATACAAAATGATTCAAAGGGTTTGGAACCATTAAGATACAGACTTATTTTTTGCCAAACAGAATTCACCTCTTAACGATTCTGAGACTGCCTCTTAATGGAACTGTTAAGAGGTAAACAAACAACCCCTTAGCTACTTATTTGAGCAGAATCAATTGCAGTCACAAGACAAATGATGAAAACAAGATAATGAAGCTTGGAACATTAATGCGGAAAATAATATTACTAGACCTGGTTCGCTATCGCTGGCCAGTGGCTGACAAACCTAAAGCAAGATACTTTCAAGATTTCTAGCTTCAAAATGTAAGGAGTGAAAAATAATTGGATTTAGTTTTCAAAATAACCATTTGATTGCAAAAATCCTAAAAAGAAACTACACTTGTAAAACTTGAATAATTATGTCAAGATATTTACCTGAGTTCAATTATTCAACCCAAGTAGGTAATATGTAACTCTCATAACCATTTTATTTGACACATGGTTTAAAAACATACATAGGACTTGCAAAAAACACAAAAAGAACACTTTCCACAACTGTGAATACCTGCCCAAAGTTTTACAAATTTCCCTTATTTTCAATGTTCAGCTTCAATCATAACTAATCCACTTTTGTGATTACAAAGGGCAGTAGTATTTTTTTTTTGGAAAGGGTATCCTAGGCATTTGCCTAGACTAATCCCTGGCAATTTTAAGACTGCTAAGGCATGCAGCCTGAGATAATACCCCAGTGGCCACAAGTTGTTTGCGCCTAGATTCGAACCTGGGGTAGATGGCTTATCTAGCCTCATCCCCCACAAGCCTTAACCAGTACGCCACAAGTCTTGTGGTTTAGGGCAGTAGTATTTATGATGAAGTAAACAAATAACTCACCCTAATGCAAGTATAATCCCAAAATAAAATCAAAAGGGGGAAAGCCTGTGCTACTTAGTGCAGAAGAGTTGGTAGCACTCGCGAGACAAATAATAACCACGACATTGAAGCTAAAAAATCCTAATTCAACCAGTAAATTCACTAATCAGGTTGATTAGTTTCTGCTAATGGCTGATAAACCCAAAACCAAGAGGCTTAAAATTTTATAGCTTCTGTAAGAGATTTGTCTATTTCAAACAATTGTTCCTACAAGATTCTCCAGTAGCATCTCAATTCTCAAAGGTTCTTTAGGTTCCATTTCAAAGATAATGAGATTCTATTTCAACATATCTGGTTACAATTGATGCATAATCATTAATAAGCTTCAATTCAATGCTAAACTTGAAAAACCAGAGTTTTCGAATTGGAATTGAATGACCTTCATTGGAGCGTACATAAGTTGAATGCTTAATTAAATCAATCAAATCCATTTCCACCTATAGTTAATTCGCTCACGTAGTGTTTGAGGCAAATATCTCAATCAATGCAGCAACTAGCAATCAGCAAAATATTTAGGTAAAACCTATCATATTGAAGCTCTCAACATGGCAAATTTTAAGATCTTATCATTTTTACGTCAATCCTAAAAGCTAGTGAAGAGTGATGAAGAACATAAACCAAAAGTTGTGCAAAAATCATCGCAAATGCATACAAAAACAACAACAAAAAATGGCGTAAAAAATACCGTAGCCGCCGCGAGAATTGAGCTTGGCCTGCACGATCATGTTAGATATGAAATCAGAGGCTTCGCGTGCTTCATCGAGGAGTTTCCTAATCTCCGGCTCCGAAGTCACATGACGATTCTCCTCGAATTTCTTCCTTACCTCCGCCGCCGATCCTTCGAGCATCACCGTGTCTCCGGCGAACGATTTCCTTGTGGCTCTGAGTAGTGATCTGTAAGCTGTCAACGCCTCCCCTGCTAATCCTCTTGCTGCCATTGTTACTCTCGATTGGGGCTGCTGCTATACTGCTATAGATCAGTAGATCACACCGCCGACTAGCAAGAATACATGAGACCACAACGCCGATTAGCGTTGAACATTATTTTAGAAATCATACCCTCACGTTTGATCATATTTACATATCACCCCCATCAAGTTCATTTAATTGAAAACTTCCCCATGGAAATTATATAAAGAATTTAGATAGAAACATTTTAGTACTTGGCTACTTTTCTTGCTTTTATATTTGAATGAAATTATTTACGAATTATGTATTTATATATAAAAAACTCTTCTAGGAGCGGGGCGGTACTGGTGCACGGGAGGGAGGAGACAGGCGATGATGGTGCAAGGGAGAGGGGGTAACTGGTGGTGTTGTGGCTGTCGACAATATGTGAAGGATCTCGGTAGTAGAGATGCACGAAAAAACCTAACCCCAAAAGCCTGACCTAATGAGCCCGAAGTCCGATCTAGGTCAAGCCTTAAAGCCCGATAAGGCTGAAATTTAAGGGGCAGACCTGGGCTAGGCCTGACCTGAAAAAGACCGGAAAAAGCAGGTTAAATCCATCCTGAAAAGGGTACAATCGAACCTTTTTTCAACCTCAAAGCCGAGCTTGGCCGGTGCCTACAAAAGACAGTGTTTTTTGCTTACTGAAACCAGGTTTGAAAGGCTTGGGTCCAGACTCGAAAAAAGCCCAAACCTTATGCTTATGGTTACCTATGTGAATGTTTTCGTTGTACAATATGTAGACAGTCGTCGTTATCGCATGAAATATTGAATTTTAAATGGTTCTTTTTAACTTCACAAAAAAGAAAATTAATTTAAATTTGTATTGCTTTCCATGTAATTTTTCTAAGTTGACACAAGGGCATTGTAATCATTCTATACCAAATTTAGTACAAATATTAGATAGCATCAATTTTTTTGGTATAGATAGCATCAATTTGACAATTGTGTTTTTTGGTATAGATAGCATCAATTTGACAATTGTGGCCCCCCTATAAAATTAATTGTCTGTTTACCAAACGTTTACCAGGTATGCATTTACCTGATAATAGTCACTCTCACTTAACTAATCGATTAACATTTTCGGTCATCAAAATGAATCGTTGATAAATGTCTTTTACCTGGTAAACGTTTACTGGGTGAGAGTCATTTATCTCACTTATTGGGTAAGTTCTCGGTCATTGTTATACCTCTTATCGGGTAAGATTCTTGGTCTTTGTCATGCTCATTTAGAAGGTAAGGGACATCTGTTAAGAGCTTACTAGGTAAGCGTTTGATAAACAGTCCTAAACCAAGATGGAAGGATGAAAATAACAATTTGACAACAAGAGCCACAAAAATGAATAATATTAAACATCATAAGTATTTTTTTTTTCTTTTTACTCCTGATATGGCAATAATTTCATTAACTGAATGAATGTACAAATAAGAATGAACTATAAACATCATAAGTATTTATCTTTTTACTCCTGATATGGCAGTAATTTCATCAACTGAATGAATGTACAAATAACTAAATAAGAATGAACTAAATCAATCAGCTCAATCTTTTCACATCAGCAAGATAAAGTTACATATAGATACAAAAATGAACTAAATAAACCCATGGAGGATAGCAAGAAATCCTTCACCTCACCCTAAAGAACCGATAACACACACGGATAATTAAAAAAACAACTGCTGGTTATCGGTAAATTTACAACGATCCTTTTATTTGCATTTCCTAAAAGCGTGTGTCCTCAAACAGCATCCACCATTCTAAGCTCGTGTTTCTTGCGTCTGCACCTGTGGTGAGCTTTTTGCAACGTATTCTCGCCTATTATCTCCATATTTTGCGCATCTGATGCAAAGATTGACTATATCAGAAGCTTACTGAATAAGCCATGTATGGATAAAGTAGTCTGTGTGGATTAATCAGTTTATATAGATTGGGAAGGTTTTTGTTTGGGAGGGATTTTTCAAAGATGGAAAGAATATGTTACTTATTTGGGAGGGGTAGGTTTGGAAAAAAAACTTGGCTTTCTGCATAAAGCTTCCCCTAGAAGCTTAATGAATAAGCCACTTTCTATATCGTTAAGCCACTACCAAACAGTCATGTAGAGCTGACCAAATAAGCTATAAGTCCCATTAAGCTCATTAAGCTGCTAATGTTATAAAAGACACCACAAATAGTAAAGAAACAAACAAATTATTCAAGAGATTTTACAGATTACTAGACAGTCATTAGATATTGGAGTATTTTCATTCAAGATAACTACAGTTAAAGAGATTAATGCATTATTTCATTAGAGAACACCATCTTTCAAAATGTTCATGATATTATTTGAAACAACAAACCCCATGCATTACAGACTTTTTCTCATACCCACACTTTGTGGTTTGGAATACCAAGGGGATGTTTGGTTGGTTTCCATTTAATCATGTATGGATAAAGTTGTCTGTGTGGATTAATCTGTCTGTGAAGATTTATGTTCGGGAGAGGTTTTTCATAGATGGAATGAGTGTTTTTATTGGGAGGGGCAGGTTTGGAGTAAAAAAAAACTTGGCTTTCTGCATAGAGCTTTCATTTAAAAGCTAACTGAATAAGCCATTTTCTATATCATTAAGCCACTACCAAACAGTCATGTATAGCTGATCGAATAAGCTGCGAGTGTCATTGATCTCATTAAGCTGCTAACAAACAGGCCCTAACAGTGCTACTATGTAATTTAGTGGAAGCAACACGTGTTCTTCAGGAAGAAAATACTATTTGTTATGATACATCCAATATGAACAAGTTAGAAAATTTCTCATTTCTAACTAAACAATGCCCATTTCTATTGATGAAGTTCATGAAAGTAAAATCTATCAAAGACAAAGAGATTACCCATTTCTCTTTGGTTGGTTTTCCATTAAGTTCTGTATGGATAAAGCTGTCTGTGTGGATTAATCCATCTATATAGATTGGAAAAGTTTTTGTTTGGAAGGGTTATTTAATAGACAGAAGAAGCGTGTTTTTAATTGGGAGGGGCATGTTTGTAGAAAACTTGGCTTTCTGCATAAAGCTCCCCTTAGAAGATTACTGATTACTGAATAAGTCACTTTCTATATCATTAAAACACTACCAAACAGTTACGTATAGCTGACCGAATAAGCTCAGTGAGACCCATTAAGCTCATTAAGCTGCTAACAAACAGAACTGAGCTTTGGCCTCAATAGGTGTCAGCATATGGTCTAGAAAGCCCAAATAGCATGATCAAAACTGTATAAAAGTAAAGAAAAATCCAAACCTTTCAAATGGAAAGAGATACTTAACATTATATGCATCTTACAGTTACACATCAATTGTGCTATGAACAATTCAAAAATTAGCATAATCATAAGGTTAAAAAATTGAACAACATACCTCCAAATCTGTTTCCCCAAAATAACACCCTTGTATCATCTTCTTCTTCATCAAACTCATCACCATATCCAAATTCAGCATCCCCTCTATAACCAGGTTCACTTCCATACCCTGATTCATTCCCTTGATTATCCAAATTCCCATGAAGATGATGCAATCCCACAAAAGTATTCTCTCTATCTCCACCACCATTGCTCTCTCTCCTCAAATTCTTACCAGCTGCTTCACTCGCATCCGAAGCCCAATTCACATCGCCTCCACCTCCACCATTAACAAACAACTCCCCACTCGAATCCGTACCGGCATTATTCGCCATCATGAAATCCGAACAAGTACCGTACGCATTCGAAGCACCAACTGAACAACACCTCCGCCGTGTCCCACTCCGGTCACTACTCCGACCAGAAACAGACCTCGATCCACGTCGCCGACGCTTCCGAGCCATCCAATGGATCTTCTCACGCTTCGATTTCACAGACGAACGTGAACCATCGTCGTCAAACAACGACAGCTTCGACATATCGAGGTTTTCTATGGAGAACGAGGTAGTACGATCGGAGAGGCAAGGGCGTTTATGAGGTTTAGAAGAAGTCGTATTACTGTTATTGTTGTTGTTGTTGTCGGATTTTTCTAGGGTTTTGTTGAGCGTTGTGGGGAGATGAAATGGTCTCCAGCTATGGAGCTGGAAAGTGCAGGAATCAATGGCGTGACGTGAACCACCTAGGGTTCTTGATGACATTGATCGAGAAGACGATGATTGCAGATCAAATTAGGGTTTTGGAATTGGGGGATATCAATGGCGGAATACAAGTAGGATTTCTCTTTCACCTTTCGAATCAAATGAAAGCTTTTTATTACACAGAGAAAAGCATCTCCATCCACAGGCATACATCAAAATTTGCACCAATTGAACTAAAAAGCCCCTAATGTTTGTAATAACGACCTTGAGTGCCCTTAAAGTTTGTAATAATGAGCATAAAAGCCCTTCAAGTTTTCAATAATTAGCTAAAAGAGCCCTCAAGTTTGCATCAATGAGTTGATGCACAATGTTGGTAACACTTTGCTTACAAGAAAAATGAATTTAAAACGTGTTTTAAATCGAGTGCTACGAGTTTGTGTGTATTCTACTCGAAACAAACGTACTGAACAATGAAAGTGAACGTAATAGGAAGACTTGTGATTTGGCGAGAGTTCTTCGTAAGACCAAGGAGTTAGTCACCTTCCGGGTGAGAGGAAAACTAGACCCGACTAAACGGCGTTGGGAGAAAGAAAGGGATAGAGCTCTGAATCTGAAGGCAAGTTGGTAAGCTCGTATAGGCGATATAGGATAAAGAAAAGAGCAGATGAGTATGGAGTCTGCAGATGAGCTTGCTTTGAGCAAGATGACGTGAGAAAGAAACTCACGTTAAGGTTGCAGTGATCGGTTAGTGTCGGTTTGGTTAAGCAAGTCAACAAGACCGGGTAGATGTGTGTTAGCTTCAGCATGATGTCACACCTGAGGATCGTTTTGACTGTTGAGCTCAGTTGATTGACGAAAAACATTTATTTATTAGAAAAAGAGTAGATGTAACTTGTAACTCACAATTCATATTATGAGTCTGAAATTGAGATATGTATAAAATGTGAATTGTTGTTTATTTATTGAATAATATTTTTACAATATGATGTCATATGCTAATTATTTGTTTATTAAACTAAGGACTCACTGTCATTATTTACATACAGATAATCTATATCAAATACTCAATTGTTTATTTATGTTAGCCTCGGCTGCTTTGTGAGCGGAAAAAAAAAATTCTCTTTCGTATTGATGTTCGTATGAGACCGGTTAGTATTGTCGGTAATCAACTTTCTGTCTAAATTTAAATGATATTTGTATAATTGACATGATAGTAGATACATATATATTTAATAACTCTATTAAAATATTATGCATCCGTGATTCATGCATGCTACTTTTGGAGTTGTTGGTAAAGCTCAATCAAAATTATATATTTGCTTAATTGGGAGTTAAGGACCATCACAAAATCTCTCAAATAAACCAAAAAAATATTAAAAAATCCCTTAAAATGGAGGAATTCTATTAAAAACACATTAGACGACTTTAAAAACCTTTAATCCACTTTAAAGTTGTACTCGTTCGGCAAAAATCCTAATTCCCTACTGCATTATATGTCATGTTACATTTGTCATCATGTTTATGAGTTAGCTTTTACCAATCATGAGTAGTTTATCAACCAACACTTCAGTATAATTTTATGTATCACCTGCCTTTTACGTGTAGCTCTATTGACAAAGAGGTGACGTAACTTTACCCAAATAGAAGATAGACAGGTCAAAGGTTTGATCCAAACCTCCTACTAACCTCAACTGTCGAGTGAACCAAAAAACACCCTCACATTGGTGTCCTTGAAGGCCAATTATGTATGCGACCAGTTGGAGTTCTTGGTAATTAACTTTTTGCTTAAACTTTATATGTAATCAAGTTCCGGTGAGAATGAAAGTTATAGTGAGAAAGGTAAGAAGGGATTTACACCCTTGAATCAATCGTAATCGAAAATCGACATTTATGAGATACACAAGATGCACCAGATCAATTCCGAGAAACACAATTCATGAGATGGATTGTGAGGGTGAGATTAAAAGTAATCAAGATACTAGATCGCTATTATTACGCTTATCATTACAACTCATACTCTTCCGCAATGAGCCAATAACTTTTCCATAATTTATCCAAAATGGAAAATTAAAATTCAAAATCTCATAAAAAATATCACATTCTTCATTTTAAAGATTACAACATCTATTATATTGTTAAAATATTCCACACTTTTAATAAAATATTATACGTGTCATCTAAACATTTAATTTCAATATTTCTCATTTGTGAAACATAAAAAATGTTTCTCTCTCATGATAATCATTTTTTTAAGATTTCTGTAAATTTAAAGATTTTTAGGGGGTGTTTGGATGAGCTTATTGACTTATAACTTATTACCGGTGTGCAAAAGTGCTTATGAAAATTTAATAAGTTAAAATTTTTGACTTCTTTAATAATGACTTATTACCGGTTTGGCATCGGATAAGTTGTTTTATCCAAACACTCAAAATGGCTTATTATCGGTGTCACATCGGAATAAGTCAATAAGTTGTTTTATTAAGCTCAAACAAACACCCCCTTACACGTTTTCTCTTACTTTCTTCATTTTAAAGAAAGTTTTAGTAAAACTATTAAGTAGTAAATAATTGTTCAAAATCTTTATTTTCGTTATTTTAGAAAAGCTATAGGAGATACTAGCAAACAACTAATTTATCGGTCAATATTCAAAACACATGATGAATTATATATATATATATATATATATATATATATATATATATAGGGAGGTTCAAATGAGAACTTTGTAAATTTAAAGGAACAAAGTAACACTTTGTGGACTACATATGATGTGGGTCACACACATTAAAAAATCATATCTGATTCAATGGTGTGCCTCATTGAATCGGATATGATTTTTTAATGTGTGGAACCCGCATCATATGTGGTCCACAAAGTGTTCATTTGTTCCTTTAAATAAGGGGTGTTTTTGCATGATCTCTCCCCTATATATTTATATAGGCAAAATTTCCGTTGCAAACTAATCGATTTTTGCAAACTGTGCAAACTCGTAGTGAACACAATGATAAAACACCAATTAGATATTCATGAATGTTGAAAGTGTTCACGAATGGTGAAAGTGTATTCACGAATGGCGCGAAAGTATATTCATGAATGACGAAACTTGCCGGAAAACTTGCCGGAAAACTCGTCGGAGAAGACGAAGTCGTCGGAAAGTGTGTTCATGGCAGGAAATTAGTAAATATTAATTAAAATGATTAAATTATAAAATGATGATCATACCCTCAATAAATTAATAAAATATTAAAACAATCTTATCCACATGGCTTATTTCTATTGGATAATGGTGAGTTTGCAAGTTTACAAATATTGAATAGTTTGCAACAAATACCACATACATACATATATATATATATATTCATCAAAGCATGTTTGGTCTAGTGGTAATGTAACATCCTAGGAGGGTCAGTGGATGGTATCCCTGACTACCAGGATTCGAATCCCCGCGGCTACATGTGAAGATATCCAGACCTTGGTCTACCACTCTGTGATGGATCCTGATCATCAGAATTAGTCGGGTGCCCGAATGGATCCTGGATACCCTGGGAACGTGAAAAAATTATACCTTTTTGAAAGCTTCTGGAAAGAAAACGATTGATGTATGAGACTTGGTGTCACACGTATCAGAGACATCTGGTCCACTTGGAGCTGGATCAGTATCCATAGAAATCTAAACGCCACGATAGCCACAACTTTTCCAAATCAGCATCAGCAGTAAGCATGCATTCTGACAAAATATCAAATTCAATATATATATAGAAATAAAAAATAAATGATTTCCAGATACAACTTACAATTGCTGAATAGCAATAGCATGTCGATTACTGTTCATCATCATCTTCTTCTTGTTTTGGTGATCGGAAATGTAGGATCGTTGATCGTAAACGGTGTGGTTGATGAATATCGGAGAGATGATTTTCCGGCGGATTTTGTTTTTGGATCTGGAACTGCTGCTTATCAGGTTTATATATATATATATAAAAGGGAGGGATCATATAAAAACACCTTCTATTTAAATAAACACTTTGTAGATCATATATGATATGGGTTTCACATCATATGTGGTCCATAAAATATTCCTTTATTCCTTAAAAAATATAAAGTTCTCATTTGAACCTCCTTTTATATATATATATATATATATAAAAGGGACGAAAATCTTCACTCCTCGAAGGAACAATTTGTGAATCACGTGGGTTCCATATAATATTGAATTATATTAAATATAAATAATTTAATATTATATGAGACCCACATCATTTGTGATCTATAATTATCCTTTTTTTTCTTTAGAAATGCAAAGTTTTTATTTGAACCTTTCTCTCTATATATATATTATAGACAGTGGAAAGTTCAAATGCGAACTCAAATTTAGTTGTGAACGTGAGGACAAATAAAAGCGCGGCATGTGTCTGAATATACAAAAAAATATTCAGACTGAATAAGCATTATTCAGACCGAATAAATACTATATTCAGTCTGAATATTTCTTTGGATGAGATACGTGTCGCACTCTCATTTACCATCATCATCACGTTCACAACCAAATTTGAGTTTTCATTTGAAACCGTCCCGATATATATATATATATATTATTTTATGATGAATCTCAATTTGATTGAATTGTTGATAAGTGTGTGTGAAGTGAAATTAAATTAAATTAAAAGGTAGAAGGAGCAGTATTGGAAGATGGAAGGAGTTTCAGCATTTGGGACACCTTCGCTCATTCAGGTAATAATACTGCATTAAGGACCTCTTTGTAGCAGCTTAATGAGCTTAATGAGATTCGTAGACTTTCCGGTCAGAAGCTATACATGACAGTTTGGTATTGACTTAAAGATATAGAAAATGACTTATTGGGTAAACTTTTAAGGTAAGCTTTACGTACACTTACCAAACTTACCACTCCTAATTAAAAAAACTGTTCCTTCCGTTTATGGAAAACCATCCCAAACAATAACTTTTCTAATCCATACAGCCAGCCAGAGGCGGATCTAAGAATTTTTTTGGTGTGATAGTCACAAAATAATTTCCATATTAAAATATATATACAACTAAATGGAATACTTTTGTTTATACATTTTTTTCCTGAAAAATCTGTTGCTAAAGGGTGATTCGTCACAAAACTATCACAAAAGTTGGTGGATATTCAAATTAAGTGACAATTATCCATATATTATTTGGGTGATCCGTTAGTATTTTCTCAAAAAAAATCAGATTTTACCAACCATTGGTATTTTCTGGGTGATTCTTAGGTAATCACGAACGAATTTTTTTGGGTACTTTTTGTAGGTAAAAGTCAATTTATTTATAGTGTTCCTAATGAAAATGTAGTTAAGAATATATATAATTTCATCAAAAAAATTGAGATATGAGTTATTGGCTACAACTTTTCCCTATGGGACTTCATCTTTTGGAAGCGGTTCAGTATATTTTAAACGCTTCTTTTCTACGGAATCATTTAAAGTGCAATTAACGTTATAAATGTGTATTTAATAGAGATTAAATATGGCTTTACCACACGTGAATGTAATTAACGTTAAAAATATGCTTTTTTATTTGTGTTAATATTAATGACATAATTAATTTAAAAAAATCAATATTAGACACATTTCGAAGGTTCGACAAGACTTTTCTAATGGTGTAACTTATAAATAAAAACTTGTTATTAATTAACATATTATATTACTAAAAACTTGTTTTAATCATATTGTGAAATGTTAGAATTGACAGATTTTTTAACGTCATTTTTGGTCATTTCACATTTCATATATAGCTTATCAATTAATTTTTTAACATGTCATTTTTGGTCATTTCACATTTCATATATAGCTTAACAATTAATTTTTTACATGTCATTTTTTATCATTTCACATTTCTCAACTAGTTTATCTATTTTTTAATATGTCATTTTGTATCGATATTGAAGGGTTGAATGACAAACCCCATTGATTTCTTATACTGATTGAAGAAACTGGTGTCTATAAGTCTATAACTCTATACACTAAGGCTATGTTTGACAAACTGATTGATTAACCAAATATGAAATGAACTTATAATCATAGAATCGACTCGATCATCAGATTATAGATTATAAGTTCATAACCCAAGCCCATTACCATTTTGGGCAGAACAAATCTACTAATTCTTTGATTCCAGTTAGTAAGAGGGATCTTCCTCGGGGTCGGCTTTCAATTAATATTTTTGGAAATCCCATGTAGATTATGATTTGATGACTAATAAGCAAGTTGATGAACAAATTATACTTTACAAAAACTATCTTATAAACATGTAAAATGACAAAAAAACATATTATAAAAATAGTCAATTACAAATATTTCATAATATAATTCAAATAATAATATAATTAAAAAAAATTCTAATAATATAATATGTTATATAATACTAACAAGATAGTGAAAAAAATATAATATGTTAATTGAAAGAATTTAAAATTGATTATTATTTATACTAAAAGTTTTGAATTTGTTAAAACAAATTTTAGAAAAAATCTACATTAATATATAAGGGAGTTAATTTGAGGGCATGAGAAGTACATAGTTTCGAATCCCCAATCTACCCGGTTTCGAATCCAAGGGAGTTAATTTGAGAGCATGAGAAGTACCTAGTCCTTGGGCTGGTCTAGTCTTTGACTGGGCTGCCCCCCCCCCCCCCAACCCAGTCATAGACTGTGGTTGGGCTCTAGGTCCAGTGTAAGCTGGGCCGGCACAGCGACGGATTAGTGGGCTGCCATTGGATGCCCGATACCGTCAGAGAGACGTGTGTGCGTGTGTTCGTGGCAGTCATTCGTGGGTTCGATGCCACTATGCCTTTCAAAAATTTTTTGTCTATTTAATTAAATATTTCGTCATGATTTTCCAAAGATGGCCCCGTATACTATAATTTTATGTATGTTGAGGTCGTGTTATTTTGTTTGGCCTGAAATCTCAGGCCATTACGGTGGAGCAAATGGCGATGTAGCATGTGATGGGTACCATAAATACAAGGTACATACTATTTAGCTTTATCACTAACACAAATTCTTTTAAGTACATTATATTTATAAACAGGCCAACTGACACATATCCCTCACAACTTGAACCACTAACCTTAGAGAGGATGTGATCTACTGGTAACCCAAGTACCACTGATCCGATGTTACAAAATATATTCTTGTTAGCATAACAACTCAATAAATAATAGTTTATTATAACGTTGGAATCTTATATCAGCTAGACTTGGACAATTTTATTCTCAATATATGTTGAAAACTCTTTTTTCTTCTCAAAGACTCTTTTGCAGAGTAATCTAACGGGATTCTACATAATTCTCACATAGACATGTTTAAGCCAAGTTTGGCTCTAGGCACAATGTATGTTTTGCACTAGAAGTAAGAATGGACGACTACTAAAAATGAAACTAAAATAAACCCAATATATCCTGCTCAAAAGTAGGGTCTTTGGGTGGAATGTATGCAGACATGTATTTTACCCCCAAACGCTAGAAGTAAGAATAGTAAAGTAAAAACCACAAGGGTGGTGCCTCAATGGTTTGAGCTTGGCCTCCAAAGGTCGAAAGTACCTGGAGGTCCCAAGTTCGAATCTAGGGAGGAGTAAAAATCCCCTTATGGCCACGGAGGTTCAAATGCGGTGACTCCGGGCTACCTGTTTCGCAGGTGGTCGTCCTGGGATTAGTCGGCTCGCACAGTGGATTGGATATCCAGGTTAATTTAAAAAAAAAGAATAGTAAAGTACTAGAAAATGGAACTATTACTAGTTAACAAGATCCAAAACCAAAACAGAATTCAAATATATCTCGCTCGAAAGTAGGGTCTTGGTTTAAGATGTACACAAACTTGTTCTCTACCACTGAACACAACTGCTAGTTGACTATATGCAACTATAATAGTTTGCTAGGAGTTTGATTGCATTTGAACGTTGCAGGAAGACATTCAACTTATGGTAGACATGGGTTTGGATGCGTATAGATTTTCCATCTCTTGGTCGAGACTGATCCCAAGTACATTCACTTATAATTGTCTACAAAAACCCGATTACTGTGTGTGTCTTGCTTATGCATAGTCTTATAATTTTGCAGACGGAAGGGGAACCGTCAATGTAAAGGGCTTAGAATACTACAACAATGTCATCAACGAGCTTATCAGCCATGGTTAGTTATAAATCAATTATTTGATTACCATTAAGAATCAAATGAAACCAAACTAAACCAAACGAACTTGGGATTAGATGAACGCAAATCTGACATCTACCCCAAAGAGTATAGATGAGTTGTTTCCATGAAGATCCGTAACTTTGCAAAAAAATAAATATGAACAATTTGGATAAAAGAAAGAAGACTAAGGGGTCGTTTACCAAATCTTACCCGGGTAAGTGTTTATCGGCAAAATTTAACACTACCACTTACTTACCGGGTAAGATTTTAGTCCACCAAAACGACATCGTATGCAACAATTTACCCGGTAAGTGCTTACCATGGTAAGAGTCGTCATTATCACTTACCGGGGTAAGACTCTTGGTCATTGATTTCTTTGCCTTTGCTCTTACCGGGTAAGATTTTTGGTAGTTGTTATATTCCTCCGGTAAGGTAATATGACTTGGTAAGCGTTTGGTAAACGGCCCCTAAGGGACTGTTTGTTTACCTATTAACAGTTCCATTAAGAGTCGGCCTCTGAATCGCTAAGAGGTGACTCCTGTTTGGAAAAAA
Organism: Silybum marianum; assembly: GCA_036898165.1. Lineage (NCBI taxonomy): Eukaryota > Viridiplantae > Streptophyta > Magnoliopsida > Asterales > Asteraceae > Silybum > Silybum marianum. Next base: position 29,997,697 of record CM072541.1, on the reverse strand, counting down.
AAATAAGTATGTCTCTTAATGACTCCAAAACCCTCTGAATCATTTTGTATCCTGGACCTCCTTTAACCATTAAGAGCCCTAATTACATCATGAACAATTACCAAACAATTATATTTCATTTTGGACTATATCATAAAAGTCTCTTAATCATTCTGCACCAAACCATTCAACAACTGCCAAACAACCCTCACACAAACTATTTGCTAACTCTGATTGATTTCTTGGCGATGCTAATTATGCAGGAATAGAGCCATATGTTACATTATTTCATGAGGATCTACCACAGATACTTGAAGACGAATATGGAGGATGGACTAGTAGAAAAGCAGTGTACAATTCTAACTAAAATTATGGTTACATTAATGAACACCTATGATGCTAAATAATGGTGTGTTTGGTACCCAGACACACATCGGTATGACACGAGTGTGAAAAAATTGTGCTAAGGTTTTAGGGTTTTTAATATGACATGGGTAGTTTAGTAATTTGTTCCACCTTTTTTATGGCACAAAAATGCATTTTTTGTTAAGAGTCTCACATCGGCTAGACTTGGACCACTTCTACTAAATATATATATATATATATATATAGAGAGAGAGAGAGAGGGAGAGAGAGAGAGAGAGAGAGAGAGGAAAGTTCAAATGCGAACTCAAATTTGATTGTGAACGTGAGGACAAATGAGAGCGCGACACGTGTCTGAATGTAGATTACTCAGACCGAATAATCAAAGAAATATTCATACTGAATATAGTATTTATCAATCTGAATAATGCAACATTAATCAGACTATATTCAGTCTGAATAGTGTATGAACTTCACCTTCATTATTCACTTTAATTGAGCTTCATGATTTAGACTGAATGGGACACGTGTCACGCTCTCCTTTGTCCTCATGTTCGCAACCAAATTTGAGTTAGTATTTGAACTTTCTTCTCTCTCTCTCTATATATATATATATATATACACACACACACACACACACATAGGGTTGGGTTCACGTGAGACCAACATGTTTCCGTGAGACCCGTGAGACCACCTTTTTACTCTTGAAACTTCACAGCCAAAACACTGTGAAGGTAAAAAAAATCTGAACCTTCGCAGAAAAACACTGTGAAGGTTCATATTTTTTTACCTTCACAGTGTTTTTGCCGTGAAGTTTCAAGTGTAAAAAGGTCGTATCTCGGAAACAGGTTGGTCTCACGTGATCCCAAGTCTATATACATATATCTATATATATATAGACAGAGAGAGGAAAGTTCAAATGCGAACTCAAATTTGGTTGTGAACGTGAGGACAAATAAGAGTGCGACACTTGTCATATTCAGACTGAATGTAGTATTATTCAGTCTGAATAATACTACATTCGGTCTTAATATTTTCCTTCATTATTCAGTCTGAATATGACACATGTCGTGCTCTCATGTCTGAATAATATTACATTCGGTCTTAATATTTTCCCTCATTATTCAGTCTGAATAAGACACGTGTCGCTCGCATTTGTCCGCACGTTCACAACCAAATTTGAGTTCTCATTTGAACTCGCCCATATATATATATATATATATATATATATAAAACATGGTTTACCTTTTATGGACGCAGGAACGACTACCTTGCATACGCTGACGTTTGCTTCAGAGAATATGGCGATAGGGTTTTGCACTGGACTACGTTCAATGAACCCAATGTATTTAGTACAGGTAGTTATGATCAGGGTGTAACGCCTCCTGGCCGTTGTTCTTCCCCTTTTGGGCCAAACTGTTCCAACGGTGGTAACTCTTCATACGAGCCATACATTGTAACTCACAATTTGCTGCTGGCCCATGCATCCGCTGTAAAATTGTACCGTAAAAAATACAAGGTAAAAATGTCTGTCCCTTTCCATGATTTATAATAGAAGTCGAAAGGTTTATGTGAGCTTAATGGGACTCACGGCTTATTCAGTCAACTATACATGACTGTTTGGTAGTAGTTTAATGATATTAAAAATGGCTTATTCAGTAAGCTTACAGAGGAGAGCTTTATCAAGAAAGCTATAAAAAAAAAATCCGAACCTGCCCCCTCCCGGTTCAAAAACACGCTCCTTTCCATCTATAAAAAAAAATCCTCCCAAACAAAAACATTCTCAATCTATACAGACAGATTAATCCACACGGAAAACTTTATTCATACAGGACTTAAATGGAAAACCAACCAAATTATCCCCAACTCCATCGACCAATCAGAGGCTGCCATGTGGCACTAAAATTCTCATTTGAATCACCCCCCTCTTTCTCTCTCTCTCTCTCTCCCTTCTTACCCTTCTCACCGTAACTTCACTTCTTACCGGAACCCAACCCTATATATATGCATAGGGGTGGGTTCAAATGAGAACTCAAATTTGGTTGTGAGCGTGAGGACAAATGAGAGCGCGGCACGTTTCATATTAAGACTGAATAATCAAAGAAATATTCAGACCGAAAATAGTATTTATTCAGACTGAATAAATACTATATTCGGTTTGAATATTTCTTTGACTATCCAGTCTTAATATGACAAGTGCCGCGCTCTCATTTATCCTCACGTTCACAACCAAATTTGAGTTTTCATTTGAACCCTCCCCTATATATATATATATATATAGAGGAAAGTTCAAATGTGAACTCATTTTTGGTTGTGAACGTGAGGACGAATCTCAGCCACTTATCCGGTCAATAAAGGCGGCTTTGACCTGGTTCCCCTCCTTTAATAATCTCCACCCTCCCATGAATCGCGTCAATCCTCCGTGATCGCGTCCACCATAACCGAAGACGTGTGGCTGAGATTCGTCCTCACGTTCACAGCCAAAATTGAGTTCACATTTGAACCTAACCCTATATATATAATATTTAATTCCAGAAATGTCCTCTTAACAGTACCTGTTTTTACCTTCTCTTGAAGAAACGAAACATTCACTAGTAGTTTGCAATTGCATAATGGATATTGGTGATGATGCATGCATGCAGGCCAGGCAACATGGTTTAATTGGAATAAATCTGTATGCCTACTGGTTTGAACCTTATACAAATACAATTGAAGATTTGAAGGCTGCCCAAAGAGCAACTGACTTCATTCTGGGCTGGTGAGTGATCAACCAAAAGCTATAATTTAAAACCCTTGTTGTTGCTTCTATATATAAATTGTATCATCTCTTAATCAAATTTTCACTTCAATTTACCAAAGCATCATTGGCCCAACAGTACCCAGGTTACCTTAGAGAACTAGAGCCCAACCTCCCAGAAGGTCAAGGGTCCAAACTTCACCAATCATGAGGAGTGTGAGGGAGTATTTGCCACACAGACACACACACACACACACATATATATATAGGGGAGGGATCATACAAGAACACCCCCTATTTAAAGGAACACTTTATGGACCACATATGATGTGGGTCCCACACATCAAAAAATCATATTTGATTCAATGGGGCCCACCATTGAATCAAATATGATTTTTTAATGTGTGGGACCCACATCACATGTGGTCCACAAGGTGTTGCTTTACAAAGTTCTCACTTGAACCTCCCTATATATATATATATATAGAGGAAAGTTCAAATGTGAACTCATTTTTGGTTGTGAACGTGAGGACGAATCTCAGCCACTTATCCGATCAATAAAGGCGGCTTTGACCTGGTTCCCCTCCTTTAATAATCTCCACCCTCCCATGAATCGCGTCAACCCTCCGTGATCGCGTCCACCATAACCGAAGATGTGTGGCTGAGATTCGTCCTCACGTTCACAGCCAAAATTGAGTTCACATTTGAACCTAACCCTATATATATATAGCGTTGGTTCAGGTGAGAATGGAAGTTATGGTGAGAAGGGTAATGAGATGCACCAGATCAATTCCCGTGAGAAGCACGATTCATGGGGTGGAGGTGAGATTAAAAGTGAAAGGGTCCAGATCCCTTCTTATGCTTCTCAACTTAATTCCTATTCTCACACGATCCTTCGTCTATATATATATATATATATATATATAGAGAGAGAGAGAGAAGGATTCGGATACAAACCATGCAGTTGTTACAAACCAATAGATTCAGATATTTATGGAAATGACGAGGGTTCCTATATTGTGATCTGAATATTTTTAGGAGATGATTAGAGTTCATTAATTATGTTCAACACGTTATACTGGAAACGATTGAGACATTTATGAAACCACATATTCATTAGACTATATGAATGGTTGAGATCGGTTTGTATGGTTTGTATAATAAACAACCTCTCTCTCTCTATATATATATATGTATATATATATATATAGGGTCAGGTTAATAAAAGAAGGCGATCAATTTGCGAGAAGGCGAGAAGTTCCAAGATCATACATGATTACATGTGATGATAACACGTAATCATATATGATTAAACACATCCAAAATGGACAATGACGACTTGGTGAACAGGACCAAGGGTCATGAAGAAGGTTGCTAGTCATATGTTTGCCAAAGCAAGTCTCGGAACTTCTTGCCTTCTAGCAAATTAACCAACTTCTCGCATGATCCTCCCTCTCTCTCTCCCCCTCTCTCTCTCTCTATATATATATAGGGGCGGGTTCAATTGAGAACTCAAATTTGGTTGTGAACGTGAGGACAATGAGAGAGCGACACGTGTCATATTCAGATTGAATAATCAAAGAACTATCCAGTATTTATTCAGACCGAATAAATACTATATTAAGTCTGAATATTTCTTTTTGATTGTTCGGTTTGAATAATCTACATTCAGACACGTGTCGCGCTCTCATTTGTCCTCACGTTCACGACCAAATTTGAGTTCACATTTGAACTTTCCTCTCTCTCTCTCTCTCTATATATATATACATATATATTATATACTTGCAAAAATAAATTCACTTCAACTTTCATCTAATGTTTCCTACTTCAGGTATTTGAATCCCTTGGTGAATGGGGCCTACCCAGAAATAATGAAGAAAAATGCAGGCAACCGACTTCCAAGTTTTACCAAACTAGAATCAGAGACAGTCAAGGGTTCGTTCGACTTCATAGGCATAAACCATTACAGCACTTTTCAGGTCAAGGACAATCCTATTAGTCTTCAAAACAATATCAGAGACCATGTGGGAGACATGGCAGCAACGGTTATATGTACGTCTTCATTATATGATACCACTATGTTTTTGCCTTTGGTACGCAGAACAAGACGAGAAAGGACATAACAAAAACTTTTTGTCCCACATTTAGGCTATGTTTGTCAAACTAGCTGATAAGCTAGCGGGTGGCTAATAAGCTAGTTGGTAGCTTATTAGCTAGCTGGTGGCTGATAAGCTAGCTGGTGGCTGATAAGCTAGCCGATGAAAAAATCATGTTTGGCAAAGCTAGCGTATAAGAATGTAAAATAACCAAAAAGGACATATTGAAAAATAAAAATAAAAATTAATAATTAATATTAATGAGGGTTATAATTGGAAAAAATGACAATAAGCTCCCAAAACGCTACTCCAAGGCTACGCCTGGCAAAAATAAGCTAGCTTATAAGCTGACTTATAAGCTAGCTTATTTTTAGTGTACATGTTTGGCAAACCATAAGCTAGCTTATAAGTTAGCTTATAAGCTAGCTTATTGAAACGCTACTTGGAGTAGCGTTTTGGAAGTTTATTGTCATTTTTTCCAATTATAACCCTTATTAATATTAATTATTAATTTTTATTTTTATTTTTCAATATGCCCTTTTTGGTCATTTTACATTCTTATACGCTACTTTTGCCAAACATGATTTTTTCATCAGCTAGCTTATCAGCTAGTTTGCCAAACATAGCCCAAGTAGCGTTTCAATAAGCTAGCTTATGGTTTGCCAAACGTGTACAGTGGAAATAAGCTAGCTTATTTTTGCCAAATATAGCCTAAGACTGTGACATGGACAAGATTGAGTCTTTTTTATTCCACCAAATAGGTGGAAGAAAAGTCAAGATAGATGGGACAAGTTTGGTAAATTATTAAACTATGCATGTCAGATTAAAACCCTAAAAACCTTGAAAACAATTCTTTCACCTGCCTACCTCAATCTTGCATGTCCAATCTTGTCTATGTACCAAACACACCTAAGAAAAACAACTTATAGCATTGATGAAACTTCTTTTTTCTTGAAATGCAGATACTGATGAATTCCCGTTGTCTCAGGTTTTCGATCATTTGTTGTTACTCTCACTACTAGAAAATTGAGTATTTTCAACGAAAATTTTCAATGGAAAATACGTTGAAAATTTCAACGAATTTTAGAGGGATTATTGACAGAATATAAATTTTCTACGAATTTCAGTTGAAAATCTGTCGCAAACATGCATTTTCAACCAAAGTTTTTTTGACGAGACATTCCGTTGAAAATCTGTTGAAGCTCACCATTTTCAACGGATTTTCAAGGGAATGGTCCGTTGAAAAAGCTCCTCTGTTTTGTAGTGTCTAATTCTTATTTTATCGTCTAGAAGTATGGAATTTCTTATTTTTCAATTTTTGTTTTCACCTCAGTTGCCGGTGCAACCATTGGGTCTACAAAAACTCCTTAACTATCTAAAGGAAGAATACGGGAATCCTCCTATCTACATTCACGAAAACGGTATATTTAGATGGAATGAATTACTTTATAGCATTTTTTTCCCTTTGTTAATGTGCCTTGGATGATGATTAAATCTTAAAATTTGATTGTATGATATTAACATAAATTGTTTTAATAGGCCAAGTAGACAACCGTAATGGAACATTGATCGACACCCCGAGAATAGAGTACTTGCATGCCTATATTGGTGGTTTGTTGGAGGCACTAAGGTACGTACACATAACTACAATAAAACATATATATATATATAGGAAATTTATTTATTTCAGAGCATCTCCAATATATTCTCCAAAATACAGATCTCGAGATAATTTTTATGTTTTCCAACTTCTCCGAAATTCTTCAAATTTGGAGGACTCTCTAAAGATGATTTTTTTTATTATTCCCACCAATAAAAAACCCTTGAAATTAAACGTTTAGGAGAGAGAAATAATATTTTATTAAATTCATATAATATTTTAATTATATAATTAATATTGGCATCTTCAAAAAGGAAAAATTGTTGGAATAGAATGTAATTCTTTTTTGGATATTTCGAGTTTTTGATTCCCCATTTTGTAGAAATTTTGCAGAATCTGTTGGAGATGCTCTCATGATGCTAATCATCTTGTTTCTACTTGTTATATTTCTCGATTACCTGATATATCACCTATCTTATTATCTATATACTACACGTTATATTACCTATCTTCACTGAAACAACCTCTAGATCCTCACGAATGAGAGACGCATTGTATAAAAAATTTATATATGGGAGATTTCAAATACAAACCAAACAGTTCGTACAAACTCCATGGGTCCATTGTTTTTTTTTGAATATTTTTTTTTCATGAAAGTGTTTAATATGATGAAATTGTTTCATAAAATTATTTCATATATTTTTGATTAGTCAACCCTCATGTATTCTTGATGAAAAAATTTCACATATTATTGACTAATCAACCCTCATAATTAAGAACAAGTGAAAAAAAAATCAAAAAAATTATTGGTTGAATGAAGGTTGTACGGTTTGTACAAATTGCTTGGTTTGTATTTGAAATCTCCCCTATATATATATATATATATACATATATATATATAGAGAGAGAGAGAGAGGAGAGAGAGGAAAGTTCAAATGAGAACTCAAATTTGGTTGTGAACGTGAGAACAAATGAGAGCGTGACATGTGTTATATTCAAACTGAATAATCAAAGAAATATTCGGACTAAATAAAACCGAATATAGTATTTATTCAATCTAAATAATGTTTATTCAGACTGAATAATGAATAATCAAAGAAATATTCAATTCGGTTTTATTTAGTCTGAATATTTATTTGATTATTCAGTCTGAATATAACACATGTCACGCTCTCATTTGTCCTCATGTTCACAACCAAATTTGAGTTCTCATTTGAACCCACCCATATATATATATACACACACACAGATACTACCCCTCCCAAACCCTACTTTCCAATTGAATTCACCGAGATTGTTTGGTTTGGTTTGTTCAAGCTTCTTGTTTCTCAAGATGTGCACCGGAACTTTACTAGATCAAAAGCTTATTTCTTATAGTTTTGCCTCATTAACAGGAACGGATCGAACACGAGGGGTTATTTTGTGTGGTCTTTCCTCGATCTCTTTGAGTTATTGACTGCTTATCAAACTAGTTACGGTTTGTACTACGTTGACCTAAACGACAAGGAGTTGACTCGATATCCAAAGCTCTCCGCCCACTGGTACACCAACTTTTTGAAAGGAAAGAACATCAGCCAAGATAACATCTTTCTAAACTTGGAAGCAAATGAATTTTTATCTTCTTCACATTAACTTTTTGCCTTCCATAATCTGTAACAAAGTAAAGTTTGCATCTTTCTTTTGATGTTAACCGTTTGTTTTTTGTTTTTTATCTGGTAACTGTGGGTATCTGGGTCAACTTCAAAACAACTGACTAATCCCCCAGGGACCACGAATAGCTTGGAGCAAAGTTCAATCCACGTATCTTTCTGTTAGAGTTTCTTTCGTAGTTTTTTTATGTTTTTTGTTTCATAATAGCTCTATTTAAAGAGGCTCTCTTAGTTCAATAAAGTATCAAAAAACATTTTGATCCGTTGTGTGTTTTGTTAGGGTTTAGGATTTGGTGGAGGGCTTTGGAGAGTTAAGGATTTGGAATATTTTGTGTGTTTGGTTTGTTGGATTTGAAATAGAATTGAATTCAGTTCTTTAAAGAAAACAAATTATAAAAATAATTAAAGTACTTTCTGTTGATTGTTTATTACAAAAGGAATGTTTTTGACATATTTTAAAACACTAGTTGAATTCGTAATCGATGTGTTACTTTCGGTTAAGAAAATCAATTGGTTTCTAGTCAAAAAAATCGATGTGTTTCCAGTCTCCGGAAAGTGAAGAGATTGATTATCTTGTTGAACGAATTTCGATTTCTGTAGGAGTGAAGTTGATCGAGTGAGGAGAACTGTAATATCCCACATTGGCTGGGGGAGGAGAATAAAAGTAAAACGGATAATATCCGGTACGGTTGGCCTGAGATGTTACAGAGCCGGGAACCGGACTAACGTGCCAGCGAGGACGCTGGGCTCCCAGGGGTGGATTGTAATATCCCACGTTTGATTGGGGAGGAGAACAAAAGTTTTCTTCGATACCTCCTCTGTTAGATGCGTTTTAAAACCGTGAGTCCAGGTCTGCGTCGGACAATATCTGGTACGGTTGTGAGTCCAGGTCTGCGTCGGACACTATCTGGTATGGTTGGTCTGAGATGTTACAAGAACCTTAGAGCATCTCCAATAGCTTCCCCAAAATGGGGAAAATGGAGAAAATGGGGATTTTGAGCAAGTATTTTGCTCCAATAGTTTCCCCATAATCATCTCCAAAATGGATAAAGCAGGAGAGAAGAGTGGGTTTTTCTCCAAATATGGAGTTCACTCCAAAAATGATTACAAAATGAAATGACCAATAGGAAACTTTGAAAAATAAACATTTAAAGAAAGAAATAATATTTTAATAGATGATGCACTATTTTAATATTATTTTGGAGAAATTATAGAGAATTTGTTGGAGATAAATGTAATTTTTTTAGAGATTTTGTATTTTGATTCTTTATTTTGAAGAAATTATAAGAAATTTGTTGGAGATGATGATGTGAATTTATTGGAATTTGGAAGTGATTTTATACCTTTTCTGACCATTTTCTTGTCTCGTATCAAAAGCCCAACAGTGGCGGCCCATTTTTCTTTAAATTTGGAGTTTTTTTGTTTTTTTATTTTTTTAGAGAACATTATTAGAGAACCTGTTTAAGAGAACAAAACCTTCATAATTCGATAAGGATGCTCTAATTTGTACATATATTTAATCACTTTTAAATAGGTAAATTTTGTTTGTTTTAATCATACTAATAACAATTCAAGGTAGATAAAAAATTTGATCTCATCTTTTCACGATATTTGATAAGTTGTCCTTAATTTATTTATTCAAGATTACTATTTATAAGATGTTTGTTGATATTATCATTTTTATACAAAAAACGAGTTTTACTAAATAAAATGCATGAACATTTCAATTAAATATCTTTGATATTATCATTTTTATACAAAAAAAATGTTGCAAATTGCTATTATTTTATATTAAGTTTACTAAATAAAATGCATTAAATATTTCAATTATATACTTAATGTTAAAGCCTTCAAAGATCAAAGTGAAAATAAGGTTTTTGACTTTTCGTTTCTTATTTAAAATAAATTATATAAAAAACATTGAATATAGAAATAATATAATATACCTACCTTGGTAGGATTGAGTTTCAATAAAAATGAAAATTATAGTAAAAAGAATAAGAAACATTTAAGTCGATTATAATTAAAAATCAACATTAATAAGATATACCAGATCAATTACCATGAGAGACACAATTAATGGAATATGGTGAAATTAAAAATGATTAAGGGCCAAAATCTTTTTTACACTTATCTTAACTTTTATTCTTACAAGGTCTTTTATGTACTTGCTAACCCTTCTTAATTGTGGTATTTTGAGTGTTTAAGTTCCTAAATATTTTTTTTTTTTAAATAAATTCTGTTACTTTTTAAAATTGAGAGAAAAAATCCAACAAACTTTCATATTTTAAATGATTAAATGATTACAACTCTTACATTGTTACACTTGTATAAAACGATATCAAGCAACAATTCGGTACCAAATTCCTCATCTTTTTCTAAGGAGTAAATTACGTTTTTTTGTCTCTATTGATTGTTGAAAATTACTACTTTTAGTCCCTATGATTTTTTTAATTACAATTACAATTTCTAATTTATTGTTCGTTTATTTTTTTTGGAAAGAGTATCCTAAGCATTTGTTTACAATTTCTAATTTATTGTTCGTTTATTTTTTTTGGAAAGAGTATCCTAGGCATTTGTTTAGACTAATTCCTGACAATTTAAAGATTGCTAAATCATGCAGCCCTGAGATAATTCCCCCGTGGCAACAAGTTGTTTGCGCCTAGATTCGAACCTGGGGTAGATAGGTTATCTAGCATCATCCCCCACAAGTCTTAACCAGTACGCCACAAACCTTGTGGTTTTTTATTGTTCGTTTTTGTCTTTATAATATAAAATTTACTATCGTTTTCGCCTTTATAGTTTACAATTCATCATTGTGTTCTAGTCCCCAGTACTTAAAACTTAAAAGTTAAAGGTAGAAATTACAATCAGAAACGAAAATAACAACAAAATTATAAACCTCAAGAACAAAAACCACTATTTCTAACAAACCAGATGGACGAAAACCGTAATTTAACCGAAAAATACGTTCTATTCTTTAAAAAAACACATCTCCTAAAAACCCTCTTCACCATCCCATCTCCTCTCTTACGTTTTATCTCTTCCACCACCCAAACCACTCGAAACAACCACCAAAAAAAACAAGCCGAAAACCACCGCCAGAGACCGGCAACATGACTTACAACAGAATGAGATCTCAAAAGAAACCGTCCACAGCCGGTGGCGGTGTCAAGTCATTGGCTACAGCCATTGCGGTCCCTGTGGCTCTGACCCTAGCCGACACTATGTGGTACGGTGGGAACCAAGCCTACAAGGACCTAGACCGACCATTTTGGATGCCATCTTTGTGGGTCCTACACCTAACCTGCTTGTCCATTGCTTTCGTAATGGGGTTATCGGCTTGGCTCGTGTGGGCCGAGAGTGGATTTCATCGGTCACCCTCGGCTATAGTAATGTATTTGGCTCAGCTCGGATTCAGCTTGGCTTGGAATCCAATCTTTTTCAAGATGGATGCTATTCGGATGGCTTTAGCCGTGAATATGGGGCAGCTGGCCACTATTTTCACGTGTTCTCAGATGTTTGGCCGGTTCAATCCGATAGCCGGCGATCTTGTGAAGCTTTGTTTGGTGTGGACCGGGTATTTAACCGTTGTAAATCTATATTTTGTACTTTAGGATAAAGGATTCAACATCTATATATAATATACGTAATGTAGATTTTTGTATACAATTCTTTTGAAAAAAGGATATAATTGACCTTAAATGAGTTTTCAATTAGAAGCATTGCCTTCTAACATGTTTTTTTTGTCAATTACCTTTATCTGACCCGCTTAAGGAATACCTGTGGTGCGGTTTGCACTTTTACCAAAGCGAACTATGCGGTGCGGGGTGCGATTTTGAGTTATCAAACCACGGTTCAAACCGCACCGCACATTTATATATATTTTAAAATTTATATGAGATATATATATATATAGGGTTGGGTTACGGTGAGAAGGAGAGTTAAGATGAGAAGCGTAAGAATGGATTTTTCACCCTTGGATGCACATTAGAATGAGATGCATCGAGATAAGATGCACCGCAATGCACTGGAACAATCCCCGTATGAAGCACAATTCATGGGTGAGTTTGAGATTAAAGGTGATCGAGGGTCCAGATCCCTTCTTACGCTTCTCATCTCACACGATCATATGCCTCTCTCTCTATATATATATATAGTTATATACACATATACACATATACAATCAGCCCAATTTATGTAATACTTTTAGTTGTTATTAGACTATTTTTTAATTTTATGTAATATTTTTAGTTTTCTTACACACTTCTTAATTATGTAATATTTTTACTTTTCTTAGACTAATTTTATTTATGTAATATTTTTACTTTTCTTAGACTAATTTTATTTATGTAATATGTATTTGAGACTAGCATATATTTAAACTTTTTTATGTTTGGACTACGGTTCCGTTATCATTGATTTTATAATAGTTTTAATCTTATAATTAATAGATTGTAGGTGTAAACTGCATTAGAAACAAACCGCATAAACAATCATATTATGCCTAAAGGGTTAAGATTTTTAAATTCAGTTTTTTAGAAGGTCATTCAGCTAAATTGCCAGCTTTGTAGAAAATTACATACCAGATGAAGAGAGTACAAGCTGGAAATGCAGTGGGCAGTGGGTACTAGTCACTACTGCAGAGCTTTCTCAATGTAATTGAGGTTCTTCTTTTCTGATCGATTTCGAGCCCATCCCATTTCTGGAAACCGGGTTTCCGATTAATCTCATGCTTCCATTGGTATCGGGCTTCACCTGATATTAGAAGTAAAGATCCCGGTGTCAAGTACACAGGGATCTTATTGATTTTGGCCTCGATTTGCTTTCCGTCTGTATCACCTTCATTTTCGACTCGGCTGAAATGCATCACACAAGATGATTCTAGGGAGACTAGGGCTATTCCGTCTTCGAAACGCAACAGGTCAACATGTGCACAAATTCCCTGAATAAGTCATTTTTTATATCATTAAGACACTACTAAACAGTCATGTATATCGACCAAATAAGTTGTGAGTCCGATTAAGCTCATTAAACTGCTAACGAACAGGCCTTATCCATGACCATGATTATGAACTAAATAGGGTTTCATTCAAATAAAAGAAAGTTTTAAAGATCTTTTACAGATTGTATTTTAACCTCTTTTTATTTTATCTCACTCTTGAAGATAATTAAAGCTTTTATTTTTCCTAAAGATTTTAAATAAACCAGTTTAAAGCACTCCTTGATCATGAAATTGTACATAATATGTATGAGATACTAGCAATCACCATGTTCTCGAAAACTTTTTTCTTAAATCATGGGATTTTCTCGAAACCTTTATCAAGAAAGAAAAGAAATGGAAGAAAAGTAATATAAAAAAAACTCGTGTTCTTGAAACTTTTTAAGAGAGAAAAGAAATAAGTTTCCTCCCAAATATAGGAGGAAATGGAAGGAAAGAAAAAGATTAAAACCCCTTAAAAAAGATTTACTAAAATTACAAAACTACCCGAACCATCCATTTTAAAATATATACTTTTAAAGGGTATATTTGTAAAAATGACATGTTTCCTTTCTTTTTTGTTTTGTTCCATAACATGAAAAATTGATTTATTTCTTTTCCTTTCTTTCCCTCTCGAGAACACATAAAAAAATTATTTTCCTTCCTTTCCTTTTCTCCCTAAATTCAAGAACACTTCGTTTAGGAGGAAAGATAAGGAGTAGAAGGGGAAAATATTTATGTTTGCTCCCAGAAAGATGAAAGAAGATTAGAAAGAAGTGTGTGATCTTTTGTGGCAAAAATACCCTCATACAACAATTTTAGTAAGAGAAGTGAGAAAAACAAATATAAAGGGTATATTTGTAAAAATGACTCATTTCCTTTCCTTTCCCTTCCTTTCTCTCTAATTCAAGACATAAAAAATGTTTCTTCTTCATTCCATCCCTTCCCTTTCAAAAACTCAAATAAAAAACTCTCTCCTTTCCTTTCTTCTCCCTCACTTTCCTTTCGTTTCTTTTCTTCCCAAATTCGAAAACACAGTGAAAGTGTAAACTCCTAGGCATCTATAAACAAAAATAAGTGCATATATATATATATATATATATGTATATATATAAGAATGATAGGCGGGATTACGGGAAATAAAAAGGATGATTTCGCACCTCACCTGGCTGGTATGAGTTAACAATGAGTTGATTAAATAGAGGCTCCCTGTTGAGTAGTTCCGATGGGAATATGCATTCTTGTTCATCAATTTGACAAGTATTTGTGTCCATGAATTCAGGATCGTAATCACTATACCGGATAAGCTCTAGCACGCATGTTGAAAGCTCCTTTGCCCATTTCGGAAGATCACCAAACCTCATAGCCTGCAATGGTAGTATAACACAAAATTATAGCAACTTAATGAGCTTAATGGGACTCACGGCTTATTCGGTCAACTATATATGACTGTTTGGTAGTGGCTTAATGATATAGAAAGTGGCTTGTTCAGTAAGCTTCTAAGGGGGGCTTTATGCAGAAAGCCAAGTTTTTTTTCCAAACCCGCCCCTCCGAATTAAAAAATGTTCTTCCATCTATGAAAAAGCCCTCCCAAACAAAATTTGTCCAATCTATATAGACAGATGAATCCACAGAGTCAACTTTATCTATACAGGACTTGGTGGAAAACCAACCAAACATCCCCTAAAGCTTATTAGTCCACCTTACCAAGCTACAAAGACAGACCCATCTCGATAGAGGCCAACTTGATTTACTCGCTTTGAGAAGGAACACAACATCATTTATTTCTGAATATACATGATAAAGAACAAAATACCCATTGAATAGTCAATTGAAAGCTCTCGTTTGTTCTCTAGTAGGGTGCATTTGGTACACTAACAGGACTAGGACGAAGCTGGACGGGTGAAAGATATGTGCAAAGTTTTAGGGTTTTAATTTGACATGGGTAATTTAGTAATCTTACTAATCCTGTCACATGATTTTTGTTCCACCTATTTTGGTGTGTCCCACACAATCTCGTCCTGTGCCCCTTTAATGTTGTGCCAAACGTGGGACAACAAGTATTTGTTCAGTCCTGTCCTGCTTTGTCCCATGTACCAAAAGCAACCTCGGTGAACTAAATATTCATATAAATGAGCAATCCATGACAGCAATATCTTAAACACAGACCCCACATTGCGTTCCAATTGTCAAACCTGATTGTGAGAGGCATCATTGAACCATCCTTCTGCAGCCATAAGTCACAAAAAGAACAAATAAGTTAGACCAATGACACTCCCATACTCATAAAATAGAATGCATTCAGGAAGACATACATACGTACAAGTACATACAACCACGGACGGACCCAATTTAGTGCATTTTGTTCCTCCGTCATAGTGTAAAAAATTATAGAATCATGAAAAGTGCCACCTTATCAATTTGTTGTGTGACACTGTATGTATTTTGAAACTACAATGAGGACACAAGTTTCCCCTAATAGAGTTGGTTTGCAACGCTTTTCTTCCACCCAAGACCCACGTTCAAGTCCTGTTAGTGTCATTTCTTAGTTTTTTAGCTTTTAATTTCTGATTTACTATGTTTCTAAAAAAACTTGCAATAAAAGACTTGAAAATACAGTACCTCACATATAAAACAAAGAACTAACCACAAAACCAACATTGATTTTGTGAAAAAAAAATCCATATATTTGTTTCTTATAGTCAAATGTTGCTGCCACTTGAAAAAAATTCCAGGTCCGTCTCTGCATACAACCTACAAGTCTACAAACTGAGAACTCATGGTAAATGAGAAATAACGTCAAAACTGTTCGCTGTACAATATCAGATTGGAAGTTGTTTTCATATCAAATTTACAGAAAGTATAGTTCGTGGTCCTAATTTGCTAGAAAATTCGTGTTCAATTCTGCCTGGGTGTGAGATCATGAAATGATGCCAAACTGGTTACTTTCAGTTCAAATGTGACATCGATCTTACATTCTCATGAAAACGACACGTAACCACATTAAAACTTACAGCAAGTACCATCATCATCATCTGCATAAATGTTGGCGTAAATTTTGCAATAGAATTTATAAATTTTACTTCTGAAAATAAGTAGTATGTTTGTCATCAAATTCAAAATGAACTTTCCTTTTTTCAAAACCAATGAAGTAATTCTCCAATTTGAAGCTAAGGATGATAATATTCGATAATCGATAAACTAAACCATAATCACTCTAACAGTAGCGTAATTGTACTTCTAACTGAGATACAGCAGAATTAACGAGATAAAATAAGATCGCCTCGTAGGGTTGATGCTAACCGATGAAGTAATCCTCCAATTTCAAGCTAAGTATAACGATTGGTAATCATTCGATAATCGATAAATTAAACCGTAATCGCTCTAACAGTAGCATCATTCTATTTCTAACTGAGATACAGCAGAATTAACGATATGGAGATAAGAAGATCACCTCGTAGGATTGATGCTAGCAAAGTTGATTGTTGATCAGGAGTTAGAAAATCTCTACATAAGCTTAATCCCTTAATTTCACTGATTCGCTCCCATTTAGGGTTCTCTCCAAATACTAATCGAGCTTCTTCCTGGACTTGGAGCTTTTGTCGATGATGATCATCATCGTCGTCGTTATCTTCCGATGAATCTCCAAATGCTTGTTGAATAAGATTCTTGTATTCATCCATTTTCTAAGGAGCTTCGTTTCTAGGGTTTGCGAGCCCACAGAGAGTTTTGACACAAAGTTCTATTGATGCCCCTCTACTTTACCACAAAGGAAATGGAGGGAAAAAGGAGGTTGGGGGAACGTTAAAAGTTCGAAAAACTCATTTTTATTTTCAATGATTTTATTTTAGTTTCTAATTTTTTTTAAATGTATTATTTTTTTTTTAAATGTTTAAGTTTTTGAATATTTTTTTTTATAAAAAATCATTTAACTTTTTCATTTTGAATCATTACGCAGTTGAATATTTTTTAATAAATAAACCATCAATAAGTTCGTTTTATCATACACAATTTAGACTTCGGCATTGTTTGGCAAAAATAAGTTAGCTTATAAGTTAGATAGTTTATTTTCAGTGTACATGTTTGGATGCACATAAGTTGACTTATAAGTTAGCTTATTGATAAGTTACTTTGAGTAGCTTATGATGAGTTTTTTGTCATCTTTTTTTATTATACCCTCATTAATATTAATTATTATTTTTTCAAGATGTCATTTTTAGTCATTTAAATGGTTATCAGCTAGTTTTTGTCAAACATAATTTGTTCATCAGCTACCAGTTAGCTTATAAGTCATCAACTAACTTATAAGCTATCAGCTAGCTTATCAGTCATCAGCTAACTTATCAGCTAGTTTGCCAAACATAGCTTTCACATCTCATGTGTTTAGTTTCTAGTTAATAACATAACATGTTTGATGCCATTTTTAATTTTTTATAGACTTCACAAAAATCAAATTTTTAAAAGTTCACTAAAATAAACAAGTATAAACTTTGTATATTGATTTAATCAAAAAATATAGATCAAGTTTGTGGAACTCCGAACTCCTATATATAGGTTGTCATTTTGAGGTTCTTTAAAATAATAAAAATATTTTTTTAAACCTAAAAAATAGTCAAATAATCGATATACATACAAACTAATCTAAGTATTATTATACCAACGGTTAAAATAAATTATAAGTAACAACTAACAAGTAGCATTTTATTATCATATTAATATAAAATTATTTGTCCAACATACATCACAGATGCTAAGTTCGAGATCTTGGTCTCGTGCTTCCTGCTTTGACCGATCGAAGTTAAAAACATTTGCAAGTTTGCATTGTTTGTCCATCACCACAGATGAAAGAAATAAATGTTTTTTTTAAAGTGTATAGAAAATATCAAAAATTATTATGAAAATCAAGGTTCCAAAATAATGTGGGTCATCGACAAAATCAAGCCTCAAGCATTACGAGTTATGTTAATAGCAGGGTGTTTTTTAAGGCATGCCTTAAGGTGATGCATAGACATGCATCCACCCACCTATCCTTGTACGTGTTAGTGTTTTGAATAACAATTGCAAACAAAATAAATTCATATAAAGTAAATAAAAAAATCATTGTTAAAAAAATATACAGAGCTTATAAAAAATGATATCAAAAGTGCAAACTTGGGATTAAATCTCTTGAAATCTCTACTCACTATTTTTTTCAATTTTCAAATAATTTGTGTTCAGCTTTTCGTGTACGGGATTGTGAGTAAATATTTACATATTTAAAATTGTTGTTTTAGACCATGCGTCTCATACATAATTATCATTTATCGTTCAAATTATATAGTAATTAGTAAAGTATTCTACACCTTAAAATAAGGCGTCATAATGTGTTGTAATATGTTATAACGCGTTACATTGCACGTCAATTCTTAGAGTGTGTTTGTTACATGAGACAGAACAGGACAATATAGTACATAACTCACTGTCCCACATTTGACACGACATGGAACATAACAAAAATTCACTGTTTCACGTTTGCCGCAACATGGGACAGAGACAGAACTGGGACAAGGTGGGACAATAATGAGATAAAAATTAAAATATCACTAATCTACCCTCATTTGATATATAATCTTATGATAGTTATTTTAATGGTCATCACTCATCACCACTCTTCACGGTCGTTGCTACCGCTGTCGGCCACCGATAGTTATCGTCAGCCACCAACCACCATCGTCTATCAGCGCCATCACCACCACCAACACCTCCACCTTCTTCTCTACAATGACAACCTCCACCACCACCTACACAACCACCGTTGACCATCGACCACCGCCGTTCATCACTGCCACCACCATCGTGGGCCACCTCACATCCCCAAAACCACTACCACCATTGACTAACACTGTCCACCGCCACATATATCTATCATCTTCGCCTCCTTCACAACTACCGTCTATCGCCACCACCAATACCACCATTATTTTGTAATTTCAAAACGATAGGAATGAGAAGTGCTATTGTTGACAAACTACACGGACCAATGTTGAAGTTTACTCCAAAAATGAAGAGTTGTTGGTAAGAAAATCCTCATTTAAAAATGTAAAATCAAAAAAAAAAAAGTGAAGATTGAATGAAAAAGACACAGTGGTTTTAATAATTCACCATGTTGAAATAATGGCACACATCGGACCATTTTCGAATAACTTAAGATAATAAGTAATTATTCCACAAGTCGTAAAAAAAATGTAACTTTTTATATATAGATTATTAGTATGTCTGTTTAAATCGTTAAATCGTACAAACCATCTACACTACATTACAGAGTGTGGTTTAAAAGTCTAGTGATGCGGTTTACGCTTTTATCAAACCGTATAATGTTATGCGGTTTTGAGTTATTAAGTCGCGGTTCAAACTGTACCACATCACATGTTATGTATATTTTTTATATAACACATACTTACTATTTATGTAAAAAAGAAAAGAAAAATGGGTTTTGGACTTTAAGTTTAATCTAATAAACTAGTTTCAACTAAGTTTTAACCGTATGCTTATTAACAAACAACCAATTTATCTATTATAATATTAATGTATTTTTTTAACAGATTATCATACTAATGTATTGATAATTCATTGATTATATTTTTGAAACTTTAAAAGACAATTATTCCTTCATAAGATAGATAGATGATGTTTTAAGGTTTTATATAATTAAAGGGTAAAAAATCATTATTAAAAAATATTTGTTTTATTTTATAAATCTACTTTTAGTAATTTTTTTATATTATCTTAAATATATTATAAGTGGGATGAAAAAGACGTGAGGAGTAGCTAACCTAGAAGAGCGTGCCGTAATCGTGAAGTTCCTTGGGCATTCTTACACATAGTTATGGGCACCGGATTTATATTCTCTCGGGTCCCTACCCTTTCTATTAAAATTGATCATCACTTGTATTATTTGACGTTATCATCTACAACATCAACAATTTTTTAAAAATAAATAATTAAAAATTTAAAATTCTAAAAAAGATATTCAACTATAACAGATATTTTATTTTAAATATTATAATATAAATTATATTATTAGAATATTCGTTAATTTATCATCTTAATATATATTTTTATAAAGAACTTTTAAAACATCTCCAACAACTTCTCTAAAATAAAAAGTAAATGGGTTTTTATTCTATAAATTTCTCCAATAGATTTGCTTTTTATTCTCTATAATTGAAAAAACTTAAATTTTTTCCAAGTTTAGAGAGAAGTGAATATTTTATTTAATCCCATCAATAAGATTAAATTTTTATCATTTTATATTAAGTTCTTTTTAACAATTTTTTGTTCCAATGGTTATGTTATCTTGTATGTTAAAAAAAATGAGAGAGGTAATAAAATTCTCTAAATTTAGAGAAATCTTAAAAACTCCTTGGATTAGAGAAACAATATTTTATTCCTTTTAGCCAATAGAAACCATTAAGTGTTTTAAATATATTAATAATATAATTAATGATTGAATTGCTAAAATAGAGTAGCTGTTAGAGTTGATTTTTTTTTTTTAATTCTCACTTTTGGTACTTTACTTAAGAAAATTTATAGCATACATGTTGGAGATGCTTTTAGATAATAGAATAATAATATAATTTGTGTTAAATCTCTAAAATTATTAACCTATTGGATATAAATGTAACTTTTTAGAGATTTTAACTCTTGATTAGTTGGTTCTCTATTTTAGGAAAAATATAAACACCTATTGGAGATGCTTTGAGACCATGTTTACTCAAAATTATTTTTAACCCAATCTCAATTAAAATATTATTGTCTCTCTTACTTATCTATACAATCTTCAACCCCAACCCAACCTCACTTCTTTTATCATTTAACCGTGATTCAATCCAATCTATAATTTTATTTTATAAAAATTATATATCTTTTATTTTATCATTTGAATTATATAAATAACAGTATTGAATGTGATGAAAATATATCAATGTTAATCTCTATTTATATAGAATTGAAAAAAAAAGAATTTTAGTATATATATTTGAGATCATTTTCTTAATCATTAAGTTTTGTTCCAAAAATATCAACCATTTAACCAAATGATATTATGCTAAATGTCAATGAAATTGAAACATGATCCGGGTTAGCGTCGTTAGAGATATCGATGGAGATTGTTGTGATTAATTTTTTTTTTTTTTTTAGTTTTTTTTCTTTGTTTTATTATCGATTTGGATCATCCAGGTCGAGGATAAACATAGTTTTATATAAAAGTAATAATTTAACTTTAATAGTGGAATTGAATAAAATAATTATTTATCTATCCATATTAAATTTTAGATAAATTTCTAAAATGGCTCCAAAAATCATCCGCTATCCGTTAGTGTAAAATCATATATGATTTTGTATTGTTCTCTTATTTCTTTAAAATTTGCCAACATTCTCGTAGGAATCCCCCCCCCCCCCCCCACACACACACATATATATATATAGATATAGATAGATAGATAGATAGATAGATAGAAAAGTTTAAATGCGAACTCAAATTTGGTTGTGAACGTGATGACAAATGAGAGCGTGACACGTGTCTGAATGTAGATTATTCAGTCTGAATAATGCTTATTAAGAGCGAATAAACATTATTTAGACTTAATAATAGTCTGAATATTTTTTGATTATTCAGTTCGAATATGACACGTGTCGCGTTCTCATTTTTTTCACTCGTTCACAACCAAATTTGACAGACCCCATTCAAAATTTTGCCAACTAACGAATTTTTAAACCTGATCAACTTTCATTCCATCTCATTTAACATGTTCCAGTTCCAACATATTTCTTTCTTTAAACCAAACACACTTTAATATTTTTCACTTGCTCAACATTTAGGCATAAATATAACATTTATTCGTGTTTTGAAATTTTAGAAGACACTAAAATTGTACTCCCTCCGCCTTCAAATAAATGTCCACAATTAAAAGACACATGATTTTATAATTGTATTATTATTACACTTTTTAGTTGATAAATTGACATTTTTATCCTTAATTAACTATAGCAAGAGAATTTTTATCCGTCTCGTTTGTAAAAGTAGAATAGGAAAAAAAACATTTATTTTAAAAAACGAGCACCTCTAACATATACAATATATATTTTTTTTTCTCTATTCTTCTAAATTTGTAGATATCTTCATTTTCTCTCCTCCTATTTTTGTCTAATTTAGACAATAATTTAGCATAATTGATGAAACAATTTTTTCTCAAATCATCAAAATCTTTAAAATAACATAGTTGTTGGAGATGTTCTTATTTTGAAACAGACTAAGGCTATGTTTGGCAAACTAGCTGATGACTTATAAGCTAGCCGATGAACAAATTATGTTTGGCAAAAACTAGCTGATAACCATTTAAATGACTAAAAATGACATTTTGAAAAAATAATAATTAATATTAATGAAGGTATAATCGGAAAAGATGACAAAAAGCTCCTCATAAGCTACTCAAAGTAGCTTATCAATAAGCTAGCTTATAAGTCAGCTTATGTGCATCCAAACATGTACATTGAAAATAAGCTAACTTTTTTTGCCAAACAATGCCTAAGTGGTTGTATACTAAATACTTACCTTGGCAAACGTTTAGCGATCCAATTATCTTACCGACTAAACACAACAAGTACTCAAAACTTTACCCAATAACAAAGCACACATGGATCAAGTGTATTTTTTGGTAAATGAAGGTGGTGATTTTTAGCCGATAAGTACTTAATAGTCGAGAATATTAGTTCATGAAGTAAATAATAATGGTGACTCTATTAATAAATATTTACTTATTGAGCATTTGGTGGATTGTCTTTAAAATAATAATATAAACTTTTATTTTAAGACGTTGGTTGGAGTTTACTTTGAATTTTTTTTAATTTGCTTAGCACTTAAGTTTAAAATATCGCATTTATCGTAGTTTGGATTCTTTAGTGGTTTTTGTATTTTCGTTACTTGTTTGTTCATATTATCAAATTTAAAGAGTAAACTACGAGTCTAGTCCCTATTGTTTGGTGTTTATAACGATTTTTGCCTCTGTAGTTTAAAAACTGTTTTTTTTGTTTATACGGTTTGTTTTTTGTTTCGCTTTTCGTCCTTCATCTTAACTGAGTTAATAAATCAATTAACTTGGGGGTAATATGGTTTTTTTTACCGTTTTTATTTATATTTAATTGCATTATATGTTAATTTACTAGTTATTAAGGTTGGGGTTATAACGAGGGTACAAGATTACAATAGAACATCTTTTTTTTACCTCTTGATGCTTCAGATTCACTCTTTCACCCTCACCTTTATTTATTTTTTCAATACCTTTCTATTTGACTGTTATTCTTGATCTCTATTAAGCCTTAACTTCATACAAACCTCTTTTCCTTAACCTTATCAACTTGGTTTTTGTCATCTTATATTGATCTTTTTTTTTGATAGGGTATCCTAGGCATTTGTGTAGACTAATCATTGACAATTTTAAAGTTGTTAAAACATTCAACCTTGAGATAATTCCCCAGTGGCCACAAGTTATTTGCGCATGGATTCGAACTTGGGGTAGATGTGTTATCTAGCCTCATCCCCCACAAGTTTTAACCAGTACGTTACAAGTCTTGTGGTTATCCTATATTGATCTTTTACAGGAGACATAACAAGTTTATGGTTCTTGTATTTGTCTCCCTTCAAACTAACAAGAGGTTTTTTTTTTTTGAGGGGGGGGGGGGGGGGGGACAATCGTGATTATTGTATCCATGACGAAGATGAGGTTCACATGAGATGGAAAGGGACGATAGGGTGAGGGGAAGGGAGGAGATCGAACTTGGTAGAAACTTATTCTAAATCGACCCAAGATCCAAAATAAACTCAATCGTAGTTTTTAAATCATAAACGATAAACTTCAACTCTTAACGAAAATAATAATCAACCACACAATGTAAACGTAACTCAACGGAAATAAACGACATAGAAAATGACATCACAAAATACAAACCAAAAGGACGAAAATAGCATTTTTTTTAAATTATAGGGACGAAAATCGTTATAAACACTAAAGTATAGGGACGAGTTTTTGTATTTTCGTTACTTGGTTGTTCATATTCTCAAATTTAAAACTTAGCACCATCACCATATGACACGTGTCAACATCAGAAAAGGCGTTGGGAGTTGGGTTTTTACCCTAGACTTTTCTCGATTTTTCCGCACTAGATCGGGACCGCCTGTATAAAAGTGTCATAGTTCCATCGGTTGCCGTTAGTCTTGCATCTCATTTCTCTTCAATTTTCCTTAGAAATTTCCATAAAACTCTCTTCGAAGCTTCTTTTTTTTCCTTGACGATCATGGCGGAATCTGAAGCCAATCATCCAACAACTGAGCCTCTGGTAAGCCTATTTTATTCAGTATTTTTACAGAAATATAATCACGAACAAACGTCAATTTGTTTTTTCTCCGTGTTTTTCTGTTTAAACGAAGAGAAATGTTACCGGAAATTGTTGTAGATGTGTAGAAAACAGTTTATTGTATCAGAACTTGATTTTAGTTTGAATAATTTGTGTTTCTTATTGTCCGTAAATTTGATTTTCCTCTTTTATTCTGTTTGAATGATAAATTGTTGCCGGAAATTGCAGTTGTTATCTGGAAAACAGTTTATTGGATCAGAACTTGATTTTAGTTTTGAGTAATTTGTGTTTCTGATCGGATCTGGTTTATGCTACTCATTTTTGTCGATAATTTTCGTTCGATTGATGTAAATTTCATTTGTTTGTGAAATTGATGGCACAGTCGACGGAAGGAGGAGAGAAGCATCTAAAACATCTCGAATTTGTGCAAAGCGCTGTGATCTATTTCGTTGTTTGTTTCTCGACAGTTTACGAATACGCCAAGGAGAACTCCGGTCCGTTGAAGCCTGGCGTTCAAACTGTTGAAAGCACCGTTAAAACCGTCATCGGACCGGTGTACGAAAGGTTTCAGGACGTTCCTTTTGAGGTCCTTAAGTTTGTTGATCTGAAGGTACGTACGTATTCGGTATTTTCCCCTTTCCTTATCGTGCGCACCATGCGATTGTTTCCATATGACGTAATTTGTTGTCGATTAGTTGAATTAGGTAGGCAATCGGCATAGTCTTTTCGTGATATTGAAATCACTATTAATTGGTGCAATAGGAAGCCAATAAGACCAAATTTCATTGAAATCGAGATATTTCCAGGGGGTTCAGTGTCATTAACTTAAATTAGACGGTAGAAAGTGTAAATAACTCTCGGCTCAACTCAATTGGTTATTTTCAGGTGGATGACACGTTGAGTCGCCATGTACCATCGCTAATGAAACAGGCCCCAAGCCAAGCCAAACTCAAAGAACTAGCTACAGAGGCAGTCAAAATGGTTTCAAAAACGGTTAAATCAGTGTACAAAAGATACGAGCCGACAGCTAAAGAGCTGTACGCCAGTTACGAGCCAGTAGCCGAGAAGTACGCGGTCTCGGCTTGGCGTGAAATGAATAAGCTACCAGTATTCCCTCAGGTAGCTCAAGTAGCGGTCCCCACCGCCGCTTATGTGGCGGAGAAATACAACGTTGTAGTTTGTTACACATCGGAGAAAGGTTATCCGGTGGCGCAATATCTACCGTTGGTTCCGGTGGAGAAGATCGCAAAGGTATTTAAAGAAGAAGGTGAGAATGTAGCACCAGTTGGACAAAGTGGACAGAATGAACAAAATAATCAGGTGGTTACATGATAATATCTATTTTGTTAAAAAAAATTGAAAGAAAAAAATTATATATATATGGCAAAAGGCAAAGAGATCTGTACCAGTTCTCATATGGCATATGGTGTGGCTTAATTTACCTTTAGTGGTGTGGTAGCTTACTTTAAATTTTTTATTTTTATTTTTCTTTTTATGTTATGTTTTTTTTTTCTTATGCATGTGGTGAGGTTGGGCTTTGTTCTGGTGGAAGATAAGTTCTAAGTGTAGTTTTGAGTATCATCTTCTTTTAGTTATCTATGATTTTAACAGTAATTTAGGGAGTATCGTTATTTAAAATGTTGAATGTGGGATTTTGAAATGAAGTTATTAAAATTTTGGGGTTCAGTTTTATATGTTTTCAGGTATTTTATCGAAGTGTGTGAAGCTACAATCCACTTGTTAGGTTCAAATTCGTTGAGATCATTAAATCTTTGGGGTTTTGGTTTAAGTTGCTAATGGTTATGTTTTAGGTTAACAATTGGTTAGGTTTATCATTTTTCCGTGTTAAATAAATGTGTTTTTGTTGTTTAATTTGTGTAATGTATGACATAAAACCTTTGGTTGTAGACTTGGTAGTTGGGCTTCTAAAGAAGATTGAGATGTCCTTAAGTTTAGGAAAAAGGTTTAGGTGTTTAGCATTAGGGTCAGTTGGAAAGTTAAGGAGTGCGAGCGTTTTTAATAATTTATTAAATGTCAGATTTCAAAAATCAATTTCGGAAAATTACTGTCGATGGAGTAAAAGGGTATGGAATTATTGCATCCTGAAAAGGGATATTAAGGGGTCCAGGGGTGAGCAAAAACTGAAACAGAAAAAACCGAAAAACTGAAATCGAAAAATCGAAACCAGGGAAAGAACCGAACCGAACCTGAAAAACTAAACTGTTTGGTTTTGGTTTCCGAACCGTATCGAAAAAACTGAACTGCACGGAAAGCTAAAAACCGAACCACACCGAACCGAACCGAAATAAATGTAATTATTTTTAAATTTTAATTCATATATATATTATAATTAATTTTATATATTAGTTAACCTAAAAATGATACAATATTCTATTTTATATTTTCATAAACATGGTTCTATTTTCGCAAACATGATTTTGAACATTGGATTTGCAATTTTGCATTATGATATATGATATTTGTGTTTTCGTTAACATGATTTTTAACATGAGATTTGTATTATGATATTTGTGTTTTCGTTAACATGATTTTTAACATGAGATTTGTATTATGATATTTGTGTTTTCGTTAACATGATTTTTAACATGAGATTTCCATTATGATATATGATATTTGTGTTTTTGTAAACATGATTTTTAACATGAGATTTGCATTATGATATATGATATTATGATATATTGATATGTTTCGTAAACATGATTTTGAACAAAGTAAAAAAAATTTACAAGTTGGAAATAGAAAAGAATTATAGAACCAAAAACCGGAAAGCATTCGGTTTTAAAACCAAACCGAACCGAAAAACCGAAAACCGAACGGTTTGGTTTTTCAAAAACCGAATGGTTCGGTTTTGGCCAAGAACCGCACCGTGCTCACCCCTAGTTATACATGTCCAAAATAAAAGGCATAATCAAAACTATAGAGAATGCCATACAATTCAAATTGAGAACAAGATTGTAAGTGACAAATGACTCTAGTTAACGGTATTTGGTTAACAATGTTAACTTACAAAAAAAAATTGGACTTTGAAACATGAAATAAGAACCGATGGTGTAATTATTGAATTTTACGGACTAAGAAAAAAACACAGGGACTAACGACATAATTCATTGAATTTATTTGGATTACATTCATTGAGTTAGATTAGTTGTTGTTTAAGAGTTAGTTCTTACTTAAAAAAATTAGTAAATTAATTATTTTTGATAAAAGATGCATTGATAAGTTTGTTGACAAATATAAAATAATAAAAATTCACGTAACTATAATATAATTAAATCAATACTAATATGTATCTTATTATATTAAAACAAATAGAAACAAAAATAAGTAGATTTTCAATTATTTTGTTTTAATTGATGTTCTTGCATTTTATATCGTATTTGTAATATTACTGTGAGTTTATTTCGTCTCATGGCATTACCCCTACTCATTACAATGGTATCTTGCCATATAATGCTTCTTCAGGATAATAGTGTAATAATATTAATTTCCCTTGGTCAACTTTACAAAATGTTAATTTTATTTGTATACGTTTGATGTCAAAATCAATAGAGAAGATGTTTGTAGTTGTAAGATGATGATAAAATCATTATCTTATCTTTTCAAAATAGTGGTGCCGACTATCGACTGACAGCGTCAGCCTGCTTGTTTAGGCAACTGGCCTACTAAAAAATGACCCACAAAATAATACGATTGTTTGTTAGAGCTTATAAACAAGCTTTATAAAACTTGAATTTTAAGACTAAGGTGGTGTTTGTTTTTTAAGAGGTGCTGAAGTCTGAAGTCTGATTCAGTTCAGAAATGGTTATCAAATATTTAAACAAATCAGACATAAGTGGTGATTAAGAGCTAAAAATGAAGAAAAAAAAAACAAGGCCCAAGTGTATAATCTAAATTTATTAAACGAGCATCATGTTTGACTAGTTAAAATATACGAGAGCTTGAACACAACTTCTAATTTATTCAAGCTCAAACTTGATATCATTTTAGTGAGCCAAACATGAATAAAGTGCTAATTGATTCAACTTAGACATTTACACCACCCTCCAGCTTCAATAAATTATCTATTTTATATATTTCGATGTTAAAATTTTCTTGGGTTCAATTCCAATTTCATAATTGCAACTCCCATTTATAAATTTCATTCCATCCAAAAATATTTTCTTGGGATCCAAACATCGTGTAAAGGTATTTTTGGAAATACAAATAATTCATGAGTTGATTATTTGTCTATTACTTTGATACACTAAAGATTAGACTTCATAATTTGTCTATATAATGTTGGTAAACACATAATATTAAAGAGACCTAATTGTCATGGTCTTGAATTGAACCACCAACAAATACCATTTGCTAAAAAAAAAACCCTCTTACTCCTAGAATCCATCAAACTAACCCCATTTTCAAAATTCAAAATTTACTTCGACAATATGTAGCCATTTGAACTCTTAAGATCTTTATAAGATCACATGTTTCGTCCAGACTAATTCAGTGACAAGTCACGACTGTAGGCTTCGCCCACTCTAAAGCAAATCTCCCGGTGGCTAAACACATATATAGACGACAAAATTCAAACTTGGGTTGCTTATATATATATATATATGTGTGTGTGTGTGTAGGGGCGGGTTCATACGAGGACGGTAACAATTTACGAGAATGCGATGAGCTTTTTTCATGTAAAAGATCACATGTGATTTTGCACTAACTGTAGCGGTCGACTTTTGGGGCCACTTAAGTCGCATGGAAAGTGCCCGCATCATTTATGATTTTGTACAAAATCACATATGATTTTGGACATGAATTATATGTGATTTTGTACATGAAAAATTTTATGTACAAAAGGATTGGCTGAGGATTGTTTTTGCATTCTCGTAAATTGTTATTGTCCTCGCATGAACCTCTTTCTATATATGTGTGTATATATATATATAGGGTTAGGTTCAAATGTGAACTCATTTTTGGTTGTGAACGTGAGGACGAATCTCAGCCACACATCTTCGGTTATGGTGGACGCGATCACGGAGGATTGACGCGATTCATGGGAGGGTGGAGATTATTAAAGAAGCGCAGTCAAAGCCGCCTTTATTGACCGGATAAGTGGCTAAGATTCGTCCTCACGTTCACAACCAAAAATGAGTTCACATTTGAACTTTCCTCTATATATATATATATATATATATATATGTGTCCCGAATTCAAGTTGATTCTATTTTGCCTCTTCCTCAATTCCCTTGTTTTTATCATCCACACTACCCCCTTTTGGTCAAGCATTTCCGATTTTGAGTTTTCAACAACAATGTTTATATTTTTACAGATGAATAACGACAAATGAGTAACAAAAAGATGCAAACATTACTCTTTGAAAACATTGAACTCATGTTCA